>CM076578.1:450245486-450575897 GCA_034641835.2 Pinus albicaulis
GAAATGGTTTTCTTCGGTGGGTGCTCCATTGTCCTTATCTGAGTCAGATGTATCTGATGTGTGTTGTATTTTATTGCCCCCACTGTCTGGTGCCCCTGAATTCATTGTCGGTTGTGCCATGGTGGCGATGTCAAAAGGATCTTGCATTTCCTGTTCTTGTGCACCCTGAGAGTTTGTAGTTTGTTTAGTCTTGCTTTGATCCGGATTTATGCAGGAACGCAACAGAATAAACATATAACCATAAATACAGAGATGCAGCGGAAACAACACTTCATTTCATTAATATCAAAGAACTGAAATTTGCTTACAGACAAGTGGAAATAAAACTAGCTAGGGCGCTGGTAGCTATCTCTGAGAAGAGATGTGGCGGCTACAGGCCTCTGAACTGTGTTACAATGAGGCTCGAGGGCCTATTTATCATTTAGAAACAATGGGAAATCCTAAACAGCCAAAACCCTAACCCTAGGAGATGAAGCGCCAAAACTATGGGCCCCGTTTGGGCAAATTGGTGTTTCAACTTCCCAGGGGCGTAACTTTGGCATACGATCTCCGTTTGACGCGTACCATACCTCGTTAGAAAGATCTATCCGAGGACTACAAATTTGGAATAGGCAACATCGGTCCATGGACCCATGTTGCCCTCCGTTTTCCCAAAAAACGTCGTTTAGGGCCTCAAAACGGCTCCGGAAGTTTAGGACCCGAAAAACTGCTAAAAATAGTAAACTGTGCCGAAACTGAAAAACTGAAATAGACAATGGTGGAGCCTCAAGTGGAATAGGCGGGTGACCACCAATATCCACCTGGATCATTCCTCCCCCCTTAGGAAGCAATGGTCCCCATTGCGTTAAGTTCCTCCATGAGATGAGGAAATTTCTGCTGAACTTGGTCCCTGGTGAACCACTTTCCTTGGTGCAGGAGTTGGCCAGCTTTGACAACCCGATATAGTTGGATCTTCTGCTGGAGAGTGTTCTTGATTTGCATGTCCATGATGCAATCTGTGGTGGCCTGTTCCATGCAGTCTAGATTTAACTCAGTTGGTGTGAGTTGTTCTGCAATGTCCGAGGTGTCCAGTAGAGGTGGGAAGTAAGGACGAAGGCGATCCACATTGAAGACTGGGTGCAGACCAAGGAATGGTGGAATACCGAGCTCGAATGCATTGTTCCCTACAGCCTTGGTGATGGTGTACGACCCGTATCGGAGCGGGCGAAGCTTGCGGTGGGGTCCAGTGAGGCGCTCCTTCTGCAAATGTAGCCATACTTTGTCACCCACCTCGAAGTTGTGTGGCACCCGGTGTTGATCATGGCGTTGCTTGTACTTGGCATTGGCTCTGTCCAATATATCATGAACCTGTTGGCGGATGTGTTGAATGCGCTCGATGAAGCCACTGGCTTTGTCAACTTCAGACTGGACATGAGCTGAATTGGCCTGAGCAGCTGCAAATGGCATGGCTACGTCAATGGGACATAGTGGCTGGAATCCCAAGCCCACCTGAAAGGGGCTATGGCCGATTGAACCGTGGAGAGCCCGATTATAACTATGTTGTACATAAGGGAGGCTCTCGTCCCATGTGCGTGGATGCTTTGAATTGTACATGCGCAGAATGTGTACAATCATTCTGTTGACGACCTCTGTCTGGCCATCTGTTTGGGGATGGAAAGCCGTGGACTTGGTGAGCTTGGTATCCAACATCGACCAGAGGCTGGACCAAAATGTGCTGAGGAACCTGCTATCCCGATCTGATATGATAGACTGTGGGATCCCAAAGTGCACCCACACTCGTTCAACGAAGAGTTTAGCAGTGGCTTCTGCTGTGATATTCTTCTTGCAGGCCGCCATAATGGCCATCTTCGAGAATCTGTCGACGACCACAAAAACACAGTCATTTCCCTGCTTAGTAGAAGGCAGGCCCGACATGTAATCCATGGAGATGGATTCCCAAGGTCGACTAGGGGTAGGTAGAGAAGTATATAGGCCTTGCTTCTTGATGGTCGGTTTGGCAATGGCACAAGCAGTGCAGGATCTGATGTGCTTCTCGACATCCTTTCGAAGGTTCGGCCAATAGAAATACTTCTGTAGTATTGCTACTGTTTTTTCGACCCCGAAATGCCCAGCGACTCGACTGTAGTGTGCTTCCCATATCATCTTGGCACGCTCGCTTGAAGGAACACAAAGGTGTCCCAGGTGACATAAAAGTGCATCTTGGAGGTGAAAATTTGGAACTTGCGTGCCCCCCCAGAGTGCCTTGTAAGTGTGGCCGAATTCTGGGTCACTCTCATAGAGAAGCGGCCAATCAGAAGTCTCGTGCCCACAAGAGTTGAGCACCGTGGTGAGCGCCACGATCGGTGGTCGGCTGAGGCAGTCTGCAACATTATTGGTGCTACCCTTCTTGTACTTGATGTTCAAATGAAACTGTTGCAGATATGTGGACCACTTCTGATGGCGATCATTCTGCAACTTCCTTTGTGTCTGTATGAACTGCAGGGGCCTGTGGTCTGTGTGGATGATTGTTTCCTTCCCCAAAATGTAATGCTTCCATTGTCGACAAGCTTGCACAATGGAGTACATTTCTTTGTCATATGTGGGGTACTTGCGAACTGTGTCAGACAATGTCTCACCGTGAAATGCCACTGGATGTCCCTGTTGAGTAAGAACTGCCCCAATAGCATAGTCAGAGGCATCTGTCTCGATCTCAAATGGCTGTTGCAAGTCTGGTAAAGTGAGCACTGGGGCATAACAGAGGCGATTTTTCAATTCTGTGAACGCCTTCTGTTGAGGTTCCGACCAAAAAATTTTTTCTCTCGCTCCTCCCTTGGTGACTTGACTCAAGGGCCAAGTGATATGAGAGAATCCCAACATGAACCTCCAATAGAAATTAGCAAGACCCAGAAAGCTGCGAAGCTCTATTATAGTGGTTGGGGCTGGCCAATCCCGAATGACTTGGATCTTGGCCGGATCCACATGCACCCCCCTTTCATCAATAATGTATCCCAGATATTGAACCTGGGTCATGCCAAAAGTGCACTTCTCCAAATTGGCACACAACTGGTGTTGCCGCAGTGTTTGGAGGACTTGTCGGATGTGGTGAAGGTGCTCTTCCCAAGTCTGGCTGAAGATCGCATCATCCAAGTACACCACTACAAATGAGTTGGTGAATGGCCGCAAGATGTCATCCATCATCCTCATGAAGGTGGTAATTGTTATTTATATAAATAATTAGTTACAAGTTATATAAATATAAATATGTACTAAATATTTATAAAAAAAAAAATCCTTTGGAATATAATCTCAAATGGAATTATCTAATTTCTTGTTATTCTCATCAGGAAATTTTATAGGCGTGCTTAATTAATGAAGAAAGAAGGAATAAAACATTCTTTGTTTTATTAGGTCGTATAGGCCTTCTCTTTTGAATGAGACCACTTTTTTTTGTCAACATATGTTTTGTGCACATGACACCTATTTACATTCAATAAATGACAAGGGTAATGGAACTCCGTTATAAATTTAATTACATGACAAGCTTGTTTATGTTGTTCATCGTGTATCCACCATAATACTATTTAACTTTATCCAACACGTTATACTATTTAATGTATTACATAATGGGAGGGGTTCCACCTCGGCTCCACTCCCATGTTGACAGCTAAGATCCCTTATAGCGCTTACATGCAGGGACCCTAAATTAATTCTCTCATTACCCTATTTTCTTCCAGGCTTTTATTTACTATCGGTTTTATGTGTTGTGCGACGCGACCCACCCATTCCAATTTTTTTGGCACCTGTAGCTGGAGACCACAGGCTTCTGCTCAAGGACATTCACTTTGCCCATCAAATAATAGATACTCTCTTCCTCGAACTCTGCTCTGCAGCCATTGCTCGTAGTTTTTTCAGCGCTCTAAAACATCGATACTTTGTCAAATTTCAACCTTAGATAGAATTTAATAATTCATGACTAGCACCCTCAAGGATCAGAGTGAGTGTTATAGGAATTCAGATTTTACAGGCTTTAGAAACCAAAAGATCTCTTCCTCTCAGTCCTGATCATTTTTCCAAGCCCTAACTTGCCTCAGTTTCTTTTCGAGCTTTTTCCTATGCAACTGAAGCTTCTCTAACATCTGTGTGTGCCTTCTGTAAACATAATCAAAATGCTTAAGAAATCTCCATAGAATGGGCTACGGATAGTCTTAAAATTTGTCAGTTCTTCCAACATTTTCTTACACTGGGCCTCCAAATGTGGTCATTCCAATGGAATCTGCTAAGGGGCGTTTTGAATAAATAGTTGGTTGTTCCTAGCCTTTTTGAGACAGTTCTCTAGCACAATGCAAAAATACAGGGTTTGTAAACTATTTTCAAAATACTCTTCAACCAGTTCAAACAAATCCTGGTTTTTCCATATGTCCTCCTTGTATTCCAATAAGACCTTAACCACCTTATGGTCCATTTCTAGAAATCAATCTACAATCTCTTTGAGGTTTATAATGACACAAAATGTACCTTAACACCATTTTCCAGAGCATGAATAGTGTGCCCAGTTTGAATAATTTGGAAGCTAGGGTTTTTAGAGATTTTTTGCAACACTGACAGTGCTGACAGCACAATTTCTTGCAAATTCTAAACAGGGATCCCAAGAGGTCCATATGTATGCAAGTCCTATGTTGACTAGTGTTGTGAAGTTGTCTATTGGATATTGAAGTTAATACTTCAATATATATTTTGTTGATTCAAGGTTCTTGGACTCTGTTTTTTAATATGTAGTCCATGAATCTATCTTTGATGTCTTGATCATGGTTGTGTCGATGATCCTGGAAGGAACATATGTCGGTAACAGAGAAATAATGGACCCTTTAAAGATGAATTGAACCAAATCAGTGATAATACTTAGGAAACCTACCTGAAAAGACTTAGACGTAGTTTGTGTGAGGGAATGGATAACCAGAATACCAATAAATCTTGAAAGGGTGCCTTTTTATGCCTGGATGGTGATGTTGATCAGGGTTTCCAGGGAGAGAAAAGACATATCTTCCATGCATAAAAAGTGTTGTAGGGTAAATACCAAACTCAAAATCAAATATGAGGACCAACCCCTAGATGTACCACTCTTATGACACTATTAAATCAAATGACATGCAAGAAATCCTGATGATATAAGGTTGTGTCCTTTTCATCTAAGTAAATTCCCATTAGGAAGTCCACCACATTCAAAATGAAACCCAACTTAATTCAAAGCCCCACCCAAGTACACAAGGGATGAAATAAAGCAGTACCTAATCTACAACCTTAAATGCATGATGTTGATAGGACAATCGTAGCAGAAAAGATGCATAGATATGAAAAGTGGTAAGTGACTCCGACCCCACTAATCCCGTTACCACTTCCACACCCATGAAGAACCAATAAGGAGTTAAAAAGTTAGTTAAAATTCTAATTAAGTGGGAAATGACCACAGGAACATAAAACCGAACCAAGAGGATAGTCTCAATGAGAGAAGGATGAAAGGATCTTAATAATGATCCTGATTCCCACTGATGCAGAATAGTTTAGTTCCAACCGCCATGAAATTATTTCTACAAAAATTCTAAAATAATGACACCTCATGTTCCCAAGTAAGAAGGAATGTTGTTGTTTGAGAAACCTCTAACTCTTGTACGAATCTAGATTCTTCTCTAACCATAAAAGAAAGAGAAGCTCCAAGAGATGTAAAATGCCTGTAAACTCTTGAAGAACCTTGGTCTCTGGCACCAATACTCATATAAAAACACCCATTCCATGTTATAAAATGTTATACTTGTGATTTATTTTTTTCACTGATTATGTGGCTATTTATGTGGCTATTTATTTATTTACGGATTATGTGGCTATTTATTTTTTACTAATTATTTGTGGCTATTTATTTATTGGCTATTAGGATAATACATTTTGAATTTCTCTGAAGGACTTGATTTCATCTGGCCTTTTGTGTTCAAGGTTTCAGAAAGTTTAAGCTTTTAGATACCAAGTGGCTTAGATTACATCATTCTTATTATGGTGGTTTTATGTTCCATTGGGCTAATAAGCGTATTGGTTGAATAAAATAAGTTTTGTGATTGGATTTATTCTGTCGGTGTTGTTTGAATGTACCTTTCTGCAATTAATGCTATCAGTGGATTGGTGGTAGATCACTGCATTTTAAACGGAGCTAAATGATTTTTGGAAAAATACACTTTTGGTGAAATTTAACCCCAAATTCCTTAATGGTGGAGTTTGCAGCCTTATGCAGAAAAGAGTCTTGCATCTACAAAGCTGATGCATTTTCAGTTGCTCTTGATTTTTAATGTTGCAATGCTTCAATCATCTATTGATACTATAGTGGGCAGTGTTTTATGTTAAGGGAAAATGGTATGAGATTGTGAGGTTATATGTGCATATAGTTTGACCGTGTAGGTTCATTTCTACTTGGGGATTGTAATGTAGAGAATGATTATGTGTTAAGTTATTCTTATTTTTGGAGGGGAAGGGTGTTGAGAAAATTGAAAGTGAATATACAAGCATCCATTGGGCTAATAAGCATATTGGTTGAATAAAATAGGTTTTGTGATTGGATTTATTATGTCAGTGTTGTTTGAATGTACCTTTCTCCAATCGATGCTATCAGTGGATTGATAGAAAATCACTGCATTTTAAAAGGAGAAAAATGGTTTTTGGAAAAATACACTTTTGGTGAAATTTAACCCAAAATTACTTAATGGTGGAATTTGCAGCCTTACGCAGAAAATATTCTTGCATCTGCAAAGCTGATGCATTTTCAATCGCTCTTGATTTTTAATGTTGCAATGCTTCAATCATCTATTATTACTATAGTGGGCAGTGCTTTGTGTTAAGGGAAAATTGGTATGAGATTGTGAGGTTATATGTGCATAGATTTTGACCGTGTAGGTTCATTTCTACTTGGGAATTGTAATGTAGAGAATAATTAAGTGTTAAGTTATTCTTATTTTTGGAGGGGAAGGCTGTTGAGAAAATTGAAAGTGAGTTTTCAAGATGTTCCCAAGTAAGAAGGAATGTTGTTGTTTGATAAACCTCTAACTCCTGTACGAATCTAGATTCTTCTCTAACCATAAAAGAAAGATAAGCTCCAAGAGACGTCCAATGCCTGTAAACTCCTGAAGAACCTTGGTCTTTGGCACCAATACTCATACAAAAACACCCATTCCATGTTCCCACCTTGGTTACATCATGTCAGGGCAGAGTACTTATTAAACATGAGGTTTAGGATTCAAATCTATTTAATTCCTATATAATCGCGATGGAAATCAATCTCTTTATCTTAGTAGAGTGAAGATACCTTGGGGCTATATTCATTGCATCATGACTTTTCCTGCTTCAGAGGAGATTAAATATTTTTGAGAGATGGTTTTGGGCATTGTTGCAATTACCTTAGAAATAATATTCTATATGGTGTTGCTGAAATAGATAGGTTTGAAGTTCCCAAAGAAGTTAAAATAATCCTACTCAAACCTTCTTGTAAAGCTATCTTATATGAAATAAGATACGCTACATCTACATCTACATCTCTAACTTTAAATGGGCAGGTTTTTGACCTTTGAAAATTTTTGCAGACTTATTGAATCTCTGGTCTGTAGAAGTATCATAAATTTTATTTCTAATGTAGATCCACATTTTTAGCTGCTTTGAATAACAAAAGATGTGTGCTTTTTCCTGTCACCTTTTTTTTTAATATTTTCCTTTGGTTTAAACTTAAATATAAATTTAGTCCTACACAAATGATAACATGCTGGTTATTGTAGCTTTCCAATATCCTAATGTTTCATATCTGATATTTTGTAAAGGACATACTCTAATTTGTTTGAAATATAAATAGCTTATAAAATTGTATGATTGGTTGAGGAAAACAAATTATGTAAGAGCATGAGTTATAAAATGTTATACTTGTGGTTTATTTTTTTCACTGATTATGTGGCTATTTATTGACATGTTGAACTATTGTTTGTTTAGCACATTATGTTTCCTTAAAACCGGTGTTTAAACATTTTTTATCTGTTTGAACCTTGTCATCTGATTGTCCGTTGAATAGGATTGTATGTTAGTTTCATACTGAACTCCATGTTTCAGCGTATTCTTGTCCTAAAATATCAATGTTACACATACACATTTTTTCCAAATTTCCTGGGAAAGATTGCAACTTTCTGGATTTTGCCAAATTTCCTAGGAAAGATTGCAACTTTTTGCAACCAGATTTTGCCAAATTTCCTAGGAAATATTGCAACTTTTTGCAACCAAATCGTTCTGAAATGCAGTACATTCATCACTAAGAAATTGCAGATCCCGAAAATCTCAAATTTTCACATGCAAAAAAACCTTGTGGCCACATTATTTAATCATAAAGGAAAAAATAATTACAACAGGAAAATTAGCCAATTTTATTCATCTTCAATTGAAATACCCAAAGTCAGTCTAGAAGTTTCTACTTCTCAGGTTGAAAGGCCTAATCAGAATTAGTCAATTTCATCCATCTTCAATTGAAATACCCGAAGTTGGTATATAAGTTTCTGCTTCTCAGAGTGACAAGCCTAATCAAAATTGGCTGCCTCAGACCGTTTTCTGCATGAAATGCTTGTCTGCTATAGTGTTAGTGCCATATAATGAAGTATAATCCTCTATTTTATTATATTCTTTTCTGATTTTTGGCTTTGTTTCAATAAACCTAGAGACTTGCATATATGAAAAAATAGCTTGATATCAAAATTGATTAGTGGTAATTTTAATCATTCAAAACAATAGATTACATTTGTGGAGGATTATATAGACTAATGCCTATTTAGAATATTCTTATAGCCTAAGTCAGCAAACAACCCACCAGTTGGTTTAGTATTACGTCTCCCACGCATAGAACATGGATTTCTAAGGACACATGTTAGTTATGCACGTGTCTTTTTCATAAGACGGACCTATGTCATAATTTGAATGGAAATTTAATATTATGTACTACCTCTAAAGTTTCAGCCTACATATTGTTCCTACCTTAAAAAAAAACAAATATTCAAAGACAATTTTTAGCTTCTACTTTTTTAATCTATGCCTTTTTCACATTCATATCCACAAAATTTTGTCCCATGCTAATTTATAGTACCCTCTTCTAGAGCATTATCTGGAATTGGAAATCTAAGTGTTCATTATGAACTGATCTATTAGATAGGGATTAAAGAAGTGCTAATTCATGCTTCGCTTACATTTTATTTTATGCATTGGTATCTCTTCCAATGCATTGAAATGAAATACAAGTATTACCATTACAAAAAAAAGGTCGTACTTTTCTACCATGATGGAGCCAACCTTGACTGAGAATTCCATCCCCATATTGTTGAATGGTTCAACTGAGATTCAACCACTACTCCAAATAATCAACATCGGCTCTGTCTATTCATCAAAAACTAGCTCTTCACACTACCACATCACTCTCTCTGGTGGGATGTATCAACACAGTACTTTTCTACCATTTGCTTATAGCACACAAGTTGCAACTGAATACATCCAGATCGGCTCGATCATTTTACTTAAAAAAACAGCTTGCACAGTGTCTCAAAACTATTCGTAAGATTAGATTCGGTATTAAACTCTTTATTTTATCCTATTTGCATTATCACTGCATAACAATGAATTTCACATTCATTAATTTTGAAATAATTTCTTCATTCATTTTAGATCCATTCGAGTCCTAGAACTTGAGGTTGTACGACGTAGCACACCTTTGGTTAAGGACTCATTAGCACTTTTACACGCAAAGGCAGGCGAATCCCATTCAAGCTCTTCATTAGCACAAGAGATTCTGCCAACTATTGTAACTCCCACAAATACATCCACAACAACACTTGTATCATTCAAATCACTCAATTCGTACCGAAAGTATTGGTCAATTCAAGGTAGAGCATCAGCAAAGACACCCTTGAATAATTACAGCGCCGCACGTGGCTCAGGGAAAGTCTTCGACTTTGACCTCATCGGTCGTGATAGAGATGAGATTCACCTTTCTACATTTTCTAAATTATCTGAATCCCTTTACAATCTCATTGAAGTTGGGCAACTATATATTGTCTCCAATGGACCAATTAAACAAACAAACCAAAACTACAACCATTTAAACAACAAATGGGAGATTTACGTATTTGCTGCGTCAACTATCAAACCATGTTCCGAAGATGATCCAATCTTCCCTCACCAAAGCTTTCATTTCAAAACGATTGCTGAAATCAAGTCCACAAGCCCGAATACCATTGTAGATGTTCTTGGTGTGGTTAGCTCCACCTCTCCTGCTTCAACAATTCGAAGAAGCGATGGAACTGAAACACTAAGAAAAACACTCACATTGAAGGACAAGTTAGGTTTTAGCATTGATTTAACAATATGGGGAGATCAATGTGTCTCTATAGGAAAAGACTTGTTGAATTTTTCTCTTCTGACAACTCGCCAATCCTTTGTGTCAAAGGAGGTCGGGTAACTGATTTTAATGGAATCACTATAGGGACAATCTCCACTACCACTCTTCTCATAAATCCGAACATTGAAGAAACTCAACAACTCCACACTTGGTTCTGTGATACAGGCTACAACTCTTCATCTCCATCTTTGAGTAGAAACTATAATGTCGCTTCTAGACGAGCTTTACCACAGAAGACAATTCAGGAAATATCTAGCATGGAAGTCTCTGAGAAGGCAGTATGGGTTTTAGTTCGTGCCACAGTGACTACTCTACACATGGACGACTTCTATTTTCTTGCTTGTCCATTATATTTCAATGGGAAACAATGCATGAAAAAAGTAATTCACCATTCTAACAATCTTTGGCATTGTACAAAGTGTAACGGTGAATTCCTAGAATGTGACTATCGTTACAAACTTAAATTCGAATTACATGACCACACCGAACACCTTCAAAATGTCACTGCCTTCAATGATGCGGGAAATGAGCTCATGGGCATCACAGCTAAAGACTTGTTCCTCCTCTCTATTGAACCAGCTGATCTTCAAAGAATCTGTAGCCGTATATCAGGCCGCCACTTCTTGCTTTCACTTTCCATCAAAATAGATTACTACAATGGTGTTGAACATTTGCAACCTATACTGATAAGTTCAAAAGAAATTCAATATGATGTTGCATGCAAGCAGGTCCTAGAAGACATTGCCACACTTACCATTTCACAACGCTCTGTTATTCGTCGCCTTTGACCTCTCTTCTTATATGCACAACATGCTACTTTTCTGCATAGAAAAGAACATCTCTGTATAGATCAATTTTCAATACCATTGTAAAATACAACCATGTTGTTGTACTGAACAGTTTCTTTTACAATACTATTTTTCAATAATTACAAATATGTATATTTACCCCTTGACACTTTAAATAATATAGATACCTATGTTTGGCACTACAAAAGCAGATTTTCTTTACAATAACCTTTATCAACATGTATGGCAAAGTCAATTGAAACTCTTTCTATCGCTTACTAATAGTTATTTACAAAGTTCAGCTTGTTACAAAATGTCATACATTTCATATGTATTCATAACTCAATTTTGTTTCGCTAAAATTCCTCACATCTCATGCCTAACATAGAATTATTTGTAGTTTTTTAGATATGTCATCAAACGATCAAGATGCGGATAAAAAAGCATGATGGCATGTATGGAAAAGTCAATTAAAACCCTTTCTATTGCTTACTAATAGTTATTTACAAAGTTGAGCTTGTTACAAAATGTCATACATTTCATATGTATTCATAACTCAATTTTGTTTCGCTAAAAATTCCTCACATCTCATGCCTAACATATAATTATTTGTAGTTTTTTAGATATGTCATCAAACGATCAAGATGCGGATAAAAAGCACGACGACGCCTTCTTTATGCTCAAAATAAAGTAGCAATAAATGCACATCGACGAATTCTTTATAAAAATCGAAAAATCACTCCCACTTCCATTACACAACCTCCCTCTTCAAGTGCTCTCCCAAATATGCATGCCATTTCACCCTACCTTCATCAAAACCTATATAAGCCCCCCCCCCCCCCCCCCCCCTTAATGAAGAACACCGTTGCTTTAGAGAAAGAATAGATAACCTCTCTACATTGCATGTTTGCACACTATGCAAAGAATCATATCCAGGTATGAAAACAAAACATTCACATGGTGCCCTTTCTTACTCTCGGTGTGCAACATCTAAATCAACAAACCGTTTCACTCATGTGAACAACATGGACCCTGGCGAACAACCATATGTCCTTCAGAATTTAACACAGATTGAGGAAATGTTGATTGCACGTGTAAGTTCCATTCTACAAGTAATGCATGCTCGTGGTGGTCAATACAAATATAGCGGCCATACAATCAGCTTCCCTCAAGACATCACTACTATTGCGAAATACCTACCTCGCCTTGTTTCTGAATTGGACATCCTCATTGTCAGAATACAAAACCCTTCTGAAACATCTTATGAATTCATCGTTTGTAAATCACGTGTACTAGAAACACTTGAATACAAACTCACTCATGATCCCTACTACAAATCTGTTGAACTCTGCCCATCTGCAATTTCTGCTCTCCAGATCAGCGTACAGATATTTCTTATCTTCTTCATAATGTAACCACATCCTCATTTATACCCTAGGAAACCATAATCAATTCTACTCATGATCTTGATGCCATGCTAACTCCATTAGATATCCAACCTTATTCATTTGTTCCAATTCTCCCAAACTCATGTAGTGAACTTGATCACATTCGTGCTTACCTGCACTCCACCAATCCAAACTCAACAAATTCAAACGATTGGCCTACAATATCTCTATCACCTATGAACGAATACACTACTGAGGGCCTCTTTTCTATGGAATTCCCCACACTTTTCCCAACAGGCATTGCCATGATCACACAACCAAGAATTACAAAAGTTGAGATGCACGAATATGCCTTGCACCTTTTACGCTACCATGATAATCGCTTCGGCCAGCGTCCGAGATTCTGTTACTACGTATTTAACATACTCATGCACCACTGTAGCCAATCAATTGACAATGTTTTTTTTAGGAAATACATTGAAAACAACTTGCCAACAACTGTTTCAGATTTGCGACAATGTCTTCATGACTTCCCAAAATCAAGAATTCCCGAATAGGTTATGCACTTTGGCTCATCCCTACGAGGTACATGCTCTTTTTGGAACAAGCGTCGTAATGAGCTAACTGACATGATCACACAACTTGGGAGCCCAACATTTTTCTTCACTCTAAGTGTTGTTGATACCAAATGGCCTGACCTACACAAGATTATGCATACTGACGTGCCCTCAAATTCAAACACTCATTACAAGTGGATAATTCAAAATATAATTAACAATCCACATTTAACATCCCAATATATGCATTGCAGATTTACAATTTTTCTTGAAGAAGTTCTACAAAAAGGCCTCCATGAAATTGACTATTGGTGCAGGTATTTTTAATTAACATTCCTCTTTAAACCTAATATTAAATTACAATATATCTAGAGCAATAACATCTTTCGATGTTGCATGCAGATATGAATGGCAACATCAGGGATCTGCACACATACATGGATTCCTTTGGTTGCAAGATGCACCAAACATGGATTCCCTCAATTGGAACAATGACATAGAAGTTCTCAATGCTCAAAGATATTTTTACCATTATGTCAATGCTTGGAACCCGTGACAACCCCAACATCGCAAATCTGTATTCCACCAATCAGCAGAGCACAACCCATGTCTTCTCGACACATCATCAATTTTTGCGTCAACCCAGACAAACGACTATGAAGAGCTTGTGAACTGTGTCCAACACCATACAAAGTGTCATGCATCTTCTTGTCTTCGCAAAAAAAACAATGTTCTCAGTTTTCGCTACGGAGTACCATGGGAGTTTAACCTCGCATCTTCACTCCTGATAGAAAATAAAGGTCAGAAAACCTACAAGACTGCACGTAACGATGATAGATTGAACATCCATAATGCCGATCTACTTTCCATCTGGAGAAAAAATGTTGAATTCTAGCTAGTACTTTCACGCCATGCCGTGTTAACCTATATTTCTAAATATGCATCCAAAGCAGAAAAAAAATCAAAAATCTATAGCCAAATGTTATTACGCCTCTCGAACAACGTCGCTCTAGAAGCACCTACTATCACTGTTGTCTGAAATCTCCTTACAAAAACCATAGCAGAAAGAGACATTGGGGCACAGGAAATATGCCATATGTTGCAGAAATTACCACTCACACTCTGCAGTCGTACATTTGCTTCTCTAAATGTTCATAGAACTGTATTCAAACGTGTTCTACATGCTTCTAAAAATTCAACCTCAACACCACCATTTATTCTCGCATACATGAATAGACCTTATTCATTAGAGCCATTGCCCCTCATTGAAGCTGCACGTTCTTGGTCATTTTCTCCTCGTCATAAACAAAACCAATGGACACACATTTCCCCTCCGATGGTTGTCCATATCTTGCCACCATACACCACAATCCCTTCCCCTACTGATCCAAGCTACGCCACTTTCTGTTGGGCTAAATTAATATTGTATTTCCATTTCCGTACCCTCCCCAATGACATTGGATCCAACAATGAGGAAATCACTGCACACTGGGAACAAAAAAAAGGAACATATAAAGCATGGCATGTTCATCATGAAAATGAAAACCCACAATCTCCACAATCTGAAGATGAATCTACTTCTGTATCTACCCCTCCTAACATCCCCCTTGACCCCATCCAAAGGAATGAATGGGAAATCCTCTCTCACCTTCACCCAGGCGACAACATCGAAATTGATAACCTTGGAATCATTGGCAATCGTGACTTTGATCTTAATCATAATTGGTCTCACACTTCCCTACCTCTCCACTTGCAAGAAACTGTCGTCAATTTCATTGAATACAATCGCTCAAATAGTCAAAACCAACATCGTCCTTTTTCAAACCTTCCCGAAAATCACATATTATTTCCTACCCAAAAAAAGCATTCACACATATTATTTATCATTTCAAAAACCTTCTACCAAAACCCCCAACTAGAACCATCATACAAGGGACAACCGAAATCGAAAAATCTACTTTAATAAAATCTCTGCAACGCGCATTTATCGAAAACTCCTCAACAGATATAAGCCCATTGTTGCTACTTGCATCCATCGGTGTTGCAACTTTCAACATAAATGCCCTTACAATTCACTCTGCCCTTCATATCCCTATCCAAAAAATGCATCCTCTTGAAGGACAACCACTCCTACACCTTCAAGAACAGCTCCGCCATGTACAATACATACTCAATGATGAAATGAGTTTTATCGGGCCGAAAATGCTTTCCTGTATTGATGATCGCCTACGAGAGTCATTCCCCTTCATCGAAATACACCATTTGGCAATCGATCCATTATCCTTGTAGGGGATTTAGGCCAGTTGCCACCTGTGAAATACATTCCTCTGTATGTTGGCACATCACATGGCACTGCACTTTGGCGCAGCTTTGATACATTCATAACCCTTACAACTATTTTTCTCCAGCAAGGTGCTGACCCTTCCCAAATTGCCTTCCACCAGATTCTCGCAAATCTCAGGGATGGAACACCTACAATTGAAGATTGGAACCTCCTAATGTCGAGGATAGATTCCTCTATTACACATGAAGATAAAAAAATATTTGAAAAATCAATGCTTAAAAAATTTAAACATGCCAGTAGCTTTGTGCTCAGCGGAGAAACATTGGGAACAAGCTTTCGCTACATATGAAGAAGAACAACTAGACGCAAAGGTTCTTTTATGCAATGATCAAAAATTTATGCTCACTTGCAATTTGTGGGTACATGCAGGGCTTGTAAATGGGGCACTTGGCACAGTGATTTCAATATTTTATGCACCTGACTCAAAGCCGCTAGAATTTCCATCCTTCATGGTAGTCGATTTTAAACAATACAAAGGAACACCATGGGACATTTCACACCCCACATATGTGCCCATTTCCCCTATCACAAGAGGTGCACGTCGACAAATACCACTTTGAATGGCATGGGCTTTAACAATACACAAGTCACAAGGAATGAAATTAGATAAAGCAACAGTTGACATCGGCCCCAAAGAACGCCAAGGTCTAACATTCACCGCCATTTCAAGAGTAAGATCTCTATCAGACCTTCGAATCCATCCAGCATTTCCATTCTCACCCATATCACGAATGAAAGAAAATCCATATCTACAACACAGAAAGCAAGAAGAGTCATTGCTCACATCGAAATCTATATAGGCGAGTACACTCTATCCAACAATAAACTCTTTGTTACATCTTCACCAAATGGTAAACAAACCTTAACCTTTTCAAATTTCCATACACAATTACTTGCTTTTACGTTTGTTCTAATACTGGTTATGCTCCTAATGTTCAAAAGAAGTTTATGCTTACTTTAAGTGTTTTTAAACTCTAGAATTAGTACACTTTTATCAACCGTTTACACAAACAATTACTATTTCTCTTTTTTCATGGCCAACAAATATGGATTCACAGTATTTAAACATGCTCTATGAATGCTACCAAGAGATTCAACAACAGGAACTTACTTTACATGATATACAGCTGAGATTCCTTTCACCACAGTCATTGCCTTTGTATCGTTTGCGTACAACTATTTCCTTGTTACAAAAGATCCGAAAAATCCTAAGAAAAACAATCCACATACATGAAAGAGATACACATCGGAAAATGCATGTTGAATGGCAAGAACGTCTTTCTCAACGTGGGGTCACAATAGACACCATTTGGTGTTGCCGATGTCGTGCATCGTCATGTATATATGATTAGATATTTAATATCATGTACATTTATATGACATCGCAAACTTTTATTGTACACATGTATATTTATTCACCTTCAAATTTTTATATGTATCTGTATATAAATCATGCTCTGTTCAACTACTATACCATTCAATGTAATTCCAAATGTTTATGTAACATTCTTTCTCTTCATTGTTGTGTTTCGAACCCATCTCAAAATACTCTTTCTCAAGAGGAGCATTATATTCTACCATAGCTTTCTTGAGTTTCTTATTTCGTTTTAAGTGATGATCTACTGTACAAGTCCTTGGATCTCAAAAAAATCATGTATTTCTTCAATCTTGTTTTCTATTTTTACTTATTCCATTACTTTTAACTACCTTCAAGGTGTTCAAATTTTAGTCATGCTATTATGTTCTGTTCTGTGTTAAACCTCTAATCTGTCAACAACTTTCCTCTCTGCTTTATTGCCTTAACCGCATATTCATATATTAGTTCTCTCCATCTGGTAAGTGACGTTGGTATAACTTATTCAAAAAAAGCACTAACAGAAAATATTATAATCATACATGACTTCCAAGCAGCTACTCATTTTCTGTCTATAAGTATGTTGTATCTTCATACTTAAATTTGGGAGCAGAGTTACCGTTCTATAAAGGATGATGACCAAAGTCCATCAAGGCTTCTTTTTTATATGTAATAGTATATTTCAAAATGGCAACAATTAATCACATTCATCCCTATTGTTCGCCTTTGAATAAACATATGTTACTAAGAAAGTGAGCTAATAGAAAGTTATTCCAAAACAGTTGTTTATGTGTCATAACATGAAGAACTTGGGAAGCCCGGTACTGAGGTATAACTTAAATGTAACTGGCTTGCATGTTCCACCACAGATGGTTTTCTTCTTCTTTTTTCACAAGTTTTTCTCTAACCGCATTTGGTTGTTTTGGGTTTTTTTAAAATGTTCAATTGCCAAAACCTTCTTCTAACCAGAGTCTAGGGGGTGTTGTAGATAAGATGGATGTACTAATGAAAATGATTGCAGAGCATCTGGAAATTTGTGCTGCTGAGGGTCGCTGCCACAGGTGAAAATATTATTAATCTGCCCAAAATAAACTATATTGTTGGTCAACTAATATTGTTGTTGTCTCAAAAAATACATAATTCAACTGTTTTTCTTCTTAACATTTAAATTCTTCCATTGTTCTTGGGAATACATCTATGATTCACTCAAATGAAAATATTTCCCACAGGAATAATATAGAATAATATGCACCACAAAGTAGCTAAGCTTTCTACTTTTGTTCATACTCTGCAAATCTGTAGAGTCATTAACTGACTTCAAATTTAGACTTTGACATCTGCTAATTTTTAATCTCAATTGGCAGTAATGGTAACCTTGTCCCTTCAGGAATATTAAGGGGATTGAGGTTGTTAGCTGAAAGCACTAGTGAATACCTTAAATAGTCCACAGTTCTGAAAATACCCAGGGCCACCAAGCAAGAATTGTGAAATATACTTTCTATAAATTCAATGTTAAAAAGCCCCTTCCCTTGTGCTCAGATTTGAACTCCATCTTTGACAATCTGTTTCAAGCTGCCAGTGGCCCATTTGTCCATGCTTCATGGCTAAGTTGAAGTTCCCAATGAGGGTTATAACATATTACATGCATGTAACACACATCTTAAATATGTGTGATTGGAAGCTCTGATACAGTGGAACCAAACTGCTCATGGATGCTCTACCAAAAAGCTCAGTTAGCCTCTCAAGATCAATTTGGGCTTGAGTTGCGCCACTGCACCTGTCCATGGTTCCCTAGTCTTGGAGCTTGTAAATTTAAATAAAAATCACATGTCTTCCATCAAAACCCATTGCAAAACAAACCCGAATTGTAAGGTATGGAAAAAAGTATAATCAATCTCTATGGAACATTGGAGCAATGCAATCTCCACAACCTTGCATCTCCTCCACCTCCAAAATGAGCTGGAAAAATAGAAAAATTGATAAAGATTAACCACCCAAATTTCCTAAACCAAGGAAAAAAAAAGAAGAGGAAATGAGGAACAGTCTACTCCAAACTGTTAAGCATTACATTTCAATTTCAGTTTTTACTTTATAAATGATACGGACTTTGTTGAGTGATGTTTTTCATAAGTCTATCACTGGGTAGTTTTTAGGTTGCATCTTCATTTTCTTTCACTGTCTCGTAGTTCTTGTTTGTGGGCATCATTTCAAGGCTTATATAAGCTCAAGATGAAGCTGATTGATGCAGATGACAATCAATTGATTTGTGTTAATATCAGCTTCAAAATTGTTCGTGGTAGCCTAATTGACCAAATCTGAGGCACAGAGACTGCTATCACTGGGCAGTTTTTAGGTTGCATCTTCATTTTCTTTCACTATCTCATAGTTCTTGTTTGTGAGCATCATTTCAGGGCTTATATAAGCTCAAGATGAAGCTGATTGATGCCGATGACAATCAATTGATTTGTGTTAATATCAGCGTCAAAAATTTTCGTGGTAGCCTAATTGACCAAATCTGAGGCACAGCGACTGCAGGACTACTAGGGACAATTTCATTACTTATTGCTCAATTCTGATCAGAAATCTTAGATCAGTTTTGGATCTCAGACTGTATTGGTTAGTTATTTGGCTTGTATGCATCTCTATGTGTTAGGCTATATGTTTTCCCACAACATCATTATATTTAGAATGTATCCTTTGGTTTGTGTTACATATTCGTGGAGAACTGATTGGCAATATTTCGATTGGGATTGTTATGCCTCTGGAACCTCCATCCATGTGTTGATCCTCTTGCTTATGTATGGTACAATTTGTAAATAAAAACATGTCATAATTTTCTTTGGAAGTTAACTCGTTTATATCAATGCTCTTTGTTTTTGAGTTATTGGATGGAAGCATTTAGTTTAAATATGGTTAACAAGCTGGGAACCACAACAGTGTTGGATGATAGTTTTTCAACTCATGTCATTTCCTGTAGTGCTTCTGTAGGATAGCTAATGCTTTGTTTGTTCTTATGATATCATATTGTTGTTGATCATAAAGGATTGCAATTATGAAATATCAAATATAAGAAGTGATTTTAATTTGAACCTCTTAATGTATGCTTTAGGAGTACACTATGATTTCGATTCGTGAAGATGCTGGAAATCTGTATTAAATAAGGAATTACTGGAAAACCAAATATTTGAAATTTAGGACTTTGCAATTTTCCCCAAGTTTATGAACTGCAATTTTGTAGATTCAAGGTTCTTGGACTCCGTTTTTGAATATGTAGTCCATGAATCTATCTTTGATGTCTTGATCATGGCTTTATTGAAAAATTCCCCTGTTCCAAGTGAAGGTTGACTTGTAACTCAAACTGCTCCTCACAAAAGCCAGATCAGACTGGAGCTGACTTCCCAGGTCAAACCCTGAGGTTTCCACCAAAGCTAGATAACCAATGCTATAGTGTTGCAATAAACACCATCTCAACGCTACACAACTCCCTCACGCTTTAGGATTGAGTTAAGATGAGTTTCTCGAAGTTAAGATAGTGTCTTTTCCTAGATTACTTGGTTAAAAATGACTTGATTCAAGGTGAATTTCAAGATACAAGGGAGGGTTTTTTAAGTGATCTAAAGCTCATTAAAACTCCTTTATTATGTCCTCAATAGCCTCAAGATACTTTTCCCTTCAGTTTCTTAGGGTTTCATGTTCTAGGGCCCAAAATTCAACTTTTAAGCTCAGTTTATGACCTCCAAAACCACTGTAGGACTGCACTAATCATTTCCAGCAACAGATCACTACACTAATCATTAAGCCAATCACAGAGTTTTCTCAAACTCCATAACTGAGCCAAGATGTCTACCGAAGCTTTTTCTACCACTTATGGCGCATCTTTCTAGCATGGGCATGGTGAAATGACTCCAGCATGGTCAAAATCTTGACAATTGGATGGAATCAGTGCTTCTAATGTTATATGTAGAAATGACAACTTATATTGCAATTCACCAAGGCAGATGATGTTTATAGTTTAAGCCTTGAGGTATTTATAGACTTTAAGGGGTTTATTAAAATATGATTGTAGTACCAGATATCTGTTTTCACATGTTTGTCACTTATATTGTAACTCACCCCATTAGATGATGTTTATAGTTTAACGTATTTATGGACTTTAGTGAATCATCGTTTAAAAAATTACAAGTCTTTAATATAGATTTTATATATACTAGTTTTAGAAAAAAAATTGTCTGTTGTAGCTCAACCCAGTTTTCAAGTTTTACATGGTTTAATGCCCAAACCCATCTTAAAACATATGACTAATATATGTGTTAGTTTTACATTTGTCTTTTGCACAAGTGATACAAAAAAAATTTACAAACACACTTAGAAAAATAACACAACTACTTTTTGTTTAAGATCTTGGAAAACCAGTTTTCAAGGAGGATTTTATTTGTTTGAGAAATTTCTTACAACAAATTTACAACAACAAATTTAATTTATCTCTTCCCTTAAAGAAGCTGCTTCAGAAGTCCTCATTCAACTGGGCTTTTGAACTGATATTTTAAACTCACAGTCTACCCCCCTTTAGCTGAAATTTTTACCTCTTATTTATGTTCCTTAAACGCTGGAAATGGCCTCTGAACAGACTATTGTTTATGCTCTCAGACTTGAGTTTTCACCATAGGAAATGTTCACAACTATAGTAGCTTCTCCTTCCTTGACCAAAACTGAATAACGCATAGTACTAACTAGATTTACATGACAAAGAATGTACACATCAATAAGAAGTTTCTCCTTCCATAACAGCCCTGAAATACACTGATTATGACCAAAAAGCTTGTTGTACAACCCTAAAAAACTTGGGTTTCATGCAGACATGCTGAAGAAGATTGATTGGATGCCTTCATGCTGGTACTGACAGGGTTCAGATAGGAGGTATGCAAATAACTTGTAGCAAAATAATTACTCTGTCTAAGGGCAACAAACGTTGGAATTCCTACAGAGATTGGTTATTTTTCCAGGTTTTTCAAATTTGCTTTCAAATGGGCATTTATTTTCATTGACTAAGTAAGAAATTAAATTATCATTGACTTGCTTCATGTCAAAAACTACAATTATTTCAAGATAATACTCCTATTGGCCTCTCTTTGCACCTTCTGGGGAAACTGCAAGTAATAATTTTAATGTGATAATTCATTTCTAATTATAATAAATAATGTAAAATTTCAATTTCAAAATGATTTCAAAATCAAAATCTTGAATTTGTTTATTAAATAAATGTATTTTGTGTAAAAAATTCACAAATGACATGGCTTCCTTGACAGCTCCCCATTCAACTGAGGACCCATTATTTTCCTCCCTTATTAAATTTGGGGCTTGGCGAACGTTCTCCCCATTTTCAAAAGACGTGGAGTTGGAGACACTAGCCCACGAAATTCAAATTACTCTAGAACCTTTCACTATCAAAAATGAAATGAAATGCATAATTTCATTGTATATAAACCAAGATTACCTCAAACATTAGCAACCTCTTATGCGGAAGTTTTTTTTTATCATAAATATGATTATAAAACATATAAATATACCCACCTTATGACAGTTCGTAATTATGAATTCAACTTTGGTTAAAACCCAAAGTGCCAACCAATAAATATATTCGAACCACAGCTATATCCAACTCACCTTTTTACCAACGATCTAAACGCTTCACCTTCATCCAACGGATTTCGCACCTTAACAAGCACGACGTTTAAGGTTTTTATCATTTGCGAAATAGGTGGTTTTCATATGCCATGTGGCGCCTTCTAACCACTATCATACCATTTTAATATTTACCATTTACCACTTTTAAGCCACACTAAAACCATTTGCTGGTTTTCAAAACCCGTCCACCATTCTGCTGTGTCGTTGACTTACGGTTCCTCGTTCAATCAAATCTTGGTTCCAAACATGACAAGGCTCCAAATGCCTAGTCCATGCTTTTGTTGTATTTTCTCTTATTGTGGTTCCAAACATTTGTCATCAAAATACTATCATCGTAATTTTCCATTATGTCTCAAGCTTTTTAATGCGGTTTTTCTCAGGCGTGTACGCAATTCTACACAGTGTTCAAATTTAACCATAAAATATACTCTTATATATACCACGACAGAAACAAAATTCTCGGCTTTAAATATTATAAACTGTCTCACCTCATTTGTTCTTCACCCCTCTACGCAATTCATGTTTGGATATCGAATTGCAAGGCCACGTTTAACAATTTCATGGGCATCGATCCATTCAGTGATCGATGACCAGTCTTCGATATATGCAAATCCACACAAAACCTAAACAATAAGATGAATATTCAACCTTTTAAGAACACGCAGTCTCATAATTCATAATTCCTATAGCTCAGATATACCATGACAGAAACACAATCTTCAGCTATTTCCAAATTCGAATACTCTGTTTATCCTATCTCTTCCAATACGCAATCTCTCACTCTGATTTATTCATAAATCATAATTCAACAATCAAATAATTACATAAAAATTCTTCCTCTGGCCTGATTTTCTATATCAATGGTCTTTTCTCTAATATGCCCGTAGGCTTACAAAAACAACTCCTATATACTTTCTATCTCTCTCCCATGCCTTTGAGGCTTATAATTTATAAAAATGGATTCTACAACCAATTCTGGTTTATATTCCTAACTTGCTCGACAAATTCCTAAGAATCCTCCAAGTCCTCATTTGACTCAACTAATCCCTAAAGATCATCTCTTATCCACAAAATAATGAAACCAATTCCTAATTCTCTCATATTCTCTTTCGAGAACATTTACAAAATTCCTCTCAATATTTAGTTAATCCTATTCTAAAATATCTCTCATAAAAATCACTCAACTCTAAACAAATTATTTTAATTTGTTACATAAGAATCCAATTTCTTAGAAAATACAAAACCTCCTATATCTATTAGAATACTAAGAATTTTCTGAGCCTAATGCTCCTGCATCAAATATCCAACTGCACCATAGCCCCATCCAATCTTCTGAAGCATTTCCAAGAGTCCCATGTCAACACGTCCCCATCCAACTCCACATCTTACAACATGGTTGACAAACTAGTAATAAACCCTCCCAAATTTCGAGTTCTTAGAGCAAATAAACCTGAATTTGACCTTCCATAATGTCTATTATGTCTCTTAACATAAGGGGTTTCGATCAACCACAAAAGATCCCTATAAAGCCTAATTAGCATTCACAATCCATAAATAGTTCTTCTCCAAGAAACAATGACTTGCAAGGATAAGGCATGCGGATATCTATTTCAGGTTTGCCCAAATTGGAATATATGTGCAATCACAACTGGATTATCTGGGGGCATGGTTGCAATGTGGAATCCAAATATTTATAAATTTTAAGGCTTTTAGCTCACCTATGGGTTTCTTTATCATGGGGGGCAAATACGTACAAAAATTTGTCTTCAAATTATCAACATTTATGCACCTTGTTGAATTTCCAAGACCTTGGGTCTAGGATAGTCTAAAATCTTTGACGCTACCAAACCAAGAATCTCAACTATACTACTTTGCACAACGAAATATAAACAACAATAAATCACATATGCACAGAATATAGACAACCTTTTAATTTTTCAAACCAACTTCATTATATTAACAACATATAATACAATAATCTAGGGCTCTCGTACCAAGGGCCCTCATACATCCACTAGGACAAGATACAAACAAGATACTGTGACCATCTTGCTGTGGCATGCTCCCACGGCTCCTCTCGGTTGTACCCTAAACCTGATCGATCCTCCGGCTCCTGATCTGCAGCTCCTGCCTCTATCAATGCTCCAAGTCCACCTAGCCACTGAAGCTCGGTTGCCCAATCTACTCTCTAGTTGTCCCTTTGTCCATCGAGGGCACAACACATCGAGACTCTTGTTGAGTTGTTCACAACTCCACTTGTGAACAACTCTCAATCTGCCCACTACTGCTCCTCATCTACTCAGGGACTTTAGCCCACTATGGTCTTCTTGTGTTGCAACGATGAAGACCAACATAGGACATGGAGGACTGCCACCTATCACTGCAAGATGTCCATCTCCCACAATGAACACGAGCTAGGAGCACTGCCCATCATGTGTTGTAGAAGTCGTTCTCCACACACAAGTCTTGGGATCCACAATCTTGCTCCTGGTTGATCAGATCGTTGAGCTCTGACAACTGCTAAGCTAGCAGTCACCTTCGTCCATCAAGGTGTTGCACTTCGGCTCCAACATGGACATTATCATGATGTCCTCCAGCAGACCATAAGTGCCCAATCTCATTAGGCCAGTGCGCTCACCTTCGTCCATCAAGGTGTTGCACTTCGGCTCCAACATGGACATTATCATGATGTCCTCCAGCAGACCATAAGTGCCCAATCTCATCCACACTTGGTCCTCTCTCACGCTGCCCTCCAACAATCCACGAGAGACCAAGTCCACGTTGTAGCATCTGCTCCTAGTTAGGGCATCCCCATACCTAGGAGACCCTTACACATGGATACCCACAGACTTCATCAATTCGCCCTTTGCCCTGCAATAGAGGAGCTATTGCGCAAATCTAGGGACCTCAATGTGCCCTCGCCTAGAACACCATCAAACCATCATAACACAGATCCATCTGCAACATACCTCGTTGTTGTCCTCTTGCCTTCCGATCTAATGTGCCTGTTGTCACCTTGGTTGCTTGGTAGGCCTTCCAACAATCCACGTGGGCTCCTCCAAACAACTCCTAAGGCCTCCTCACACTGCCCAACAAACGATCCACGCAAAATTCAACACTTTGACCCAACACATGACAAACTCTCGCTCCAAGTTTGATGCCCAATCACTGTGGAAACTATCACTGGTCTAGGGCATCTAACCATGAGATTTTCCCTCTCCTCATTGACTTCCACAAGCTGCTCTATCACAATCCAAATATGATCCTAAACTAGGATCCAATGCCCTCCAAAACATTGTTGAACTAGTGTTTGCTTCTTGCTTCTGTGTTTGTGACAACCCTGGTTATGGCATGTGTTGCAGCCCTAAGCCCTTATGACAGTGCACAAACCATCCCTTTAGGGGTTGTGGCCTTCCTTGGGAATCCTCCTTGCCCACGCTACCTTCTAGAGGGGCTAGTCTACCTTGACAGCCCTCTATGCAACTTCAATTGTGTGTTAAGGCCTGCGGCCTAGCACAACAACACTGAATCATGAGTCAGCCCATAACACGCACCCAAACACAACACCTTAAAACAGTAGTGTGTTGCTTCTCTGCATCTCGGCCAACTTGCCCAGCACCTCCGCCCTAGAATAGCCTTACCTTAGACTTATTTCGACCATGAAACAGTCCTCAACCAAGTCCGCACTCCCTGCTGTAGCTCGGCCTCGAAACAGACCTCTCCATGTTGTCTCCTTGACCTCCTACTCAAACTTGTCCCCATGTTGTCCTTAGCCCTCTTCTTGTTGTGACTGGCCTCCAAATTTAAGAGCTCACTTGAGATGTATTTCCCACACAAATGGATACTCAAACAATACCAACCTAAGGAGGCGCTTCACCAAATAAATGAAGAGACCCTTTTATTGGGCTTAGTTACACCAAACCGACATGACTTCATAACCAATAATTAATTAGTCAACTTCAAAAACTCATTTCTTTAACGACAACTCGGTATCGGATGATTCTCGTTGCGTTGGAATTGTATCATCGAGCACTATCATCCTCATCCATCACATGTCGTAAATACATCACGGTTTCTGCCCAAATCATGATGGGTGCAAAACCCCCAAGCCTGGATCTCACTCCCACAAGCCCATTTGTGGCGCTTTGACCTCCAACCCTTGATCATCATGGCTTGGAGTACCTCCCAAGCTACACAAAAATCAACACACCCTACTCAAACAGGAAGATATTCTGGACCCGAGCAGAACAAAGTGGCTTCCTTGATCTCGAAGCTTTTATTCTAGCAGGGGATTTCAATTTCTTGAATGACTCTTCTGAAAAATGGGGCTCCCTCTGCCGTCCAGATCTGATGAGGACATACTTCAAGGAGCTATTCAAGCAAAAATGCCTCGAGAATATTAAACCATTTCCTATTGGACCAACATGGAGAAATGGACGATGTGGCTCTCAAGGAATAACAAGGCATCTTTGACCGTTTCTGTGTCCAAGAAGCAATTGTTAACAAGCTAAAGGATTTGAAGTAATTCATCCTCCCCAAATAAAGTTTCAGGCCACTTTCCCATACTATTGAAATGGTCTGAGACTCATCAACAAAGGACCCCTCCCTTTAAATTCCACTGCTTCTGGCTGAAGGAACGATATTTCGTCAAACTCGTCCATTTTTTCTGGCTAGCCCCATTGGGAGTCTCCGACTTCCAGAAGATGGATAAGCTTAACCACAAATTGAGAGCTTTGAAAGCATTGGTCATAAAATGGGCTCGAAAAAAGAAGAGAGATTTTACCAGCAAGTTAATCTGGATAGATCAACAGGTCAAAGTATTGGAGGATCCATCTGATGTGCAGCTTTTTTCTCTAAATACCACAAACATGAGATCCTCCAATCGGAGTTGCGCAGATCACAAATATTGTTTCACCAATCTGAAGAAATGCAGCAAAAGAGTCGTATCATGTGGATTGATGCAGGGGATAAAAATATCAAGTTTTTCCACAAATAGGTAAACAAGAGGCAATAAAGAAACACTATTTGGAGCATCGAAACTGACGTGGGAGAGCAAGTCACCTCACAAAAGGACATTAAAAGGGAGGCAATGAGCTATTTTCAAAATATTTACAGATCCAGGGAGCAGGTATCGCTCAGGAAATAACTAGAATTATGTGATCTATTTCCCTTGTCGACTAACAGGGAGGATAATTTGCAATTGGAATGCCCTGTCACGCAAGATGAAGTCATATCAATCATAAAAGAAATGACCAAAGGGAAAAGCCCTGGCCCTGACGAATAGACCATTGAACTTTTCACACACTTTCAAGATATCATGATCGCAAAGCTAACTAAAATGGTTGAAGAATCTTGTTGTCTGGGTTAGGTATCCAGTCCAACAAATGCCTCTTTCATTACCTTGATCCAGAAGATTCCATCACATGTCTCCTCAAATTTTCATCCAATATCATTGTGCAACACCATTTACAAGCTCATCTCAAAAACCATCGCCAACCAACGCAAATCATTCTTTTCCAAACATTTTTCTGCAATTTGGTTTTTTAGAGCACCATGATTTTGTAGCAATCGCGCAAGAGTGTCTTCATTCCATTAAGACCTCTAAATTGGACAGCATAATGAAAATTGACCTCAACAAGGCCTTTGATTGTGTGGATTGGTAGCTACGTTGGATGGTCCTTCAAAATGGGTATTGGTCTCAAAATGGTAAAATGGATAAAAGCTTGTGTCAAGAGTGCAACATTTGCAATATTGATTAATGGCTTCGCTACAAATTTCTTCTCGGTTTTCGGAGGGACTCCGCCAAGGTTGTGCTTTGTCCCCCCTCATGTTCCTCATCATTATGGATGGTTTGTCCAAAAAAATTACAAATGCTCATGAGTGCAGCCTCATTGTTGGGATGCAAAATCACTGACAGGGTCCCCCTCACCCATTTAATGTTTGTGGGCAACATGCTAGCAATTGGGAAATCGGACCCTGCTAAATTACAGGCGCTTCATAACATCCTTAATGGTTTTGGATCTGCATTGGGACTTTTCATGAACAAGAAAAAGTCCTTATTGATCTCTTGTGACCCTAAGATGGAATGGACTTTAGAGATTGCCAATTCCTTTGGGGTTAAAGTCTCCCATTTGGATGATGGTTTCCAATATTTGGGGTTCTTTCTAAAGCCAAACGGCTACAAAAACAAGGATTGGGATTCTCAAACTAGGTAATCAACTCACTCAATGGTGACATTCATGGATCTCATTAGGCGAGCGTCTAATTTTAATCAACACAGTCCTTCACAACATTCTTCTTTACTGGATGCATATTTTTACACTACCCAAAGAAGTTATCCATAGGATCAACTCAATCATCTTTGGTTTCTTCTAGGCTAGGACATAGCTAGAGTGCAAATTTCACCTCGCCAATTTGGAGACTCTTAACCTTTTGGTTAATCAAGGCGGCTAGGGTATAAAAGACATCTCCTCTTTCAATCTAGCATTGCTCCTAAAACATCTTTGGCGAGTTGTTGGCAATGATGGTCCCTGGAGTCAAATTATCAAGGCCAAATATCTATAGAACATAGATCTAATTGGTTGGAAACATGTTGGTGCTCTAGATCCTCCCAATATTTTTGCTTCTTGGCGCAACATTCTTACCAAACATTGGTTTTTCGAGAATCTTAGACGGGTTGGCTCAAGATCTTCTCCTTAGATTGGTCTGGACTCCCTCTTTGGCCTTACAGATCTGCATTTACTTTCTCCTCCTCTTGGAAACGTGTTGGTGCTCCAAATCCTCCCAATATTTTTGCTTCTTGGCACAGCGTTCTCACCAAACATTGGTTTATTGTCCTATTGGGATCTGTTACTTTCTCCTCCTCTCATTACATTCTTGCACTTTCATGGTTATTATGTGATTAAAGACATGCACTCCGAAATGGAAAACATACATAACAAATCTCGACAGGCCTCACTCCGAAATGGAAAACATACATAACAAACCTCAAGCTTGTCGAGATTGTCCTATTGGCAAAAGCAAACAAGTTCATTTGGTTCGAAGGCCCTCGACAAGGAAAGGTCATTGTACATGAGGCCTGTCAAATCATTCTTATTATGTATGTATTATTATGTATGTATTTGGAACTATTATAAGTACTTTGAAATACTATAAGTTATATGCCCTGATACATATATATAAACCAGAAGTATTTTTCTTGCTGAAAAAGAAAATACATTCTTAATGTGCGTAGAATGTGGGACTGAAATAAACTGAAATACTCATCGGTTCCAGAAGCTGCTGGAATATTTCAGCTTATATTTTCCGGTTTTCCCTTGTAGTTATTGTAGAGTTGCAACCCTGTTGCAGGTTTAATATTCAAACTGGAGCCCTTAACCTCCGTCAGTTTTTCCCTGGTGGTTACTGGAAGAGCTTCAACCCTGTTGCAAGGTTGGTATTCAGATTTAAGCCACTTTCTCCAAGATTTGGATGTATTTTGAATGTGGTGGCTTATTTCAAGGTGTATCCCGGTAAAGAGTTTCGACCCTGTTGCTGGGTTGATTGAAGTATTGGGAAAGAGGAGGCTTGGTTAAGGGGGTTGATGGTTATTGGAGCGGTTTGACCCTATTGCAGAGTTGATTTTGAAAAGCGGAAGCTTATACAAGTGTGCACCCTGGTGATTATCGGAGAGTTTATACGCTGTTACAGGATTCATCTGCACATAGATTTAGCCTTTCTCCAAGATTGAGGTATTTGGAATTTGCATGCTTTCTAAAGGTTGTAATAGGCGACAGCGACGAAACAGAATATTAATTGAACAAGAAATTAAAATTTTAGGTCATAAAGAGATGCTGCGCGAGAAAAATTGCTAAAACCGTTGTTCGGACCTCGTCGGCCATGGGGTATGACATTATGATTCTATACAGTTGTCGACGTTCTTTACAATTATCAAAGCAAAAAGATATGCGCACCTTCAGATGCTCGACAGAACTCAACCGAATAAATCTTAGGGTTTGCGGGCCTAACCCTAGCATAAAAACCTATTACAGGTCCCTGCTCGCTCTTGTTCATAACGTTTTCCAATTTTATATATACAGGGAAAATAAGAGTTCAAACCAGAAATCCTTGGAAGATCAACAATACACAGCAGTTCACTACTAAATGCATATGCTAAAACAAAAAATAAAATAAAGAAATGAGATACGCGTTCGATCTGGAAATCAGCTTATTAACACTCGCTAATTTAACAGAGAACAGTACTAAAATACACAAAAAACTATAGCGGATTTTGCAACATAATTTCTCTGCATACCATTAGGCGTTGAGAAAAAGTATAACAGAGGACTCAGATTCGCCTTTTTTCAGAGATGAGTGCCATGGAAGGCTGCAGCGGCTGCTTAGAGGTGTTTGGTGTAAGCAGCCAGGCTGCCATGCCAAAGCAGGGCACATTACTCTCTGTGAATGTGAAAAAATAATCAATCATCACAGTCCCGTGGCCTTTTTACCCTGCCAAAAGAAGCCGCCTCATGGAATGAAACATCAGGGCAAACAAAAATGAATTTGGCAGAGAAAATCACCGGCTTAAGGGAGGCGGCCACGTTGCTCTCCAACACCTTCAGCCTCAGACTTAAACTAACGAGTGAATTTGACAATTCAATAACACATTAATTTATAGGCACAGAGCCTTTTCTGCTCGCAAGTGCGGTTAGGTTACTTGTAACGGCATTGCTATGAATAGAAAATGTAACGATTTGTGATAACGTTACCTGTTAGGGTTGAGCTTGCGTGCAAATGCGGTACAGATTTTGTTTTTCGGCTAGGTTATGTGATTCTTGGCTTGCTTAATTTAGCTAGGTTATGTGTGTTTTGGTATGTTTAATTTATGGTTTTATTAGTAGTTTAGGGTCATCTAAGTCGTCAAAATCAGCTAAAAATCGTAAAAATCGTCAAAATCAGTTAAAATAGCGAGGATCACACCTTGACAACACAAACTTTTAACATCGGCTCGATTTTTATCCACAAAGTTTTGATTTACACTTAAATTTTCATATCTGAGAAACATTATTTTTCCCTTTATTACTTCTTCTCATTAATTTTACTCCTCCTCTTCTTTTATAAATAATTTTTTACTCCTTTTTTAATATAAATGTAGATCAAATTATATTATTAATAAGAAAATATACATTTCAATAATTTAATTTGTAACTTTTATAATTTAAGTTTCAACCCATATAAGATAAATTGCATTAACTTTAGCATGAATACCTTAAAAAAGATTCAAAGTGGATTTTTGGAACATGAAACGTGCAAAAGGTCATGGCCTCTAGTTGAAGAGGAGTTGTGTCTCATTCACCCCCACTTGCTCCAAATATAGATGCCTTCAATGCCCTCAATTTTTCCTGTCCTTGGCCCCAAAATTCTCAATCGATGTAGTTTGTACAAAAGATTGATTAAATTTCTAAGATTTTAGTTCATGTAGGGTAGTATTTTGTCATGGCACTAAGGCCAGTAGACAAAGGCTTGATTGGAAAACTTACAAGGGTTTGGCCTTCCCCTAGATCCCTAAATACTTGGATCGACAAGAACTACGTCCATTAATCAAATAAAAAATTTTATTATCATTCTATGGGAAGGGTTTTTATACCTTTCTCTTTGAAGAAAAAAAAGATTGGGATCTGCTTTTCCAAAGTGGCTCAGATTTCGTGGGAGCTTTATGGATTTAACTCAATTAATGGACCTTGGCTTTCAATTCATAGAATGACATTCCATTGGTTGTCCCCATTTAGTTTAAATTGCCTCATCTACCTCTCTATTGTTGGAATGAAGAAACTATCAGAAATATTGGCAATGCCCTTGGAAAGTATTTTGATCAAGCACAACCACACGACAAAATGTTTGTTTGTGCTAGAATCTATGTGGAGGTTGACTTGGAGAAAAGCCTCCTTGATGTTATTTAGCTTTCATTAGTTAACTAGTCTTTTATCCAACTAGTGGATTATGATCAAATCCCTTTCAAGACTATAAAATGTGTTATGAATATGGCCATTTTGCTTGAAATTGTCTCGAAGCAAAAGAGACTCGAAAGCATTGTCGAACTAGGGATCAATAGCAGTAACCTAACATTGTCACGTGCAAGCTAGGTAAGCAAGATTTGCTAAGGCATCTCGGGTGGCTCTTGTTGCTCCTCAAGACCCATCACCCTCAAAATGCCCTCTTGAAGTTTAGTCACCATAGAGGAGCAGAGCCAATAGTCATGATCCCTCAAGAAATAGATATAACGTCCTTGTCAATTTGGAGAATAAGGAAGACGTGCGAGTACCCATGGAAAATGTGGAAACCTCATTGATCCCTAATGAGACGATAATAGAGCAAGCATGATTTTGTGATATGCTCCCTCTATAAGATGCCCTAGTACCTATCCAAACCACATAAATTCTAGAATTAGATTAAAAGGAGGTCTACCTTTCTGCTACTACGACCAAAAATGCAACTAGGCCCTTCCTCTCGAGATTGACTGATGAGAGATTAGATGGAGAGTCCAAGAACGATCTAGGACCCAGGAAAATGACAAAAAAGGTGGACAAAATGACCAAATGAGATATCTTAAATGAACAAGCAGGAAAAAACAAGGAATTGGGCACACAACCAACAATTAAAATCATGTACAATAAAGGCCCAAGAGCCTCCATGAAACAAGGAGGCTAGTCTCCTTCACAAAGAGAATTAACGAAAACTTCTAGTAAATGATGAATTAGTCTCCAATAATTGTAGAGGGTTGTGATTTCAAGGTAAAGTAACAACAATTCAAAACCTTATTGTTGGCATTATTGGCTAGTGTGTTGGCCTTGATGTCAACTTGGATGTCTTGTCTCTCTTGTCATCATGTTCTTGTCATTGTTATGGATATGCTAGAATGATGATTGTCGCCATTATGGATATGCTAGGATGATGACTACATGTTGTACATGGTCTAAGGCCTGAAAGTGACGAAGTCTACTAATTGATGTGGTGATTAGTTGGAGAAGGTCTACTGAGGTTTGTGAGGTGTTATTAAAGCCTTATCAAACCTTGAAAGGATCCATAGGTGTTGGAAAAGGCATGATAGAAGTTGGAGAAATTTTGAGTGAAGTTTGATTATGTTTTCACAACTATCAGAGCATGGAGATAGAGTAACGTAGGTTACCTTTGCTGGAGGAGCATTACCACCTAGGGTAACGTAGGTTTTGTGTTCAATACATGCGTTATAACACACTTCTCAAAGGGGAGAGGTGCATTATTGTTTGTAAGCACATAAAATAAAATAAAAATAGGGCTAAACAATGGCTTTTTCCCAAGGTAATCTTGCGGAAGGTCCAACAACGTCTATTTGATTCCGTCAAAGGTTTCCCATCAACAAATCCAAGGGATTTGCCTGTGATATTGGCAAGGGACAAAGGTTATAAAAGGAGAAGAAGACTGAGCGGCTAGTGTGTGCATTCTTTGAGTTTCTTGTGATTTGTCTTGTACATGTGTGCACCAAGGCATAAGGAGGAGGTCTAGCATTGAGAGATCTAAGGGTAAATATATCTACTCACTCTAATTTGTTTGTTGCAGGTGTAATCAAGGGAAAATAGAACAAATCTATAATGTATTATGTCTAGTATTCAATGCAGGAAGAAATGAATGAGATCTTGTTCTAAAGAACGCACATAGGTTTCCAAATATTTTCACATCACTTGTTTAGATATGCCATGTATGTATTGGTATCTTATTCATAGCCATTGAATGTAAAGATCATTGTTAAACAAAGATCAGTGAGATTTTTTGACAATATATATATATATATATATATATATATATATATATATATATATATATACAAAGACTATGTAGTGTATATTGCAGGATTATGAGACCATTTTACAATGATTATTGGAAGGGTTTTGTAGAGACGGAGAAGACTTTTGGATGCCATTGAATAGAGGGGTTTGATACGAGGAATAAAGAAGTTTTGGTTTACTTGTTTGTAGAGATATGATTTAATGAAACAAAGGTTGTAGTATCTCACTTGTTTGTGTTGCAAACAAGGTTTTGCAAATAATATCAGTGTGTATGCAGAGATTAATTTGGTGTTTGCAAGGATTAATGTGTGGTTTGAATGGATTGTCCTTTTATTTCTTGATTTGCAGAGAGGTTGAAGGTTGAGATGTGTATGCAGAAGTCCTTATGTTTCCTTAATAGTGTATGTAGAGTTTATTTTTTATTAGACGGTGGGTATGCAGAGATAAGGAAAAGCTTTGAATGATAGAGATTTTGAAATGATAGAGACCCTTGTATGATGCTTGTGTTCAAGAGTTTAATTTGTGTGCAAATCTTGGTGTTAGGAGAAGCTTTTGTGACTTGTATTATGTCTATTATAAGTGTTTGTAGAAATATTCTTAGCTTTTACAGTGAGATTGTCATGGTTGATTAATGGCATTATATAATGAATGCATAGGTTGTATGTCTTGTTGACTAGTCGTAACTTGAATGATGAATTGAGATCAGAATGCAAAAAAATCAATGATAGAATATTTTTTTCAAAGGTCGTATGCAGTGCACATATCAAAGGTATTTATGACAATCAAAGGTGATAAACTAATTGTGATGGTTGTAGGTACAAATCCTAAGTTTTCAGAAGTTGTATGAAGAATTGGAGGTAGAAGATCAACCATGCATTGCTTTAAATCTTTACTCATGATATGTTGTTGTTGTTGTATTGCTTATAAGTTTCACTATTGATTGCTTTTAAAGTTTGTTGATGTATCTTTTCACATACAGAACTTTGATTTGAATGCAATGATTTATGAGTTACAGTGAATATGAATGTTGAGTTTGTTGGCACATGTTCAATTGATTTAGTTTGAGAATAAAATCTTGTTCTTGCAACAAAAAAGTGTTTGTCCTTGATGAAAGTTGGTTTGATGAGAATTTGTGTTTAAACAAAGTTTGAGTGAAAAGAATCCTTGGGTGTATTGTGGGTCTAATTTGAAACATTTTGAAAAGTGACCTAATATATCAGTTGTTTTTAAAGGTGGTCCTAGTCTGAAATATTGTGAAACGTGGATTACAAGAAGTTAGAGGGATTGGTTGCTTCCTTCCAGTAGCAACTAGAAAATTCAATGAAGGTAGGATCCTACGCACTGGCAAAAGCCTAGACTAGTGCAAGATTTAAACCATTTTCTCTAATAATAAGAAGACAAAGCAAACAACATTGACGATAGTTTTCTCCCATTTTGGGTTTCCACCTAAAAATATGGTGTCCCTATATGTTGATGTGGTGATGATGTGTTGTACTTTTTATGGTTTACCTGCTCTTATGTTAAATGCTACTCACGATTGCTAAATATGCATAGATATACAACATAATGTGTTGCTAACGAAATAATTGTTCAATAATACTTTGAAAATAAGCACATAAGTTGAATAAAATTTGATTGTGAACGAAATATTGATTCAACCCCCCCTCCCCCCCAGTATTTCTAACACTTATTAAAGAAGAGAGACCTAATATCCTCCTACTCGATAAGACAGAGTTGGGGGAACATGAAGTCCTCCATATAAGCTAAGGTGGGCATGTAATGTCTCTAAAGTCAGTTCAAGGGGAGCATCAGGAGTTTTATGCACACTTTGGCCTCCTTCAATCTTCATGTTGATCTAGAAGCAAAAAAAATTCCATTGGATTGTGCTATATTTTCTTCATCTCTCCATCAGGAAGGTATGCAATGTGATCCATGTCTACATACTTTTATCATATGAATAAAAAGTGATCAATCCTACTCTTCATCCATGGGAGAAAAAATGAGGCAACCTTGTTCATGATCCGTTAAAAGGATGAATCAAGGACTTCATCTACATCTAGGATATGATCGATGTTAATCTAGTTAAAGGAAAATATACTTAGAGCAACAAAAGGGTGGGTCCTGAACGCATTGCACCAAGGTTGGATAGATACCTGGTACACAGTGACTATCTGAAACAAAGAATCTCCTTCTCTTCACAATATTTGGCTTAAATAAATTATGATCATAAACCAATAGTTTTATTTGTCCATCTGCAAGAAGATTATGGTCCTCTTCCCTTTTGATTTAACTCTCAATGGTCCAAATCTTTGGAATATTGTGAAATAGTTTCCCAAACCTAGTGCTAATGGGTGGTTTGATCCCCTATGTATATTTGGGAGAAAAAATCAAGGCAATGAAAATAGCTCTAAAAGCCAAGGCTAAAGAAAATTTCAAAGAAACAACAAAAACAATATAGAAAATATTCAATAATGGTTAGAGCAAGGGACGGTTTCTTAGGAGCTACTAAATGAGGAAAAAACTAAATTACCTGCAAAATGCTCATAGTGTAGAAGAGGACATTTGGAGGCTAAAATATAGAAGTTTGTGGTTCCGTGGTGGGGAATGAAACACTCAATATTTCCATAACAAGCAAAGATGCACCTATAACACAATAATGTGAAATCTATTATGTGGAATGGGGAACCATTAAGCTCTTATTATAAAATAAAAGAAGATACCCTCCTCTATTTTGGTGATTCATTTTTGGAGCAAGGCCCAATCCATGAGAAAGATGTAGATACTATGTTGGAGCACCCCAGGCTCATCTCTAAAGAGGATAATGAAAATTTAATGCAACCATCAATAGAACAAGAAATTTGGGAGGTCTTCCTATCCATTGATCTCAATGAGCTCCCTGGTCCAAATGGTTTCTCTGCTCCATTTTTACCTAAAACATTGGAATTTATCAAATTTAATCTTTGTAGGATGGTTGAATATGTCCAATGGAAGTATTGGGAGGGAGAATTGAATCAACTTTATTAGCACTCGTTCCTAAAGAGGTAAATCCCCCCCACCCCCCAATGCAAGATTCTTACCCATATCATTATGTAATGCTTCTTATAAAATAATCTCAAAATCATTGCATCTTTCTTAAAAGTCCTTATTTATTTGGTGATCTCTGAGAACCAAGGGGGTTTTGTGGGGAAAGGAAAATTATGGACAACATCATTCTAGAGGGTGCTTCACAAATGATACTTTATTATTGGAGAGTGATTCACTTATAATTTCATCCTTGTTTAAGAGGATCATGTAGAACTTTGTGTGGGCCTCTCAAGGTTTGATTAACTCGGAGAAAATCCAATTGTATTCATGGAATACTAATAGAACCACTTAGGCAGATTTGCATCGCTCTCTTGAATTCTTGATCTAAGATGGTCGATCTGAGTTTAAATACCCGATAATCCCCATCACCATTAAGCCTTTCCCCACTCTTCTTGGAAACTTTTGATTTCCAAATTCAAGGCTAAATTTGTCTAATGGAGATACATTGTATTAATCCACTTGGGCACCTCATCCTTATTAATTGTGTTCTTTCCTCTCTCCCCATAATCTAGTTCTTTGTGATTCTTGTTTGATGGGAATTAGATCTGCAATGGCTCAATAAATCAAAAACTTCATGCGGCAATGGGGAAAAATCCAATTCCAAAATATTTCACTTGGTTAATTATGGAGTGGTCTAAATTCCTTTGAGCCATGGGGGCTTAGGAGCTCGGGTCCCTTCCTTGATGAACCTAGCTCTTGGTGCCAACCTTATGGGAAACTTATCACAAATAATTATGACTAGTGGAAGCAAATTGTTAAGGGAAAATATCTAGGAGGAAATTAGAAAACAAATATTGTGTTTAGAACAAAGGAGGCTTGTCAATCTAGAGGCTACCTTGCTTAGAGATCCCATTATTAAAGTCTCAACTATCGTGGGTACTTGGGTGTGGGAAAAAAAAAACATGGGGAGACCTCCAATGGATAAACATCATTTCCTCTCTCTCCCACGAGATTGGCTAGAAATATGTAAAAATACCTCCCTTTATGATATTTCATGCTAAGCAACTTATGCCTCATGGAAAAGATGGAAATTTGTCCCCCTCCCTCTCCATTTACAACCAAATGCTAGGAAACTAAGAGCATGTCTTGTTGGATATGCACCCATACATATTAATAAGGAGGATTCCCATGGTTGGGGAGCCATGAATTATTCTATCAAGTAGAGTTATGACTCACTTCCTTTTTGAAGGGGATCACCTATAAAAGTTGGCATTTGGAAGCATATTTGGAACCCTGACAAGTTCCCAAAGATCAATATTTTTTTCCAAGTTCCTACTCACGATAAAATTCTCATAGTAGAAGATTTGAGAAAAAGAAGAATACATGGATTGTCATGGTTCTCTTTGCGTTTGGAAGTTCAAAAACAAATGCTCACTTAATTTTAGATTGTAAATTTATAAATATTTTGATGTCTTTAGCCTTCCAAGATCTAGTGCCTCATCTAATTCACTCTACACATGTGCATCAATTATTTGTCAGATAGCCTAACTCTTATATGGGATCCTTCATCGGAAAGCCTAATTTCAAATGTGTGTGGACATATCTTCTCGAGTATTTGTGTTGGAACATTTGGCTAGCTCATAATGGAGCCATCTTCCAGGGAATTAATTTATTTCCTCAAGTAGTTGTTGAAATGACCATTTCCTTCTTGATAGAGCAACTCAATTTAAGCCTCTAAAGATCTCTTCTTCCCAACACCTTGACAAAGTGGAGACATATGGTTCTCAAAATTCAGAATTTTTCCTTCTCCTCATCATCTTTCTTCTTGGAACAAAAGTTGGAAATTACGACTCTCTCAAGCCCAGAGTTCACCCAATGCCTTGGTTCTCAAAAGGGTTATGTTTTGTGCTTTTATGGAGCTCCAAAGAGGAACCTAGGGGTTATAGGTGCGGGGGTGGGAGGAATTAGTGTTCCTTAGAGGAAAAATTGAATTATCATATTCATGGAGTTTGGGGAAGGCAACTAATACCAAGGTAGAGAGTTATTCTCTTCTCCAAGGAGTTCTTCTAGCACTTTCTCTACACATCCAAAAGTTGATTATAGTAGGGGACTTGAAGGTAATCATTCAAAATATTCATTCTAACTCCCTTTCATCTTACCTTACTCTCAATTCCCTCAACAAGCATAACGAAATGCATCTAAAGGTGGTAAAGGAGATCACATTCTAACATATTCATAGGAAGAACAAAGCCAAAGTAGACCAGCAGGGAAACATAACAATAAACTATGAAGCGAGCACCCTTTATGTGAATGAGAGGGTGACTCACCACCACATCCTGAGAACATATTCAATCTAACTCTCCTTCATCTTACCTTACTCTTAATTCCCTCCTCAATCAAAATGCATCTAAAGGTGGTGAAGGAGATCACATTATGGCATATTCATAGGCAAAACAATGCCAAAACAATCCAGTTGGGAAATAGATAACTAAATTATGAAGTGAGCACCCTCTATGTGAATGTGAGGGTGACTTAGCACCCCCTCTCGCGAAGATGACAAGTGGCAGTGAAGGTTTGTGGCGACTCAAATGTTCATTAAGATTAAATTCATGCCAAGGGATTTGATAGGGCTCAAGGTGTGTGAGCTTTGGTTTGGAATTTATGATGAATCATGTGTTGGGAAGGAGGACACAATACTTACCCGTGTGGAGTTTGTTAATGTAATTTCCAATTATGGCGAGTCAAGTTGCTAGATGGAGCCCCTTCTGCATGGAAATTGGCTTCAAATATGGGATCCCTAGGGCACAACCTCTAATTTTTTTGTGTGGATAGATGGAGATGGCCTTGTGTTGCAGTGTGAATATTTGTGAGAAGGTTTTGCGTCAACTGGTTGTCTTGGATTTTAGGGTATGCTAGTTGGTGTTTATCGATCTCCATGTTAGAAGAGTTTGGGAGATTCGTCAAAGGAAATGGGGTCTTGGAGGGGATTGATAAGAACATTTCAATCTTTGTTATTGCCATTTCAATTGAATTACTTTACTAGGGATATAGCTCTCATTGTCTTGTTACTATTAGAGACAACTATTATAGCCTCACATGAAGACTCAATTACCACTTTAGGTCTCGTTGTTTCAAGAATTTGACAAGGGTGGTGGAAATATTCCCATAATTTTTGGGACAAGGAAGTTTGGAAATGATATTATTCTCTTTCAGAGGTTCATATTGTATCAACTAAGTCATTTTGGCATTCTTTATATGGTCTTAGGTGCTTGGTAAGGGAAAGCTCAATCGGAGCCCCTATCTAAAATCAATTCAAAGAGGGTACCCCTTGCTTTCATTATGTAAAGGATAAGTTGTTCACGAACTTGAAGAGGAAATGTTGCACCTACAACTCATACGATCAATTAGCTGCTACATTCTCCATGACTTTGAAAATTAGGGCCTAATTGACCAAATGTTGACGTTATAAAGTGGGAAATTTTAATTTTGATGAAAGATGGAAGAATTTCTTTTAATTAAAAACAACAATTGTATTTTTACAAACTTATAGTACGATGTAAAGTTAAACGTGTTTTTTAACAAAATTTATTTACTCATATTGGCAACCATGACGGGAGAGAAGACTGATTCGTGAAATCAAAGTGACGGCATTTCAATACCCAGAGTGAATTCGATAATAGGATAAATACATTAGGGCATCTATCTCAGCTTTAGAAAAATCCTAGTGCAGTTTCGTTTCACCTGTGACTGCATAGCGCAGTGGATTAGCGCGTTTGACTTCGGATCATAAGGTCGTGGGTTCGACTCCCACTGTGATCGTCAAAGATATGCCACTTAATAGAAAACGTACTTTTAAACCACGTTTGCTATCTTTTGGTGTTATTGTGAGATTTTATAGAAAAAGGGTTAAAATCAGAATTAGATGGCGATGCACAGATCTCACGACAATAATGAGTCTCACTTGCATAATATCGGAAGTTATAATTTTTTTCTGAATTAAAATAATAACTAGCAATTGCACCGGGAGGTGCAAGGGAACGCCGAAAGGAGGAGGTGTGAATTATGAGAAACATAGCTTTGATAGTTTCTTGAGCAAACATTACTTGAGCTCGCATTAGTGAGGAGGCTTATTGACCTATTTGAGTAGAAGGATACATAAATGGTTGTCAATCCCTGTCAAATCTCGAGAAATCAAATTGATATTGGTTGCCACAAACTGAAGCTCGTGTTGAATAAAGTCACTCAAGTTTGAGGCATCATAAACCGAGATACCCAATATTAATGATACAAATTCAAATCAAAAACTTTGTAAGGTTGCTTTAGGACTCCCTAATCTGACTTAATAATTTTCTTTGGCTTTCTTCCATCTTTCGCGTATCCACTATGGAAAAAATAACGAGAGTAAGAAAATTACAACCTCTGTAATTTTGGGGGACGTTTCCTTTCTACGCTTTTCCAGAACTCTCAAACACACACGTTAACATCTTCCCTCATTCGTGGAATTACCCTTGTCATGATGATATGCCTCTATTTCATTTTTTATCATTATTGTATATTAACTTTGGATGAAGACTCTTATGACTTTGCAACAAATTTAGTACTATTGCTAATTCGTCATTCCCTTGGAGATGATCAAAAGGACAATTTCAATGTATATCGGTATATTCTTATTTGGGATATGGTATATTGTTACTTGGGCTTGGGAGAGAATGTCAAGCACATCAGTGTCACTGATTCTGCTTACAATATTAGAGCTACAATCTAGCACAAAAAAGTAAGCAATGCCATGATTGAAATGCCGCAAAAATCCACACTTTTGGAATAGACAAGCCACTCAACAACCTTATCCACGTTGCAGTAAACAGATTTGGGTAGTGAAAACTCTCCAATCTTACCAAGAAGTTGTAGTTCAATTAAGCACATTAAACCTAGCTGGCTTTACATTTACCATCCTAAAGGCTCTAGCTCCAATTTACTTCACTGTTTTGGTAAAAGCATACTTCACTGTTATTACATTCAAATGTTAGATAGAAAAATCCTTTTGCAGCCAATTTTTTGAGAAACCTATGGAACTAAGCAGCAGCAGTGTAAGCATTATTAAAAACAGAATATGTAAACATTGAATGTCAATGTCGAGGCAAAACAAGTTTTCCAGACTTCAAATTTTTGACTTCAAAAATATTGTCATTTTCTGTCCCATTTTTTTGTGGTTAATTATTGGTCAGTAAGTTAGTTAATACTCTATTTTGGCTTTACATTTACCATCCTAAAGGCTATAGCTCCAATTTACTTCACTATTTTGGTAAAAGCATACTTCACTGTTATTACATTCAAATGTTAGATTTCAAAATCCTTTTGCAGCCAATTTTTCCAAAACCCGTGGAACTAAGCAGCAGCAGTGTAAGCATTATTAAAAATAGAATATGTAAACAGAATGCCAATGTTGAGGCAAAACAAGTTTTCCAGACTTCGAATTGTTGACTTCAAAAATATTGTCATTTTCTGTCCCATTTTTTTGGCTAATTATGGATCAGTAAGTTAGTTAATACACTGTTTTAATTTGAATCGGTGGCATTGAGAAACATGGTTTAAACTCGTTTCTCTCTTGATCGAGAAATATAGACGTGTCTATTTTGGAGGGCACTTCTTATGAAATCCGTTTATTTATCTATTTTTGGTAAAAACATAAAAATGTATAATTTAATTGATGTTCGGGGAGTTTATTTTCTAATTACATTATTTACATTATATGCTTCTTTATTAATATTAATAAATGTTTTCACTACCAAATAATCCAATTTATTAGTGAATGTTAATAAACTTCTAATTTGAATTTAAATTGAATAAATAAAGAAACACCAATGAAAAAGGTACACATTGTACAAAAACTTCTTTAAGAATCTCTCAAGCTTATTACTCAATAAAGTAAACTCTATATACCTCATATTTAGATTTCATTATTTACACCCAGCAAGATAGACCGCAGAGCTCAAAATAACATGGAAAATAAATTTGGCAGCATATATAGCCCCCAGGTTTGGCACTAGATCCAAAAGAAATCCATGCTATGTAGTGCACCCCCAACCTTAGGAAATTTTTTACCAAGCAACTTCCAAAAAAGAGGAATACTGAAAAAATAAATCAAACAAAGTGAATTCTTTGAGGGGGATGTCAACTTTTTTGCAATCCAACCAAATCCCTTATAAAATAAATAACACATTTATGAGATTGTGTTAAATAAAAAAAATAAAAAACACTCTAATTCAACTATCCTGAAAAAGGGAAATTTATTTTCGTGGTCCGGCTTTACATCCCTTGAGTGTCTAAGAACTCAATCCTAAACAAGTTCATCTTCTTTCCTGAAAGCTAGTTCAGATTCTCTATGCTCAATAGACGCAGAGTTTAAATTTTGGAACCAAAAGCTGAGCTTCAAAGTGTTACTAAGAATGTAATATGAGGAAAATGAGTCCAAAGGCTTTGATATACGGTTTTGTTTAGTGTTGGAAGCTTTTCACATTCAGAAGGAGAATGCTTAGTGTTGGCTAACAAGTTGATTCAAGTAGTTATAATATTATGATTGATAATGGAAATTCTACGAATTGTATTATTATATCGTTATTTGAAGGCAAAAAATGTTGCACTGTCGTGGCATAAATATGGAGTCGAAGTTAAAAATTTGTGTATAATAAAATATCAGCACGCTTCCTTCGTTCTGCTTGTGTTTTGTTGATCATCTCTGTAAAATGTGTTATACACAGGTGAAGGAATCAAATTCGAATCATCACAATTTGAACCAGTCATGACAATGGGGATTCATTGTAAAAACAAGGAGGGCTGCAAAGCAGCAAGTCCCTGCCTTGGGGAGCTTGAAGAAAATATTTAGCATCTAAAAAACAAGAACTCTAAAATATAAGTTGAGATATTTTGAAGGACTAATTATGGACAGGTAGTCAAAACAATCCAGTGCCAATTGTTGTCTCGCAAGTAAACCACTAAGTTTTTAACACACACAAAAGGGAATAAAACTAAATAGGGATAGGGAGACAACAATATGCATAGCTTATTCCAAGTCTAAAGGTGGGGTTTCTTTTTGAATGGCTGACCAAATTGAAATGAACGCGTTTATTATTATTATTTTTACTACATTTTGAATCAAAGACATAATGTGTGCACAAAGCATTTACACAAATCAAATGTGACATAGACTAAAAAATGGATATATTTTATCAAATTCTAAAATGAAATTGTAGGAACACATTAATGGTGAGAACTTATTCCCTGTAAAGTAAATTTCAACCCATGATGAGAATGAAAGATAAGACTGTCACTTTATAACCCTGAAGTAGTGAGTAGACATACATAAGCATGAAAAACAATTCACTATAGATTTGAGAATATCATCAAACTCCAACAACATTGATCTATTCTCTGTGCATGGCCTCCGCATGGGTTTTGCGCTTAGTACTCAAAGGTCCCAAAGCTACCTCATGCGATGAATTGAATGAAATATGGGGCGACAAGTTTTTGTATAATAATGATATTAAACCCTTAAAAAAATGAGAATTTAACAAAGCTGAAATGTGAGGCATGAATAAACACCAATAGTTGGTTGATTTGGACAGACCCTTTCGAAGTTTTGAGCAGAAACATGAATATGATATTTGTTCTCCATTTAGCTTGCAATCAACCAAGTGGAGCTCAAAGCCCGCGAACTTAAGAGGTGGCGTCCACTGCTTGTGTTGTAGAACCCATTGGAATTCGCAAATATGGCACCTCGTTTGCTGCTGGTTGCCCTACGCCTTCACCGTTCTTCCATGGCGTCAAGCTCAGCACCACACTACCTGTAGATTTTGTCGGATCGCACCAGGTTTCCATGACCGCAATGCTGCCTCCTAAAGCCAAGTAAGTACTTCAATTTCTTAAACCCTAAGCTGGTAATATTGAATGGGTTGCATTTTTCATACATCCGATTGTGGATTATTGATCGTCTGTTCGACTTCAATGTCGAGAATGTGTTACAATTTTGCTTAACTTATTGCAGGATTTTCTTATTAGTCTTCTGCATGTCTGGCCTTAAGCAGTCGCTTTGGAGGCGTTTCCATTTAAACAAACTATTCAGAAATTTGCATGTGCTCGTAGGTTCTTTAAGCTTCGACGCATAATAGAAATTAAAACAAAATAAAAGGATAGGTACAAATGTAACGTTTGTCTAGTAAAATTAATATGCAGAAAAACAAAACTTTCAGGCAGCGAAAGAAAGTGGCCTGAACTTGAAATCCTGTATAATGCTAGCCCAGAATTGTGTATAAGAAAATTATAATGCTAGCCCAGAATTGTGTATAATGCATTCTTTACAACCAACACTAGCTAAACTTTTCATAACAACTGCAATTGACTTAAAATAAAGATGTTATTGCTTTCTGTTGTAATGAATGTTACTTGGTTTCTCATGAGATATTACTTTCAGCTTCGGTCTTTCATAAATATTCCACTCTGTCTACTGACCAAAAATTTTGTTTATCTAAAAGTGGAGCAGTGCGATTTTCCTTCCTTTTTCCCTTTTATTAGTGACCACAAAATCTGTTTATCTTAAACTGGTTGGTGGGATTTTTCGTGCATATACATCATTATCTGTCATCCTTGCGATGGAATGACGCTTGGCAGAAATTGCAGATGTTACCTTAGCTTGGGGTACTTATTTGCAAGGCTGTTTTTGTTTATGGGCAACCGAAGGTGGTAGACAATGCGTTTAGCAGATATATGAGCGTTGATATTTTGGCGTCTGCGTTGATCGGTAACCTGAAAAATATTTGATCTATTAAATGACAAATATGACATAATGTTTAAGCAAGAAAATAATGGTTAAGTAATATTTGTGACCATATAAACGTCTCTGTGACCCAAATAAATATAGAAATAATACAGGCTTGGATCATGTGTTCTAACTTTATAGTCATCCACCGTCATAAGAGGAGGCAGTGAAAGAAGCTGGCAGAAAACCTGAACTTTAATTGGGAATGAAGAAGAATTCGTGTATAATACTAGCCCAGAATTGTGTATAATGCTATGTTGTATTAGCAAAAGTATAGCAATTCGAACCGCAGTAGAAATATTTAATTCCAACGGAAATGCTTGGAAATTGTAGCACAATGTTGCCACGTACGAGTTGAACACTCACTCTCTCCGAAAATTCGCACTCTTCGCGAATTTGTTCTGCGAGTTGTCGAGGTCAGGGATCGACTCCTGCGGATTCTCGACGAGGCCAGACGAGGCCAGCCAGACGGGCAGAGGCTTTGGATTTTCAGGACATTCTGCAACGTTTATAATACATGCACAGTTGCGGTCGAGGTCGATCCGGCTAGCTTGGATGTGAGCCATTGTGGCGATCGAGGACGGCCAGAGGACAGGCAGATGACTTAAACACCCACCCATAACGCAACCTCACCCAATACTATTTCGCAACGTGTCAAAATATAACCGGATAGAAGGATGATAAAGAAACCTTGTGATTGGCTGGGGTGAACAGTGTTTGCTCACCCCAAGCCCGCAAAGAAAACGCCTCCGGTGTAATTAATTAATTTTTTTAATAGAATATTATTTTTAAATTTGAAAAAAAAAAAATTGAATTTTAGAAAGATGCATTTTGTTTTTAGGAGTTAAAGTAGGTAACTTATTTTAATTTGACCAAAACTTCTTCAAGTTCAATATTTTTATTAAGAATCTTAAAATCTAGGCAACACAATTTTAAAATTTGAAGCTTTGAGGTACCTTACTTTCAAGGTACACTACATTGACTAAAGATTGGTGATCCACTAACAGACGAATTCTAGTTCAAAGCTACGGGTTCAAAAGAATTTATGGAGAAAATCTTTGTACTTAAGATCCCAAATGAGAATCTTTGGATGGGTGTTAGACATGAGAGAGGGTGGGGATAGGCTGTCGTCGTCCCACGAAGACACATACCTAGTGGACGTGGCAACCTGCCCCACTTGTGGTTTTCAATGCCCATGCAATGGGCACTGGGCTTAGGAGTTGCTTCACACGTCAAGATCTCCTCCATTCCATTATATGTTGCTTGATGCAACGTTCAATCCTCTCGCCTAATTTTGTACTTGCCATGTCACTTAGCTTAATCACGAGATCTATCATGTCGCTTAGCCTCATTAATTTGGTATTCACTCTCGGGCAAGCCAAGCATTTAGCTTTAGATATTTGCCTTAGGTATTAATTGCACCTTGTTTATGGAGAGGTCTCTCGACAGTTCTCAACACTAAAAATTGACACTCAAGCCACATTTCAAGGAAACACTCCTCCTCAGCTCAGTGGTCTTTAAACTGGGTAAAAGGATTCAAGGATTATGGTGTTGTTGCTATGAGTTCTGTATACATTATGGAATTATGTAATTTCTAGTAGTGGATTAGGGCACACAAGTTGGCATCGTTGGCCACCCTTTATGGTTTCCTAATGACTTTCTTATTTGTGGGTGAAACCACCTGCTTCACATCATGGGCGTCAAAGGAAGTAGTTGAGCCCAAAGGCTCATTCTGTAACAACCCTGGTGAAAATTCCATGTAAAATGTAATAAAGGAAAAATATAACCACGGTGGATGGGACACATATTCCAAGCTGAATGGTGGGCAAAACATCCTAGTGGGTGTTCATTTCGGTTATTATGGCTAAGGAAATTGGCAAAGACAAAGGCAAAGACTTTGGAAAGGCATGAGACATTAATTGGCATTTTATTTATGAAAATAATGGAAATTAGGAGAAAAGGAAGGTGAAAGGTAATAGGTTGCATGCGAGGAGGAAATTGAAGGAAAATAATGGAAAATGAAGAAATTAGAGGCCTCATTAATAAAAAGGCTTCTGAGGATCAGTGGGAAAGTCTTGGTCAATTCAGTTTTGAATTTCTCACTATTTTTTTTCTCTCTCTCTCATACTCTTGAGCACTTAGTGTATTATTGGAGCACTCTTGTAGAGTGTGGCATACTTGGAGATTTGGATCAAGAAAGCAAAGGAAAAGAAGGAAAGCGAAAGAGGACATTGGGATCAACATCTACAATAGGTTCTGAGTGCAGGTACCGAGTTGCATGTACGTTTTCCTCACTAGTTTTGGCATGCATGTGGATTTGCCTAGCCTTGCCATTTCCTAGACAACTGTGGTATTGTGGGTTTATTTCCATTGATTGTTTTTTGATTGGTTCTCATGAGTCCTTTAGCTGTTGGGTTGAGTTACTATTCCCGGAGCCTTGGTTGGAAAAACGCTTTAGAGCCTAATTAATAGCTGTTGGGTTGAGTTACTATTCCCGGAGCCTTGGTTGGAAAAACGCTCTGGATCCCTAGGTGGGTTGAGTTACTAGTCCTGGAACCTTGGTTGGACAAACGCTTTGGAGCCTGAGAACAGTTGGGGTTGAGTTACTAGTCCTTGAATCCTTGGTTTGAACAAACACTCTAGAGCCCTGGAGCAGCTTGGATAGAGACTAATCCATGATGGTTAGAGATTTCTGACCATGAGGTGGAATCATTGGTTTGGGGTTGAGACGGTGTGATCTCTGGAGCCCTGGTTTAGTGTTGATTGATGTGTTTGATAAAGTCCCACGTTCATGCTTGGAATATGGCATGGGGGTGACTGGCTGAAGTGATATTTGGCTCAACCATGTCTATGGTCAGGTGGAACGTGGAAGTACCATTCCGGGTTGGCTTTTACTTTCATTAATGAAAGGTTCATTGCCTTGGTATTTTATGTTTATATGCACTGGTCTATATATAGATGCTATTGTTGATGTATCCATGGTTTTTCTATTGGTATTACACTGGTTATAAGCATGTATTTTGATAGTGATGAGGTATGGATTTCTCCATGTTTTTACTTGTAAATGAATGCACATCATATCTATGGTTAAATTGATTAAATTATAGCTTATAATGTAGGGGAGAAATTCTTCTTAGCCATTCTCAGATAAGAAAGAGACCCCTTTGTTTAAATCTGATATTTATACCTGTAGATTCTATGTTTGTGACATGTTTGACGAAATGTATGTCATGGCCGGGCGGGGTCAGATGAGTTCCTGATGATGTGATTGCTTCCATATGTTTGTTTCAATGTTATTTACCCTCTCCTGAAGTTACAGGAAGTTTTGGGCAGTGACCTAGGCTCAGGGGCTGAAAATGTGGCACAAATCTCGGAGTTATAGGTGGAAAATTCATTGTTTGGGCCTAATCCGCTACCTTTCTAAGGCTAGCCCGTGGCTCTAGACCCTAGAGTCGCTCCCTTGCCCTTATATGCCTACGAATCAATCTCAAAGGGGCTAAAAATCAATCCCCCCTCAGGGAACATGGCCCTAGAAAGTTAGGTTACCCCCTGCGGATGTCAATGATGCAGTGTAAGGTGTGTTTTTGGTGTTTCCATCGGTCCCACTTCCTTAAGGTCATCTAGGAGGTTGAATCTCATATTATTAGCCTCTCGTCGCATGTTTACCCAGGTTGGCTAGTTACTTGGGTAGATGTGGGAAGAGAGTGTTACAGAGTGGTATCAGAGCGTGGTTGCACTCTCCTTGGGCTGTGTGTGTTTGTCATGCATACATGTCAATTGCATATATGTTCCTCATGCTTATGTTCTAAGTGCTTGTTGTGTATGCATGATGGTGGTGCTTGGTTTTTATTCTCCTTGTGTGATATCTGATACCACAGTGGTATCAGAGCATGATTCAACCCTTAGACTGGATGGGCGGTGTGTTGGTCATGCTTTTATGTTTATTTCTAATGTGTTTCATACTCATGTTGTATGTGGTTGATGCATCCATGTTGTGTTGACCATGGTGGCTGTGATGTCACCATGGAAGTGCTTTTGGTGTTGTCGTCAATATATTGTCATGAATGTATGTCTGGTTGTGCGTTGTTCTCACTTATGTATTATATGTGCATGCTTGCTTACATGTTTGTACATATTGTACATGCATTTCTTGTTTATGCTAGGTCACATATTGGTCATGTTTGCATGTTGTCCATGTATGCTTGCTTGTGTGAGGTTATATGTTAAACATGCATTAGTCATTCATGATTGGTTATACATGTCAAGTGGGTGCATATGGTCAAGTTTTCATTAGTTTGGTTGAGGTTGTTGTGCATAAGGCCATTGTATGCAATTAGGCCATCATGATGATATTGGTATGTTACGATGCTAATGTGTTAGATGAGATAGAGTAGGATATGTAGATCATCAAATGAAGTTGCAACATTGGACCTCGAGGCAAGAGCAGATCATCATACAAGTTGTATGCTTGGCATGTCGGTATGTGATTCATGGTTTTTGTAAGCATTAGGGTTACTTATATATTTGTCATTCTATTATTACTATGGTTATGTGTATGTCTGTCATTCTATTGATGTTATGGTTACATACATGATAGATGATAGTTAATTAGTGTGATCATATATACATGTGTTGGTTAGTCAAGCATGGCATTAACTTGATGATTATGTTATATTTCATTGATGAATATGTTAACTTGTAGTTAGCTCAATGACTATGTTATACATTTTTGATGAGCATGTTATATGTTAATTTATTGTTGTGGTATGCTAGTTAGCTTGATGGTTAGGTTACATGTTGTTGACGAGTGTGATATATAGCTTGTTGTTGGTATATGCTAGTAACTTGATGATTAGGATTATTTCATTAATATCTTGATGTTATATGTATCATATTGCCTCAGATTGTATTATGTAGATGGTTAGGGCTATTACGTTCATGTATGAATCGATATAATTGTGATATTGTATTTTATTAATTTAGGCTGTGCATATGTGTTTGTTATGTATGAATGACAATTGATTATGAGTTTATTGTAACAACCCTGGTGAAAATTCCATGTAATAAATATTAAAAATATTAACCACGGTTGATGGGACACATATTCCAAGTTGAATGTTGGGAAAAACATCCTAGGGGGTGTTCATTTGGTCTATTATGGCTAAGGAAATTGGCAAAGGCCATGACTAAGGCATTAAAGAGGCAAAAAGTATTTTTGGCACATTTATTTATGAAAATAATGGAAATTAGGAGAAAAGGGAGGTAAAAGGTCACAGGTTGCATGTGAGGAGGAAATTGAAGGAAAATAATGGAAAATGAAGAAAATAGAGGCCTATTCTATAAAAAGGCTTTTGAGGATCAATTGGTAGCATTTTGTCAGTGCATTTTTTGAGCTCTCTCATTATTCTCTCTCTCTCTCTCACTCTTTGACACAGAGTTTTTGGAGCACTTTTTCATTTGAGCAAGAAAGGCAAGAAAGCACGAAAAAGGAGGAAACAAGCAAGGAGGAGCAAGAATCAAGCAACTACAACAAGATTCTTGGTAGTTATCGATTTGCACGTGTATTTTCCTTGCTAAATTTGGCATGCATGGTATTGCATGTGGGTATTTTCTATCTTGGCATGGGTTTTTCCAGGTGTGAAAGTGTATTCAACCTAGCCTTGCCATTTCCGGATAGCCGTGGTATTGTGGAGTTATCATGTTTTGGTTTAGCTGTATTATCGGATGGATTTGAAGTTAAGTGGGGTGGATCTCTAAATTGATATAGCACATGTCCTAGTGGTCCCTGAACCAGACTATGGATCGCAGTAAACCCACTGCCCTAGTAATCCCTGAGCCATACTGTGGGTTGCAGTAAAGCTAGGATTATGTTTCCTCGGTGGGCCTAGCAATCCTCGACCGGTGAATGGCAGGATATACAGTAAAGCCTAGAGATGGTCTACTCTCCATTCCAGGCCTAGGAATCTCGGGTTGGGGATTGCGGTAAAGCCTAGAGAGTATGTCTCGGTTTAGGGCCTAGTAACCTATGATTCAGACTGTGGGTTGCAGTAAATCCTAAGAGACTAGGAGACAGGGAAATTCCTCACAGAGTAGGCGGAGATAATCCAATGATATCCATGCTTGTGTTGGCCTATTGTTGGGGTAGATCACAGTAAATTCGATTATGACATGTTTATTGATGAGGATGAGATGGTTTAGCCTCGGGATGCCCTGGTTGGTTCTTTCAGTTTAATTCCCACATTCATGCTTGGAATATAGCATGGGGGTGATTGGTTGAAGTAGATTTGGATAAGCCAATCTATGGTTGGGTGGAACGTGGAAGTCCCATCTCCAGTTGGTTTTTACATTCAATAATGAAGAGCTCATTTCTCCGGTATTCAGTATGCAAATATACTAGTTTATGTATGGATTTCATTGCTATTGTATTCATGGTATTTCTGTTATTAATTTGCTAGTTATAAGCAGGCATTCGATCAGTGTTGATGTATGGCTCTATTCATGTTTTTTCCTGTAAATGATTATCCCATGTATCTATGGTGAAATTGATTGTATGATAGCTTATGATGCAGGGGAGCAATGCTTCTTAGCCATTCTCTGATAAGAAAGAGACCCTTTTGTTTAAATATGTTGTTTATACCTACAGATGTTATTTTTGTGACATGTTTGACGAAATTCCTGTCATGGTTGGGTGGGGTCAGATGGATTTTGGTTGATGTGATTTCTTCCATATGTTTTTTCTATTGTTATTTACCATCTCCTAAAGTTATAGGAAGTTTTGGGCAATGACTTGGGCTTGGGGGCTGAAAATGTGGCACATATCTTGGAGCTACAGGCGGAAAATTCGTTGTTTGGGCCTTAGTCGCTACCTTGACAAGGCTAGCCCGCAACTATAGGGTCTATAGCCACTCCCTTGCCCTTACAAGCCTGCACCTAAGCCTCAAAGGGGATAAAAATCAGTTCCCTCTCAGGGAACAGGGCCCTAGAAGGTTGGGTTACCTCCTGGGGATGTCAGTGTTGTAGTGTAAGGTGTGTTTTTGGTTTTTTCTGTTGGTTCCACTTCCTTAAGGTCAAATAGGAGTTTGAATATCATATTAGTATACTCTCATCACATGTTTACCTCAATTTTCTGGTTACTTGGGTAGATGTGGGAAGAGGGTGTTACAGAGTGGTATTAGAGCATGGTTCAACTTTCAGACTTGATGGGTGGTGTGTTGGTCATGATTTTATATTGATTGCTTATGTGTTTTCATACCTATGTTGTATGTGGTTGTTTCATCCGTGTTGTGTTGGCCATGGTGGCAACGGTGTCTGCATGGAAGTGCTTATGGTGTCTTCATCAACATGTCATCACGAAGGTGTGACTGATTGTGTGTTATTTTGTTTGTGTATTATGCATGCACTCTTGTTTACATGTTATACATATTGTGTGTGCATTGCTTGTTTATGATTAGGTCATAAATGGGTCATACTTGTGTATTTTATGTGTGTTCTTGTGTGTATAGTGCTATATGTTGAATTTTAATGGGTTGGTCATGCTGGGTTATATGTCCCTTATGTTCATGAATGGTTCATGATTTTGATTGTGTATGGTAAAGTTTTCATTGGTGTGCATTTGGTATGGTCATGCATGGATGACTATACTCCAACTAGAATGATGTTTATGCGATATTTTACCATGTGTTTTGAGTCTGTATGTTGTTATGATTATGTATACACATGTATTACATTTATTGGTTGATCTTGAAGGAGGTATCCTCCAAAAGTTACACTAAGGTACAATGGTTTATTAGGATTTGGTTTAGCTAACATATTATCCTGGATAGAAAGGTGGTAGACTACAATGACTCTTCCTATGATTCATATGAGCAACATGGTGGCCACTCTTCTGATTTGGCCGACACATTGAGAAGCCTAAAGGAATAAATAAGGAGTTGTAAGGCAGACAATGACAATATCATACATGCATAAGAGAAAAATGCAGAGGTGAATGCAATACTTCTTTAGAGCTTGTCAAATTTGCAAAAACATGGGCCATTACAGATCAGTTATGGACATAAGGATAGAACCAATGGGGCATATGGTAGTGGGTCCCCTGTTAGACACAGGTCAGATTGATCAGACACAGTGAGATATGGTAGGTTGTTAGACACTCCAGATAGGCAGGGTGATGAGTACATGTATTATTTCAGTTCTGGTTCAGATAGACATCATGATCGTCATCGATATCATCCATATAGAAGGAGTGATAGGGGCTACTTGCTAGATGAATTTAAGAAAGCCAAACCACCTACTTTTGATGGATACTTGAAGAAACTAGAATATGCAGAGGCTTGGATACTTGGTATGAAAAAATTCTTTGAGTTGCATGAGCACACTGATAACATGAAGGCCAAAATTTCTATCTTCAGTTTGAAAGGTAAAGTAGACATATGGTGGGAAGATGTGAAGCGGGTCAAAGACATCATAACAGAGGACTTGAGTTGGCACGAGTTCAAGAATATTTTAAGGAAGAAGTACTTGTCATAGAGGTATTATGACAGTAAGGCCAAAGAGTTCTATGAGCTAAGAATGGGATCTATGACAGATGAAGAGTACATCGCGAAATTCTTGGAGCTATTGAGGTATGTGCTATATATTACTGATGAGAAGGCTAAATTTCAATGATTTGTTAGTGGTTTTCCATTAGTATTTAAATATTGGATTGAGTATGACGAGCTTCGATCACTTGAGGAAGTCAATGGGAAGTTGAAGCATTGTTATGAACAATCAAAGCATACAAATTAGTCTCAACAAGGATGGAAAGGAAAGGAAAAAGGTAAATGACAGCCTGAGAGAGAAAGACCTCATCATGTATATGAGAAATAAAATGTGGCACTGCAAAATAAGTTTAATGCAACTGGACAAGGACATAGGACATAACAACAACATAGATCACATAAGCAACATGGAGGTAGTGGTATGGGATGGTTGGAGTGTTGGACATGCAGTGAGGAGCATATTAAGAGGGATTGTCCACAAAATCATGGAGGTAGGCCTAAGATATACAATGCACAGGAGGAAAATATTTTTGGGGACGTTGGGCAGATAATTCCTTGCATTTATGCAACAATGGACAACAGACAGGTAGATCACCATGATTCTATCATCGAAATGGACGGTAAGCTTTGTGATCAAGTTATTTATATTTTGATTGATCCTGGATCCAATTAGAGTTATATTAATCCTGACTTGGTGGATAAGTGTGCTTTGAGTAAGGATATGCATGCATAATATTGGTTACTGTAGCTAGCCACAGGTACGAAGAGAAGAGTTCACCATTGGGTAAGAGCTTGCGCATTTGAGTTCAACGATATGCCTACAACAACACACTTGAACATATTGCCATTGGATTCCTACATTATGCTATTGGGTATGGATTGGTTATATCTTCATAGGACCAAGGTAGATTGCTATGATATGGTTTTCGAATGCTTGGATGGCAATGGGGAACCAAGGGTCTTACAAGGAAAGAGTAAAACCACATCAGTTAGGATGGTGACAACTATGCAGGCCAAGCGCAGTAGCAAGAAAGGATGTGTGCTATTTTCATTTCATATATCTAATGATAAAGGTACATAAATTGAGGATGCAGAAGTGTTGAATAGGTATCCAATTTTACAATAGTTTCAGGATGTATTTCCAGCAGAGATTTTAGAGTTTCCACCACATAGAGAGGTATAATTTTCCATTGGGTTGGTTCCAGGGGAAACTCCAGCATCAAAATCACCTTACAGGATGAGTACATGAGAGTTGGTAGAGTTAAAATTGCAGTTGAAGGAAATGTTGGGAAAAGGGTACATTAGACCAAGTGTATCACCATGGGGTGAACCTGTGTTGTTTGTGAAGAAGAATGATGGAACCATTAGACTTTGCATTGACTGCATGGAGCTGAACAAAGTGACCATCAAGAAAAGGTACCCACTACCAAGGATCAATGATTTGTTCGATCAACTGAAGGGAGCATCAGTGTTCTCTAAGATCGACTTGAGATTGGGCTATCATCAGGTACACATCAAAGAGTATGACATCTACAAGACCGCATTCAGGACCATGTATGAGAATTATGAGTTTGTTTTAGTTCCATTCGGTTTGACTAATGCCCCAACTACATTCATGTGATTAATGAACAATGTGTTTCATCCTTACTTGGACAATTTTGTAATTGTCTTCATTGATGATATATTGGTGTATTCTAAAAATGAGGAAGAGCATGTAGGGAATTTGGCAGTAGTATTGAGGCTGTTGAGAGAGCATCAGTTGTATGCTAAGTGCTAAGATTAGAAAATTTAGTTTCTTTCAGACTGAGGTACACTACTTGGGACATTTTGTCTCCAAGGAAGGCTTTGCAGTAGATCCAGAGAAGATAAGGGCCATCATGGAGTGGGTAGCTCCTAATAATGTATATGAGGTGAGATCATTCATGGGACTTCTCATAGATTTCTTATCTGATTACATCATTGCACATGAAAGGTAAGAAATTTGACTGGACAAAGGAGTGCGAGGCTAGTTTTGAGTAGCTTAAGGAGTTGTTGACACATGCTCCAATGTTAAAGATTGCAGATCTAGACAAGGATTTTGTATTGTTCACAGATGCTTGCTAGAGATTACTTGGTGGAGTCCTTATGCAGGATAGACAGGTGGTATGCTATGAGTCACGAAATCTAAATGAACATGAGAAAAACTACCTGACATGTGATCTTGAGCTAGCAACGATCATTCATGCACTGAATATGTGGAGGCACTACCTTCTTGGCAGGTGGTTTGTACTTTTGAAAATCAAATAGTCAAGCATGGTAAATCATGGTCAACCATGGTCAATCATGGTCAATATGAAAATCAACCAAGGTCAATTATAGACAACCATGGTCCAACGCCACATTGTGACAAAGATGGTCTCTATGTAAAAATCAACCATGGTAAACCATCAGTAACCATGGTCAAGCATGGTTAATCATTGTAAACCATGGTCAACTATTGTCCAACATCGCATTGTGACAAATATTATCTCAATTTGAAAATCAATCATGTTCAATCATTGTCAATCATGATCAATGATTGTTAATAACTATGGTCACGCTATGACAAATATTGTCTGATTGTTCAACGTCACATTGTGTTGACCATGGTCCAACGTCGCATTGTGGCAAAGATTCTCAAAATGAAAATCAACCATGGTCAACTAGGGTCCAACGTTGCATTATGACAAAGATTCTCTCAATATGAAAATCAATCATTGTCAACCATTAAGTCCAACGTCGCATTGTGACAAATATTGTCTCACTATTAAAATCAACCATGCTTAACCATTGTCAACCATCGTCCAATGTCGCATTGTGACAATGATTGTATCAATATGAAAATCAACCATGGTAAACCATAATATCAATAATATCAATCCCTGGGGTTTATAATATCAATCCCTTGGCTTTATTAATCTAAGGGTTATATCAAGGGTATAATATTATTGATAGGTTTATAGTATTAATCCTTGGGTTTAATATAAATCCCTTAGGTTTATAATATAATTCCTTGGGTTTATAATATTAATCATAAGGTTTATATTCCATGGTCAACCATGTTAAATCTTGGTCAACCATGGCCAAACATCTCATTGTGACAAAGATTGTCTTAATATGAAAATCAATCATGGTCAAACATGGTCCAACGTCGCATTGTGACAAAGATTGTTTCACAATATGAAAATCAACCATGGTCAACCATGGTCAATCATGATCAACCATGGTCAATAATCATGGTCATATTGTGACAAAGATTGTCTCTTGGTCCAACATCACATTATGACAACCATGGTCATCCATCGCCAATTATGGTCAACCATGGTCCAAGATCACATTGTGATAAATATTATCTCAATATGAAAATAAATCATGGGAAACCATTGTCCAACGTCGTATTTTGACAAATATTGTCTCAATAGGAAAATCAATCATGGTCAATGGCATGGTCCAACATCACATTATGACAAAGATTGTGTCAATATGAAAATCAACCATGCTCAACGATGGTCATCCATTTTTATTTTAGGGTTTATAATATTTATATTATGATTTATATACCTTGGGTTTATAATATTAAACCCTTAAGTTTAATATTATTCCATTGGGTTTATTATCCCTTGGGCTTTTAGTATTAATCCCTTGTGTTTATTAGTGCCTTGGGTTTATAATATCAGTCCCTTAGGTTAATTAATCTAAGGGTGCATATTCCTAGGGTTTAATATAATTTCCTGGGGTTTATAATCGTGGTCAACCATGGTCCAACACCACATTGCAACAAATATTGTCCTAATATGAAAATCAACAATGTTCAACCATCGTCAACCATGGTCATTCATGGTCAACCATGAAAATCAATCATGGTCAAGCATGGTAAATCATGGTCAACCATGGTCAATTATAGTCAACCATGGTCCAACGCCACATTGTGACAAAGATTGTCTCTATGTAAAAATCAATCATTGTAAACCATCAGTAACCATGGTCAAGCATGGTTAATCATTGTTAACCATGGTCAACTATTGTCTAACATCGCATTGTGAAAAATATTATCTCAATTTGAAAATCAACCATTGTCAACCATTGTCAATCATGGTCAATGATCGTTAATAACCATGGTCACATTACGAAAAATATCGTCTAATTGTTCACCGTCACATTTTGTCAACCATGGTCAAACATGGTCCAACGTTGCATTGTGACAAATATTATCAATATGAAAATAAACCATGGTCAACCATGGTCTAGCATCACATTATGAAAAATATTCTCTCAATATGAAAATCGATCATGGTCAACCATGGCCCAATGTCGCATTGTGACAAAGATTGTCTCACTATTAAAATCAATCATGGTTAACCATGGTCAACCATGGTCAACCATCATCCAACATTGCATTGTGGCAATGATTGTCTCAATATGAAAATCAACCATGGTAAACCATAATATCAATAATATCAATCGTTAGGGTTTATAATATCAATCCCTTGGATATATTAATCTAAGGGTTCATATCCCCAGGGTATAATATTATGGATATGTTTATAATATTAATCCTTGGGTTTAATATCAATCCCTTGGGTTTATAATATTAATAATAGGGTTTATATTCCTAGGTTTATTGTTCAGCCTAGGTTTTACAATATTAATCCCTTGTGTTTATTAATTTTAGGGTTTATATTCATAGGGTTTAATATTCAACCATGGTCCAACGTCGCATTGTGGAAAATATTCTCTCAATATGAAAATCAACCATCGTCAACCATCGCATTGTGACAAAGATTGTCTCAATATGAAAATCAACCATAGTCAACCATCGCATTGTGACAAAGATTGTCTCAATATGAAAATCAACCATAGTCAACCATGTTTTTTAGGGTTTATAATATTTATATAAGGGTTTATATGCCTTGGGTTTACAATATTAATCCTTTGGTTTTTTGGGTTTTTAGTATTAATCCCTTGAATTTATTAGTGCCTTGAATTTATAGTATCAATCCTTTAGGTTTATTAATCTAAGGGTTCATATTCCTAGGGTATAATATTATTCGTGAGGTTTATAATTAATCCTAGGGTTTAATATAAATATTTTGGGTTTAAACCCAAGGTATATAAACCCTAAAATAAAGATGGTTGACCACGGTCAACCATGGTCCAACGTCGCATTGTGATAAGGATTGCCTCAAAATGAAAATCAACCATTCTCAACCATGTTTATTTATAGTTTACAATATTTATCTTAGGGTTTATATACCGGGTTTATAATATTAATCCCTAGGGTTTAATGTTATTCCCTTGGGTTTATAATTCCTTGGGTTTTAGTATTAATCCCTTGGGTTAATATTATTACATTGGGTTTATAATCCCTTGGGGTTTTAGTATTAAATCCTAGGAATACAAATCCTTACATTAATAAACCCAAGGGATTGATATTATAAACCCAAGTGTTGATACTAAAACCCCAAGCTATTATAAATGCAAGGACTAATATTATTAAACCCAAGGGACTAATATTATAAATCCAAGGTATATAAACCCTTGTATGACCATGACTTTTATTGAACCTAGAGGATTAATATTATAAACCTATGAATAATATTGTACCCTAGGAATATGAATCCTTAGATTAATATACCTAAGGGATTGATGTTATAAACCCAAGGGATTAATACTAAAAACCCAAGGGAATATAAACCTTATGGTTTTTAGTATTAATACCATAGGTTTATTATCCCTCAGGTTAATATTATCCCCTTGGGTTTATCAATCATGACAAAGATTGCATTGTGACAAAGATTGTCTTAATATGAAAATCAATCATGGTCAACCATGGTCCAACGTTGCATTGTGACAAATATTGTTTCACAATATGAAAACCAATCATGGTAAACCACAGTCAATCATGATAAACCATGGTCAATATTCATGGTCATATTGTGTCGAAGATTGTCACTTGGTCCAACGTCACATTATGACAACCATGGTCATCCATCGTCAACTATGGTCCAAGATCGCATTGTGACAAATATGATCTCAATATGAAAATAAATCATAGTCAACCATGGTAAAACCTCATATTGTGACAAAGATTTTCTCAATATGAAAATAAATCATGGTCAATATGAAAATAAACCATGGTCAATTATGGTCAACCATGGTCCAATGTCACATTGTGACAAAGATTGTCTCTATGTAAAAATCAACCATGGTCAACCATCATCAACCATGGTCAAGCATGGTTAATCATTTTCAACCATAGTCAACTATGGTCCACTTCTCATTGTGAAAAATATGATCTCAATTTAAAAATCAATCATGGTCAACCATTATCAATCATGTTCAATGATCGTTAATAACCATGGTCTCGTTATGACAAATATTGTCTGATTGTTCAACGTCAAATTATGTCAACCATGGCCCAACGTCACATTGTGAGAAATATTCTCAATATGAAAATCAACCATGGTTTACATGGTCCAACGTCGCATTATGAAATATATTCTATCAAAATGAAAATCAATCATGGTCAACCATGGTCCAACGTCGCATTGTGACAAAGTTCGTCTCACTATTAAAATCAAACATGCTCAGCCATGGCCAATCATGGTAAACCATGGTCAACCATCGTCCAACGTCGCCTTGTGACAATGATTGTCTTAATATGAAAATAAACCATGGTCAACCATAATATGCATATACTGTCCCTGGGGTTTATAATATCAATATTTTGGGTTTATTAATCTAAGGTTCATATCCCTAGGGTATAATATTATTGATAGGCTTATATTATTAATCCTTGGGTTTATAATATAAATTCATTGGGTTTATAATATTAATCATAGGGTTTATATTCTTAGGTTTACTATTCATCCTAGGGTTTACAATATTAATCCCTTGCTTTTATTAATTTTAGGGTTTATATTCCTAGGGTTTAATATTCAACCATGGTCAACGATGGTACAATGTCGCATTGTGGAAAATTTTCTCTCAATATGAAAATCAATCATGGTCAACCATTGCATTGTGACAAATATTGTCTCAATATGAAAATCAACCATGTTCAACCATGTTTGTTTTAGGGTTTGTAATATTTATCTAAGGGTTTATATGCCTTGGGTTTACAATATTAATCCTTTGGGTTTTGGGGGTTTTAGTATTAATCCCTTGCATTTATTAGTGCCTTGGGTTTATAATATACATCCTTTGGGTTTATTAATCTAAGGGTTCATATTCCCGGGGTATAATATTATTCATGGGGTTTATAATTAATCCTAGGGTTTAATATAAATATTTTGAGTTTAAACCCAAGGAATTAATACTATAAACCCAAGAATAAAGATGGTTGACCATGGTCAACCATGGTAAAACATTGCATTGTGACAAGGATTGCCTCAAAATGAAAATAAAAAATTCTATAATGCTTATCTTAGGGTTTATAATATTAATCACTAGGGTTTTGATATTAATCCCTTGGGTTTATAATTCCTAAGGGTTTTAGTATTAATCCCTTGGTTAATATTATTGCCTTGGGTTTATAATCCCTTGGGGTTTTAGTATTAAACCTAGGAAGATGAACCCTTACGTTAATAGACCGAAGGGATTCATATTATAAATTCAAGTGTTAATAACAAAACCCCAAGGTATTATAAACACAAGGGACTACTATTATTAAACCCATGGGACTAATATTATAAGTACAAGGTATATAAACCCTTGGATGACCATGATTTATATTAAACCTAGAGGATTAATATCATAAACCTATGAATAATATTATACCCTAGGAATATGAATCCTTAGATTAATATACCCAGGGGATTGATATTATACACCCAAGGGATTAATACTAAGAACCCATTGGAATACAAACCCTAGTGTTTTTAATATTAATCCCTTAGGTTTATTATCCCTCGGGTTAATATTATTCCCTTCGGTTTATCAATCATGAAAAAGATTCCATTGTGACAAAGATTATCTTAATATGAAAATCAATCATGGTCAAACATGGTCCAATGTTGCATTGTGACAAAAATGGTTTCACAATATGAAAATAAACCATGGTCAACCACGGTCAATCATGATCAACGATGGTCAATAATCATGGTCACATTGTGATGAAGATTGTCTCTTGGTCTAACGTCACACTATGACAACCATGGTCATATATTGTTAACTATGGTCAAACATGGTCCAAGATCGCATTATGACAAATATTATATCAATATTAAAATCAACCCCGTTCAACCATGGTCCAACATCATATTGTGACAAATATTGTCTCAATATGAAAATAAATCATGGTCAACCATGGTCCAACGTCGCATTGTGACAAATATCGTGTCAATATGAAAATCAACCATGCTCAATGATGGTCAACCATGTTTATTTTAGTGTTTATAATATTTATCTTATGGTTTATATACCTTGGGTTTATAATATTAAACCCTTAGGTTTAATATTATTCCCCTATGTTTATAATCCCTTGGGTTTTTAGTATTAACCCCTTGTGTTTTTTAGTGACTTGGGTTTATAATATCAATCCCTTAGGTGTATTAATCTAAGAGTTCATATTCCTAGGGTTTAATATCATTTCATGGGGTTTATAATCATGGTCAAACATCACATTGTGACAAATATTGTCTCAATATTGTGAGTGATTGATCCTTCAATGCACTAGAGAGTGTATATATATAGCAACGTGTCTAGTGCAACCATTCCAATGTATTTATAATATTTATTATGACTTATCATTGTCTAATTTGACTGTACCCTTGTAGATACTTCAAGTGTGTTGGTCATCAAAAAGCACTTTAGTCCTTGTGTGCTCCTTTCATTGAGGGTACATTATCGACCCCTTTATGGAATTATTTGATATATCTTCAATCACTCACCCTACATTTCATAAAGTAATTCAAGTTTGTAAAATTATGAGGTTAGAAGATGAGCTTGTACACTACATAATAGAAATCAAAAGAATATTCTAACGGAGCAAATATGCTTCAAAAATTAAATTGTTACATATTCCAAATTATATTTCATGTAATTTAGCAAATACAAGTAATAAGAATGCTCTAAAAAGTATGCTTTGAAAAACAATGTGCAATGCAAAATGTGGAACCTTGAAAAAATAATTTTCCATACATATACAAAACCCTATATTTATAGAAATTGACACTCAAGTACGTGAATGGACTTGATAAATGGAGGTGGCATTGGTATGTAGTATGATTCCCAACATGAAGCAATAATATGGTGCAAGTACCATGTAATGCTTGTGAAAATGAATTACAGAGGCTAGGGATTAAGTTAAAACATAGTTGGTACATTCATCATGATCATCTATTTTTTCATCGATGCAGAAATAAAAGAAAGTTTCCCAATCCATAATGCATTTGAAAGGACAAGGACCAAGGTGGAGTATAGTTATCAATATGAGGCACCTGCTTGTCATTTGAGATGCATACCAATGGGAACATGATGCTTGAAAATACATCATAAAATAAACACATCAACAAACCCTAAGGTGTTTGATATAAAATAAATCATGTTTAAGAAATTTGAGTGTGTGTAATATGCATCATGAAAGCATGTCAATCATTAGGGTTCGATAACAACTAGGTGATTGGAAAGTTTGACCAATCCAAAGACATAGAAAAACAAGTTAGGCCTTGAGAGGTGGAGAAGGGGGACCCAAAATTTGGTGGTAGGCTAAATTTTAGGGTGGTGTTGTAGCGGCTACACCAGCGACTTAGGAAAATGTACTAAGCATGACAATTCATGATGGGTAGAAAAGGGGAACAATTATGGGTCGGTATTTTGCGTTGAGTAGGGATATATAATATTTTTTCCTATTGATGGAACTTTACAAAGAAAGCATCACTCCAAGTAACTTTCCAAATTTACTGAAGTCAACTAGTATGCATCCACCCAATAATTGAGTGTGAGGGGATAACCTCAACACTTAACTAGCTTGACCTAGTACTTGACACTTGCACAAGTACTCTCAAATTACTGTTACTTACACTTGATGTATTATATTAGTATTACTTTTAGAGAAATTTTATTACTCAAATAACGTAATAGAGTGAGACCAAGACAATGTCTAAGAGTTAAGATCAATGAAATGATAATAAAATTGAAAGAAGGATAAATACCCACACTTTTTCTTTTGATGAATTAGCATGAAATTTTAACTACTTCAAAATTAAGTGTATAAAAAAATCTAGTTCCCTTATAGATGCAATGCAACTCTTCCAAATACCAAAAAATGTAGTCAAATAATTACAACTAACTTGGAAATGTAATTTCACCACTTAACCCTTTTTTATTTTAATTTGAAACTTACAAACAATGAAACTAATATGTCACCAATTAACTTGACTATACTAGGTCTCCAAACATGGGAGAATACCCTCAGTTTTTAAAGGAAACTTTGAACATTAGATCTACAATTTAGTAGGCTTGAGCATTTTCAACACCCACAAGTATATGCTTAGGCTGTGAAAGAGAAACCTACATACTAGGTGCAAGTTGTAAAACAACAACGAGCATGTGCAAGACTTTTTTTTTGGTTATTAAGTGCAACCCACATAATCTACGTGATTATTAACACTATAGATGAGTGCACATATAGAGAAGGGGAAAATTTTAAAAGTTCAAGACTCATACAATAGTTAAGTTTATGTGCTTCAATTTACTAAGAGATAAACTGCTAAGATTAATGATAATCTACAAGCTAAACCTATAAAGTGAATATTCCAACCTAAATAGAAGAATTCAATGAATTCCCCCTTGTGGAGTCTCAAGTTTCATTTTGGAGTTTTCTTCTATGATAGGTTATGATCCTTGGTGAGAGGATTGGGGTACCATTAATAGAGTATACTTAATGTATCTTCCTCATGGTTAATGTTTAATACCTGAAATGCCATGAAAATTAGAGAGAAGAATGCCTTGTACTAACATTTGAGATTGATCTCCATGAGAAATTTGGTTACTAGAATTACATCTAAAAATATCCTTAAGTCTACATAGATTAAAATAATTAGTACCTTGCTCATTTTCTAATTAAAATTTATAGTAATATAAAATATATTATAAAACATGAAATCTTAACTAAGTTCAAGTTATTCACCTAGCTACAATTCCTAACATTCTAATGTAAAGCATATAATCAAAATAACTCAAGGAATTGTGGAGGGCAGGGAAGAAGAGAGATCTATATATAAATGAGTCAAAAGTGAACAAAAATAAATAATATACTTGATCATATTACAACACCTCCATCACCCAAGTTTGTGTTCCTCTATCCTCAACCACATGATTAAAACTGCTTCTCAACAAGGACAAAAGTTTTACTTTGGTGAGGGAGCCAAAGGGTGGCACAAAAAACCTTACTCAAAATATATGAGACTTGGAGAACCAATGCAAGCTCTACACAACAAGAAAATCTATAGCCAATTTTGTCCAGCATAAGGGTGTGTCCCTTCTCAACCATGGATTATTTTTTGTACATTTAAAAGGTGGTTCCATTAGTTGGGGGCAAGAAATTTGGGCTACACATGTACAACTTACTTGATTTTTGCTTGAGGCCTATGCATTTGACATTTTTTTAGGGGTTATTTTTAGAGTGTACATATGTTGGTAAATAATAGAAAGTGTGTTGCATGTGGGTTGGACTTCAATATGGCATGGACATGAGAAAAATTACTTCAAAACTTTTCCAAAAGGTTTGCAACTTGCTAATTTTCTAAATGGAAAGGGATTAGTTCAATCCCATTGGTGAAAATGACCAAATATGGAGCTATAACATATTGATAGTCAATCTATTTATTTGATCATGGATCTTGATTAAAGAAACAACTCTTATTAGTTCATGGAACGAGATTCATGGGGACTCCTTTTGGTTTTATTGGAGCAATACATGATGGATTTTGGAAATTGATAATGTAGCTACCCCTCTAAGGATAATAGATCATCATTTACAAGGTCATCTCTAAATGGTTGGATGCATATGTGTGGTTTCTCTATTTATATGTTGAATATAAATTGAAAAAGGGCAGGTGATAGTTAGATTCACCACTAATAAGATAAATTGATCCAAATGCTTATTCTTTTATAGATTTCCATAGTTGCATGTTGATATTTTGTCTATGTTGATTTCTCATCTTTAATGATGTGCTATGTTGTAAAATTATCTTTAATGAGATTTCTTTGCTCATTTCATTGCAATTTTAATTGTATGCCACCATGAAATATTTATTATGGTTTCTCCTTCATAAAGAATGAGTTATGTGGTTAAGTGTGGTACATTATACTCCATGCCCAATGGATTTTGGCACTAGTCTAAAAAAATAAAAGCTCTTGAAAATATTTGAAGATCATTATGACATTTCAAATCCTTGTAGCAATACTCAAGACCAATTTTGATCCAGGGTAAAATTTTGATACCCTTAACCAAGACCTTTTACTTCAGTTGATAAAATAGAATTGCATTTAATTAAATCGTTAATGAACATAAATGAACAATGACTTGCTGTAAAGAAGAGGAACATAACATGTCAAGATCAACAATCATAAGAACACGTTGTTTGATAACGGAGTTCGTCTAGGAGCCGGGCCTCGGTGTCAAGATGGTGTAGGCCACTGAACTAAGTACTATAAGAAGAAGATGTACATGGATGTGTTTCTCTGACATACAAGGAAAATTCCCTCACGTAGGAGTGGCTAGACCTCTCTACGAGATGTTCCACTGTAGAAATATCATGCATAAAAATGACTCCTATCAGTATGACAATAGCTCCCTCATAATTTGGATCCAAACCAATTGCACCAACGACCTCATTGGAAAATCTGCCCGCAATTTTTAATATAAACCCAGTCATTTTCAAGTGCGCCCAGGCAAACCAGAGTAGGAGCGCATACGTGGATCGAGGCAGTTTGTAGGTGGAACCATAAGCAAGCTCAGAAACAAGGGCGAAACCACGAGCCTTGAAATTTTCCCGGAGAGGTAATTTTTCTCCATGTTGGAATATAATCAAGTTTACAGTAATTTTTCATGGTTTTTCGTAGGGAATGCAATGGTGAGGTCCGATTCACCTTTTGAGTTGCAGATTTCCATTCCACCCATGGAGCAACATCTTGGAGGAATCTAAAAGATCCCTTTTTGCCCCAAATTTTCACTTTATCATAATTCAAAAAATGGATAGTCGATTTTTCACCATTCGACGCCATGAATCTGATGGCGCATTCAGATTTTCCATCTGAGCCTTTCAGTGGGGAGGAAAGTAGTAGAAGTCCTTCGAAGCAATGAAAGAGAAAATCAGCACCACACCAGTCCTGGATTTACCCGATCTCCAACGTCCTTTTGAGACCGAAACCAATGCCAATGGGTACGCCATGGGAGCTATACTTTTGCAGCAGAAGAAGCCGATATGTTACCATTCAGAGAATTTCTCCCAGGATGTAATCAATTACCCCACTTACGACAAGGAACTGTATGCCTTGGTCCATAAGTGTGAAAAAGTGGAAAGACTACCTGATCGGCAAGGAGACCATCATCCATATGGATCATCTGCCCTTGCAATACCTTCAGTCACAGACCAAGCTACAACAGTCTCGTCATTTCAGGTGGATGGGGTTTCTACAACAATTTCATCTGGTAATAAAGTATAAAAAGGGCACTAGTAACAAAGTAGCAGATATGCTCTCTCGCCCTCCTATCACTGCTTCTATTATTTTGCATAATGCGGCATTGTCTTTTGAAAGTTATGCTGAACAATACACTAACAATGATGACTTTAAAGAAATTTATGAAAAACTAAATCATGGTTCACAGGTGGAAAACTATCATTTTCAGGGGAAGCTATTGTATCATCTTGGAAAATTGTGCATACCCACAGCAGAAAGGGTACATGTAATTCAAGAGCGCATACCTCTCTTGTGTCTGGTCACTTTGGTGTCGAAAAAACCTTATGTCATTTTCAAAGGTTTTGTTTTTGGCCGCATATGAAAAACATTGTAACCCGTTTCGTAAAGGGACTTGTGATGTGTTCTGTTTCAAAGCCCTCTAATAGAAAACTCGAGCTCTACACACCACTCCATATCCCGAGTCGTTCATGGGAAAGTGTGTTGATGGAATTTGTAGGAGGTTTTCCTATGTCTAGAAAGGTTCACGACTATTTATATGTTGTCATCTACCACTTTAGTAAAATGTGCATATTGATGCCTTGTAAAAAGCAGGTCACTTCTGAGTAGACTGCTTGCCTTTTCTTTCAGTATGTTTGGGTCCACTTTGGGTTGCCCACGTCCATTGTGTCAGATCGAGACTCTCATTTCCTTGGAGAGTTTTGGACCAGCTTGTGGCATATGATGGACACCAAGTTAAAGAGAAGCACATCATTCCATCCACAAATCGACGGATAGACATAGGTCGTCAACCGTACCATGGTACACTTGTTGCGGGGCTATTGCAGCAAACATCCAAAGTTGTGGGATGAGCATCTTCCATATGTGCAACATGCTTACAACCAAGCAGTGAATTCCTCTACGCAGTGTTCACCTTTTGAGACATGCTTTGGTTACTTACCAAAGGACCCTTTCGACATGATTTATGGAAGGGATGAAGATGACAGTGGACGTGATGATAGGGACAAAGCATAGCGGTTCATCCAACGATTACAAACAATTCACCAAGCAGTGCAAGAGAAGTTGGAGAAGAGTCAGGCCTGATATAAGGCCCGACATGATAAACACCGAGTCGACCATCAATTTCAAGTTGGTGACAAAGTGTGGTTCCACATCAGTAAGGATCGAATGAAGGGGGAAGGCAAGAAATTGCGACCAATCTGGTATGGTCCATTTACCATATTGGAGAAGATTAGGAATAATTATTTTCAACTCGACTTGCCTATATACATGCAGATGTACTCAGTCGTGAATGTCGAAAACCTGAAGCTTTATGAACCACCATTGATTATGGACACCGAGGAGGTAGGATCAGTTCCTACAGTGGATGAATTTGCACCAGAATATTTCGATGAACTGCCAGAGGACATCATTCTTGATCGAAGAACCAGGACTTCACGACGAGGAGATGTGGAGTATATCCGTGTTGGTTTCAAAGGGATGCACCCAAATAAATATAAATGGCTTGAAAAGGAGAAGGTGAGGGAGAAATTCCCTCACTTTCATGTTGATTGATGAGGCTTTTGGGGTCCAAAAGATTTTTAGTGGGGAGGTATGATCCAGGTGGATTAAACAGGTACAAGTACCAATGACTTAAGTACAAGGCTCTAAAATCAGAGTGTTCGAAAGTCTCTCAAACTAGGATTAGGTTGTATATCTCTTCATTCTTATTCCAATGGCACAGACGACACTCAATTCCGAGTCCATATGAAGAAGTTAGGAGCAGTCAAAGTTTGAGGGTTGACTTGGTGATGTGACAGCTTAAGGAGGCGACAATTTGGAAGAAACCCGGCCACCGGATTCTGGCCAACCTGGCCAGATTTCGGGAAAAATTGTGGGGTCGTTAATTTGATTCCTTCGGTCAAATTAACGAATTTTAAAAAATGCCATTGTTGTTATTTTAAATGAAAAATATATAAAAAAAAGGGGCGACGGGTGGCCAACCCCGTCGACCCCTCCGCATGTCACCAAAAAAAATAAGTAAATATAGGCGCCAGTGGCCATGACCCCGTCGAACCCCTCAACCGCCTTACGGAGCCACTCCACAAGAACCATATACAGACTATGGTGGCGGGGGTTGTTGAACCCACCTCTCACCATCCTTACCGCAAAGCGGAACCGACGACGAGGAGATAAGGGGGCGGGCCGCCCAATGTGGGCCCGACCCCCAACCACATCAAAAAGTTGTAATGCGGATTTAAATGCGGTTGTTAAAAAAAAATTGTGGATTAAAAAAAAAAACAGATTTCGGCCTTTAAGTGGAGGGGTCGGGGTTTGACCACCCGACCTTCTCCCAAACATTTGGATCCTAAACCAAATCTCCAAACGAATTGTTTGTAAACTCCGCCAATGCTTCATTACTTAAGCTTTCATTCTGTAGTGCGCCCAAGGACAGACAGGAGCGGGAACAAAAAATGAGGCAGTGGAACCCTGAGCGGTGTGCAGGAGGGGGCAGAACCATGATCTGAGCCATTTTTCCAGAGGGGTCAGATTTTCACTTTGTCAAATTGGGATAAGTTTTATATGGATTATGCACTACTTGACGCCACAAATCTAACGATGCTAACCATTTCATCATCAGAGGTCTGCAATTTTTGGCCAATTTCAGATTGGGCAGGCATAAGGGTGTAATTCCTCCTTTTGTACTTGTACTTTATTTTTTTCCATTTAATGAAAGTAGGGCCTCCCCACTATTTGAGCAGGGTCCGGAGACGTAGTCCCTCCTAGACGAACTCTGATATAAACTATGTTTCTTCGTGCATGATGTTAATTGCTTCTCTCTTTTTTCGTGTATGCCTTTAAAGTTTCTTGTTTAAAGCTACAATTTTCACATGTAATTCTTTCATGCATTTCAAGAAAAAGATTTTGGATCAAATGTCAAACATGCTCGAGTGGCTATGATCAACATGTTAGGTCTTGGAGAAATTGTTATTTTTGAGATTCAACAAGATGATGAGCTTAGTGAAAAGTAAGCACCTTCACTAAGTGGGGCCCACAGGCTATTTTTAGGTGTATGTCTATTTTTAGACATGGTGAGCATATTCTATAAGTTGCAGGATGCTATTTGTAGATGGTTGTTCAAATGTGAAAAATAGATGAAATTCTGTTTTTAGAATATTGGGCGAAGTCTATTTATAGATCGTCAATCTAAAAATAGGTGCATGTCGATTATTATTAGCCCTTAATAATAATCCAACAATAAATATCAACTTATTCTCTTGGAGCACTTTATTTTAGTGAACAGATTTGGAAAATCAGCGGGCTGAAGGAATTACGCAATTCCTAGGGTTATTGGTGGCTCATGCATGGAGGACTCAGTTAGAACTGAAGTGGCAAAGTGATGACAGAGTTGGAAGAGTAGTTATGGGAGTTTTTATTTAGTTTAACTCAGTTAAGTGAGTTAAACTCAGTTGAACTAGTTGTATCTAGTCTAATTGAAAGATACACTAGTGAGAGTTTAGTGAATTAATTAGTTAATTAATTCACAACTAATAACTCACTAACAACTGAACAAATACATCATTTAACTACTTGCATGTCAATTCCAATGGAGACCCAGTGGAGATATAGGTGAAAGGGTGAGATGGACTATCTGTTGTGACTATAGTGATGCATTAAATGCATCTGAAACACATTGGAGTTGCCAATGAGGATTGCGTATTCAAGGCAAGGCCAATTCAAATTCATTCAGAGGTCTTCTTCAGCAGGGATTGCGCAGTGGAGGTAGGTCATCAGGAGGCAAGAAATTGGTGCATAGATATGCAAATTTCTGCATGAAAGTGTGTAATGATTATTGATTGTACTGAGAGCTTGATGTACTAAGCTTTGTATGAGATTATTAGATGATTCCATTGATATACATAATATATAATAGTTGGGGTTTTTAGCTTTAAGCTTTCCCGTTAAACAATTGTGTTTATGAGCGATTGATTTTCTTCACATGTGTTTGCAATTGGCGATTTAATTTCCGCAAAGAATTAAGTGGAAGGATTCTGTATTTAACACAAGATTAATTTGTTAGATCAGGAGAATCTGGTAATACATCAGTATTAATAAATTTCTACATGGTATTAGAGCAGTGTTGATCACTGGAGATTGCAATTGTGAAGAGGTGTTGACTTTTGTGCTGGTGGACAATTCAAATTTGTTGCAGAAATTTCTTGGTGCGACAATTGAGTATTCATTGAAATGTCTTTCAATGGGTTGTGATTAGAGTATGCCCTTGAGGGTAGCTCGAATTACATAGCCTGGAACGATAGGATGGAGGCGGTGCTTGAAGATAATGGACTGAAGGAGTTCATCGATAGCAATGTTACTAAGCCTACTTCTAGCGATGATGCATTACTTGACGAATGGAAAAAGAAGGTAGCGAATACAAGAAGAATTATATTGGAAGGTGTGAAGACCATATTGTGTCAAGTATTCACGGGAAATCCACTCCATTTTCAATGTGGAAGGCTTTGAAAAATCTTTTCCAAAGCAGCAGCGACCATAGGAAGTTGGCGCTAAAAGATAAGCTCAGAAAAATCAAAATGGAGAAGGGCGAAAGTATTCCAAAATATATCATGAAGTTTGTCCAATGTAGGGATGAGCTGGGAATTACAGTTGCAGATGATGACTTGGTGAGCTTGGCTCTCCTTGGGCTTTCGAAGAGTTGGCATAGCTACGAAGACTCTGTCAATGGACGGGAGAAACTGCTAGATTGGGAGAAACTTTGGTCGGATCTTGTGCAGGAGGAGATAAGGCGGAATACCAGGGATGGCTCTTCATTGAAGAATGATGATGAAGAGAATTGCGCTTTGGATTCCAAAAAAAGGAAAGGGAAGGGGAAGAAATTCCATCCAAAATCCGAGGCTAAAGGCAAGAATCTAGATTTGTCCAAGGTGAAGTGTTTTCACTGTCATGAACATGGGCATCTCGCCACTAACTACCCACAGAAAAATAAGAACAAGAAGGTTGTTGGAGCTGCAGCTGGAGAGGCCTTAGCCTCTCAATTTTAACTTGATTTCTCTTTGATCGCATGCTTGGTTTCAAGCACAATGGGATCATTGTGGTATCTTGATAGTGCTGCTTCCTTCCATATGACGGGAGACAAGGAGTTGTTTAGTGACTTGGAGGAGAAGGATCTCCAAATGCATATAGAGATGGGCGACGATGGTAGATACAGTGCGATCGGAATTGGAACCATTACCTTTCAGAGGGAGTCAGGTAAACCATTTCTGTTGAAAGATGTTATGCATGTTCCAGGTCTGAAGAAGAACTTGGTCTCTGTCGCTATGTTGGAGGACAAAGGTTATGACGTTGTTTTCAGGGAGGGAAAATATTTCCTGCAACATAAAAAAATGGGTCAAACCAAGAGGATAGGGATTCGAGTTAAGAATATATACAAGCTGGAGGTAGATGGATGCACTACAATGATGGGCAAAGCAGAAGAAGTGGTAAGCCGGGATGAGGGCGAATTATGGCATAGGAGATTGGGCCATCTTCACCATGGCGCCTTGAAGATTTTGTAGCAGATTTATACTGGAATTCCCAAGGGTACTCTTGCGCAGTCAGATCAGTGCAAGGGATGTACTATAGGTAAGTTTGTGAAGACCAACTTTCATGAGAAGGAGAGCCGTGCTTCGGTGATCCTGGAGAGAATTCACACAGACGTGTGTGGACCTTTCTCGGTTGCTTCAACAAAAAAAATAGGTATTATGTTATTTTTGTTGATGACTATTCTCGTAGATACTGGATCTTCTTCATGCAGAAGAAGAGTGAAACATTCTCAAAGTTCTGTGAGTTTAAAGCATTGGTGGAGAAGGAGTCAGGGAAGCAAGTGAAGGCTCTGAGGAGCGATAATGGTGGTGAATATATCTCAAACGAATTCAAAGACTTCTATAGCAAAGAAGGAATTCGAAGAGAACTCATAGCGCCTCATAACCCACAGTAGAATGGAGTCACAGAGAGGAAGAACAGAATGATCGTGGGTGCTGCACGAGCTATGCTAGAGAGGGAGCTAGACTTTCATGTAGAGGAGGAACTGCCTGTTCCGAAAGATGAGCCTCCAGATGTGGATCAGCCACAGGAGGAATTTCATGGAGTGGAGGAGTCCACTCACGTAGAGCGAAACATCAGAACTGGAAGAAAGTGTACCACAGAAGCTGAGACACTGAAGCTTGATGTGGCACATAATGTAGAATTCCCTACATCACAACGCAGACAAAGACACTCACCTGATCGATTTACTGGATACATGTCTCTTATGAGAAAGTGTGTCATGACAGAGCCATATTATTTTGATGAAGTAGCACAAGATCCCACATGGGTAGATGCCATGGTGGAGGAGTATGACTCCATTTTCAGAAACAATGCTTGGGAGATTGTTCCAAGGCCGGTGGGTAAATCAGTTGTAGGATCAAGATGGATCTACAAGGTAAAGCAAGCTGCTGATGGGAGCGTCGAGAATTATAAGGAAAAATTTGTTGCTCGGGGCTTCTCACAGATAGAGGGGATTGATTATGAAGAAACCTTTGCACTTGTCGCACGATATTATTCCATAAGGACCATCCTTGCTCTCTCAACGCAGATGGGTTGGAACATTCATAAGATGGATGTGAATACTACGTTCCTTAATGGGATCATTGAGGAAGAGGTGTACATTGAGCATCCTGAAGGATTTGAGATCTTCAGCAGCGAGTTGCATATGTGCAGAATCAAAAGAGCATTGTATGGGCTGAAGCAAGCACCACGTGTTGATACACTCAGATCGACAACTATTTCACTGGACTTGGCTTCACCAAGAGTGAGGCGGATGCAAACCTGTACCAAATTGTGGTGGAGGGTAAGATTTTAATCATTGTTCCTTATGTTGATGATTTAATACTAATGGGTGATGAGCAGTTGATACACTCATGCAAGGCAGATCTTGCAAAGGAGTTTGAGATGAAGGATTTGGGCCTCCATTATTTCCTTGGATTGGAAATATGGCAGCAAGAAGGTGAACTGTTTGTGTCTCAAGGAAAGTATGCTCGGGATATACTTGGTAAGTTTCTCATGGAGGAATGCAAGCCCATGGATACTCCTATTTTAGGAAATTGGAGGAAAGAGGATGCTACATCGACAGAGGTAGTGGATGCCACTGTTTATCGACAGTTGGTGGGTTCGCTCATGTATTTAGTTAATACAAGACCAGACATATGCTATGTGGTGAACCAACTTAGTCAAGTGATGGTTAAGCCTACCAAGCTCTTTTGGAAGGTAGACAAGCATGTCCTGAGGTATCTCAGGGGCACATCTGAGTATGGCTTATGGTACAAATAGACGGATGAGGTGAAGTTGCATGGCTTCACAAATGCAGATTGGCAGGCAGCCCAACATACAGAAAGAACAAATCAGGAGGGGTTTTCAGTATCGGACCTACAACAGTTTCTTGGTACAACACGAAACAAAGATCCATACAATTTTGGGCTCAAATGAAGTGTGATTACACAATCAAGTCAGCTTTCTACATGAGTTGTTTAGATGAGGAATATCTCAGTTGGTTTCTGTTCACTCTTCATTTAGATCCCACGGTGATTCATTGTGATAATCAGAGTTGCATTAAACTCTTGATTAATCATGTGTTTCATGATAGATCTAAACATATTGATATCCGATATCATCATATCAGAGATTGTGTGCAGCAGAAGATCATGTTGCTTTAGTACATTCCTACGGAGGATCAGGATGTAGATATTCTGATGAAGGTGCTCACCAGGAGCAAATTTTAATACCATAGAGGCAAGATTGGGGTGAAGGATAATCCCTATCTTGTTGAGAGGGAGTGTTGAGATTCAACAAGATGATGAGCTTAGTGAAAAGTAAGCACCTTCACTAAGTGGGGCCCGCAGGCTATTTTTAGGTGTATGTCTATTTTTAGACATGGTGAGTATATTCTATAAGTTGCAGGATGCTATTTCTAGATGGTTGGTCAAATGTGAAAAATAGATGAAATTCTATTTTTAGAGTATTTTGCGAAGTCTATTTATAGATCGTCAATCTAAAAACAGGTGCATGTCGATTATTATTAGCCCTTAATAATAATCCGACAATAAATATCAACTTATTCTCTTGGAACACTTTTTCAGTGAACAGATTTGGCAAATCAGTGGGCTGAAGGAATTACGCAGTTCCTAGGGTTATTGGTGGCTCATGCATGGAGGACTCAGTTAGAACTGAAGTGGAAAAGTTATGATAGAGTTGGAAGAGTAGTTATGGGAGTTGTTATTTAGTTTAACTTAGTTAAGTGAGATAGACTCAGTTGAGATAGTTGTATCTAGTCTAACTGAAAGATACACTAGTGAGAGTTTAGTGAATTAATTAAATAATTAATTCACAACTAATAACTCACTAACAACTGAACAAATACAACAATTAACTACTTGCATGTCTGTTCCAGTGGAGACCCAGTGGAGAGATAGGTGAAAGGGTGAGATGGACTATCTGTTGTGACTATAGTGATGCATTCAATGCATCTGACACACATTGGAGTTTCCAATGAGAATTGTGCAGTCAAGGCAAGGCCAATTCGAATTTATTTAGAGGTCTTCTTTAGTAGGGATTGCGCAGTGGAGGCCGACTGTCAGGGGGCAAGAAATTGGTGCATAGATATGCAAATTTCTGCATGACAGTGTGTAATGATTGTTGATTGTACTGAGAACTTGATGTACTAAGCTTTGTATGAGATTATTATATGATTCCATTGATATACATAATATATGATAGCTGTGGTTTTTAGCTTTAAGCTTTCTCGTTAAACAACTGTGTTTATGTGCGATTGATTTTCTTCACATGTGTTTGCAATTGGCGATTTAATTTCCGCAAAGAATTAAGTGGAAGGATTCTCTATTTAACATAAGATTAATTTGTTAGATCAGGAGAATCCGGTAATACATCAGTATTCATAAATTTATACAGTTATTATATTGGATGCATTTTATGTTGATAAAATTTAAGTTTGTTATCATATATAATAACTTTCATTGTGTTTTGGATTCATTAGTGGAATACTACATTGTGAGATATTTAACCATCATGACTAGCATCAATGGGATAACGATATCAAACATTTTTTCATTCAGCTTCTCCATCAATATCCTCCCAATTTATCACCCATTTTCTTATTCTCTTTATTGTCTAATATTCTTATCGACCTTCATCTATTGAACATTTGATATAGCTGTAACATCCCCGGTCAAAAATTCATGTAAATAAAGTTAATAAAGGAAAAATAATAACCAAGGTCATGGGACACTTATTCCAAGCTGAATGTTGTGAAAAACATCCTAGTGTGGGTGTTCATTTGGTTTATTATGGCTAAGGAAATTGGAAAAGGCAATGAAAGAGGCTTTAAAAAGGAAAAGTGGAATTAATTGGAATTTTATTTATGAAATAATGGAAATTAGGAGAAAAGGAAGGTGAAAGGTCACATGTTGCATGTGAGGAGGAAAATGAAGGAAAGGAAAATTGAAGAAAATAGAAGCCTCATTAATAAAAGGGATTATGAGGATCAGTTGGTACCTTTTGTCAGTTCATATTGGGACCTCTCTCTTTATCCTCTCTCTATCACACTCTTGGAAACTTGGAGTTTTCTTGGAGAATTATAGCATTGATTCAAGGAAAGCAAAAGAAAGACCATGAGGGAAAAATGAAGCAAATATCAAGCGAGGAAGAACAACATCAAGAAACTACAACGACATTATTTGCAGATATCGATTTGGATGTTTGATTTCCTTGCTAGAAGTGGCATGCATGGTACATGCATGTGTGTTATTGGTTCTCTTCATGCCATTATCATGGGTTTTTCCAAGTGTGACAATTTTATTCATCCTTTCCTTGCCATTTCCGAATAGCCATGGTGTGATGGGGTTCTCATGTTTGGTTTAGCTGGGTTGCGGGATGGACTTAAAGCTTAGTGGGGTGGTCTTGGGATTATTCACAAGGCCTAGGAATCTCAGGATGGGATACATGGTAAAGACTAGATGTGAAAACCTCACCCAAGAATCCTCGACCGGTGAATGGCAGGATACACGGTAAATATCGGTGGTGAGTACCCTTGATTGGGCCTAGGAATCCCTTGACCAATAATGGTGTGTTACATGGTAAATCCCAGAGGGTGGAGACCTCGTAGGCATAGGGATCCCTTGACCTGTAATAACGGGATACACGGTAAAGTAGATAGATTGAGAGAGGAAAAATCCTCATGGTTTAGGTGGAGAGATTCAGACGTGTTTGTGCTTGTTTAGGGCCTAGTGATACGGTGAGGATTGCGGTAAAGCACAATTGTATTGATGAGGGTTCGGGCCTAGTGATCCAGTGGGGATTACAGAAAAGCCCGAGGAAGACCTGGTAGGTTTTGTTGTTAGTCCCACATTCATGCTTGGAATATGGGTGATTGGCTTAAATATATATTTCGTTCAACCAATCTATGGTCGGGTGGTTCATTGAAGTTGTAAGTCTAATTTATTGGGATAAACTAGAGCATGTATTTTAATATCAATTCGGGTTGGTAAACTTAGAAACACACCAAAGTATATGGATCTTAGATCTAGCTAGTTTAGAAAGCAATTGCTCAGATACTAAAAAACGCATGCTACAATCTGAAAATGGAAAGCTACAAGCATAATTTGTTGAAATGTAAACTTATAAAGACCTTTTATAAAACATAGTTATGATGAGAGTGTCTCATCAAACTCATAAAAGTAGGCTTTATCAAAGTTATTTCTATCAAAGAAAGAAAGACTATTCTAGGAAAGCATATAAAGGAAGCATGTAAATCTGATCTATGAAAGCATATGAAAAAGTGAACAATGATATTATTCAACTGTAGATAACAAGGAAGAGGATCTTGTCTCAGAGGTCCTGGTTGTCCTTTCTTGTTGCTTCTAATCATTCAACAAAACCATTTTCACTTATCTAAATTACCAAAACATAGAAATAAAGCATATAAATCTAATCTAGGAAAGCATGTGAAAAAGTGAACATTGATTTCAATTCAATATAGTTAACAAAGAAGAGGCTCTAACTTAGATATCTGGTTTTTCCTTCTTTATTGAAACTAATCATTAAAAAAATATCATTTTCACTATCTAAATGGCCATGGAATGCAAGTGATTTTATACAAGAAATATTCACAAATGATTAAAACAGGGAATACAATCTTAACAAACATAATTAAGATGATAATGTAGAAAATTTGAATAACTGATATATTATTCACCGAGATTCTCTTGATCACACACTATTTTAGCTTCATGCACAATACATGATCTCTTCTACCATTGATCATTACATGTGGAAATAAAATCAATTGCATGTGCACATTAAAACCATAAACATTCACACATATGAACACAGTATTTCATGGGAAAGCTTAAAGCTGAAAACCCCAACTATCTGTATATTATATGTCACAAAGATCATGTAACAATCATTATACAAAGCTCCTCACAAGCTCTCAGCACAACCTCCAATTGCTACACACTAATCAAGCTAGATCTAGCAAAACACATGCTCCAATCTCTGCCACCTGATAGCCAGCCTATATTACATAATCAATGCTATAGGATGGCTCATTAAATAACTTGAACCACCTGGCTTGTACTGCGCAATCCTCATGGGCTCCTCCAACCACTGGTTGTTGCAAATATGCAACAGTATAGTCACAATTGTTAGTTAACCTGCTCTTTCACCTATCTTTGCACTGGTCTCCACTGAAACTGTCGATGCACTGAAGTTAACTGATGTATTCTTTAGTTGATTAATGAGTTTATAATTAGTGAATTAATTAATAATTAATTCACACCACTCTTCACTAGTGTAATAATCAGTTATACTAAATACAACTAGTTCAACTATGTTTAGATTAGTTAAACTGAACACAACTCCATTAACTCCTCAATCAACTCCACCAAACTCTGTCACATGAGTTCTAACTTAAGTATCCATGCAATAGCTCCACTTAACCCTCAGGAATAGCGTAATTCCTTCTGTCAGCTCCTGTGCCACATCTGTGCACTTAACTGAAGTGCTCCAAGAGAATAAGATAATGTTTAGAGTCTAAATATTATTAAGAGCTAATAATATTTGACATATCTATTTTTAGACTGGCAATCTAAAAATAGATTCCGCCCAATATGTCTAAAAATAAAAGTCCATCTATTTTTTCCGACTTGACCAACCATCCACAAATAGCATCCTGCAACTCATAGAACATGATCCATATGTCTAAAAATAGACATAGTCTAAAAAATAGACTTTGCGCCAAAAATAGCCTGCGGGCCCACTTAGTGAAGGCGACTTCTTTCCACTAAGCTCATCATCTTGTTGCAATCTCAACACTCCCTCTCAACAAGATAAGGATTATCTGCAACCCCTATCCTGCCCCTGTGGTATTCGAATTTTCTCCCGGTGAGCGCCTTCACAAGACATCAACATCCCCATCCTTCTGGGAATATACAGCCTCATGATCTTCCGCCGCACACAATCTCTCATATGACATACCTGATGTCAATGTGTTTAGATCTATCATGAAATACTCTGATTAATCCAGAGTTTGATGCAAACTCCGATTATCACAATATATCACATTAGGATCCATGTGAATCCAACAACCACTCAAGATCTTTCCCTCATCCATATTTTATGCACAAACCGCCGCTAAGTGATTGGCTCTCTCGAACTGAAAAGACGGATTCCTCGTCACGTACTCACAAAATCCATGAACCCGAGCATCAAAATCCCTCCAGATGTGCTCTTTCTGTCCGTTGGGCTCCCTGCCCAATCTGCATCTTTGAAGCCACATAGCTTCACCTCATCCGACTGTCTATACCATAATCCATATCTCGATGTGCCTCTGAGATATCTCAATACATGCTTGTCTGCCTTCCAGTAGAGCTTGGTAGGCTTAACCATAGCTTGTGAAAGTTGGTTCACAGCATAGCATATGTCGGGTCGTGTATTGACTAGATACATAAGCGACCCCATCAACTCGTCACAAACAAAGGGCATCCACTACCTCCTCTGAAGTAGCATCTCCCTTCCTCCAACCACCGTGAAGAGGAGTATCAACAGTGTTGCCAGCCATGCATGTTGAACTTCTCCAAAGATCTCCAGCATACTCTGTCTGAGAATGCATACATCATCATACCGCTAAATTAGATTTCCAATCCCAGGAAATAATGAAGGAGGCCAAGTCCTTCATCTCAAACTCTCTAGCAAGATTAGCTTCAGATGAGTGTACCAATAGTTCATCACCCGTCAAAATCAAATCATCTACATAAAGTACAATGATCAGCAACTTACCCTCCACCACAATCTGGTATAGGTTCAGATCCGCCTCACTCTTGGAGAATCCAAGTCCGGTGAAATAACTATCTATCCATGTGTACCAAGCACGAGGTGCTTGTTTCAACTCGTACAACGCTCTCTTGAGCCTGCACACATGCGACTCGCTACTGAAGATCTCGAAACCTTCGGGCTGCTCTATGTACACCTCCTCCTCAATCACCCCGTTGAGGAACGCAGTCATCACATCCATCTGATGAATGCACCACCCCATCTGCGTTGAGAGAGCAAGAATCGTCCGTATGGAAGAATACCTTGCGACAGGTGCAAAGGTCTCCTCATAATCGATCCCCTCAATCTGTTAAAAGCCTCGGGCAAAAAATCTTGCCTTTTACTTCTCCACACTCCTGTCAACTGCCCGCTTCACTTTGTAGATCCATCTCGAACCCACCACTGATTTACCTTCCGGCCTTGAGACAATCTCCCATGCACTGTTTCTGACAATCGAATCATACTCTTCCACCATGGCATCTACCCATGCGAGATTCTCCACAGCTTCCTCGAAAGAGGATTGCTCTGTCACGATACACTTGCTCATAAGAGCCATGTATCCAGTATACCGATCAAGGGATTATCTCTGTCTGTGCTGTGATGTATGTGCTCCTACAACCTTCTCTGCATCTTGAGCCAGTCGCTCAGCTTCTGTAGTGCGCTTCCGCCCTCTGATGGTTGGCACTGCATGAGTGGTCTCTTCCACTCCATGAACCTCCTCTTGTGGCTGATCCACATCCCGAGGCTCATCCTTAGGAACTAATAGCTCCTCATCTGCATGCAAGTGTGGCTCTCTCTCAAGTGAACACTTCATGGCTTTCTCCTCATGAAATTTGAAATCCCGTCGCACAACAGTCTTGCGACTGTCTGGCAAATACACATGATAGTTGTGGGGTGTATCAGTGTACCCCACAAATATCCCAACCTCTGCAGTCGGCTCCAGCTTCTTCCTGGCATCCTTCGTCACATGAATGTAAACAAGTGAACCAAAAATCCTCAAATGGGAAATATCAAAGCTTTACTGCAAACGCTCCTCTGTGGCACTCATACACTCTATGGGAGGACATTGTTCTGTACATATACCCAGCAGATTCATGTCTCAAAGACACAAGGTATGGGAAGGCCTCACATCATAACATCGTCGCAGCAAGACTGCACGATCGTTCTGCTCCCTGCAACCCCATTCTCATATAAGCAGAGGTGCCAGAGCTCTTCTGACCTTCAAGGCTTACAAAAGTCCTGAATTGCCCATAGACAATTCATCACCATTGTCGCTCCAAGAGCCTTCCACCGCTCTGACCTTTTTTCTCAATCAAGCATTTGAACTGTTGTGGACCTCTTGAGGTGATGTCTCGCCTCTTTCTTCAGATGGAAGAAGATCTATAATTTATGACAAAAACTCATTCACAATATCATATAGTACCTGTGCTTTGCTGTCGAAGCTACTGAGAAAGGTCCACACACGTCTGTGTGAATTCTCTCAAGGATCGTCGTGGCGCGACTATCCTTCTCGTGAAAGGTGGCTTTCACAATTTTTCCCAAGGTACACCCCTTGCACTGATCTGACTGCGCAAGAGTGCCTTTAGGAAGCCCAGTAGAAATCTGTTGCAGTATCTTCAAAGCTCCATGGTGAAGTTGGCCCAATCTTCGGTGCCACAACTCTTCGTCATCCCGGCTCACCACTCCTCTCCTCCTCATTGCCACCATTGCCTGCGCAGCTATCTACTCGCAATTGATAAAGGTTCTTAACTCGAACCCCTATCCTCCTAGGCCTCACCAGCTCAGTTCTCATCGTGCAGTGAGCCTTTCTCGCTTGGAAGACAACATCATATCCCTTGTCTTCTAACATCGCCACAGAGATCAGATTCTTCTTCAATCCTGGAACATGCATCACTTACTTCAATACGAAGGGTTTACCAGACTCCCTCTCAAAGGAAATGGTACCTATACCGGTTGCACTGTATCTACCATCATTTCCCATCTCGATGTGCACTCCAAGATCTTTCTCATCCAGATCAATAAACAAATCTTTATCTCCTGTCATGTGAAAAGACACACCACTGTCAAGAAACCACATTGAACCCATCACACTTGAGACCAAGCATGCGATCAGCGAAAAATAAAGCTCAAACTGCGAGGCTAAGGCCTCTCTAGTTGCAGATCCAGCAGCCTACTTATTTTTCTTCTTCTATGGACAATTAGTGGCGTAATGTCCGTGTTGGTGACAGTGAAATTACTTCACCTTGGACATGTCCTGCTTCTCGCATTTCGCATCGGATTGAGAAGCATGCTTCTTGCTCTTCCCCTTCTTTGCTTTGGCATCCAAAGTGAAATTTTCTTCATCAGAGTTATTTGATGAAGATCCGTCCCTGGTACTTCGCCTTATCTCCTCTTGCATAAGATCCGACCAAAGTCGCTCCCATCCTGGCAATTTCTCCCGACCATTGACAGAGTCCTGATAGGAATGCCAACTCTTCAGAAGCCCAAGGAGAGCCAAGCTCACCAAGTCCTCGTCATCAACAATAACCCCCACACTTCCCAGCTCATCCCTGCATTGGATGAACTTCGTGAGGTACTTGGGCATATTGTCGCCTTTTTTCTCTTTTTTTTTTTTTTTTTAAGTTTCTCTGAGTCTTGTCCCCGAGCAATCCGCCTCCTGGGCTCCTGCCCAAGCTTATGTCTGCCACCGCTTCCACAGAGCTGAGGTGCCTTTTGCCTCATAGGTCCTGTTAGCCTTGACCACCATGTGATCTGCCACTGTCAGAATCACACTCCTTACTGCCTTGCCATGCATCAAGTACGACAGCATCACTAGAAGTAGGTTTTGGAATTTCTGCATCTATGAACTCTTTCAACCCATTGTCATCCAAATATATCTTCCATTTGTGCCCAGGTGTCCTGCAAACATGACTTTAAAAGAGCCATTACGAGCTTTTCTGATTTTGCCTAAAAATTTCATTTTAAGGTCAAACTTTGCAAAAATTCAAATCATGAAAAGTAATTGACATATGTACCTAATATGATGAATTTGAAGCAACTATGGATGAAGTATAAGGAATATTAATGAAAAATTAAGGCAAAAATAAGGCTATATGATGGTAATAAGTATCAAAAGTGGTACCCTACAAAAGTCCCAAACTTGGTTGGATTTTTCATTCATTAATAAGAGCTTCTTCTCCTTGGTACTTTATGTGTAAATGTACTGGCTTATATGTGTATTTTATGGTTGTTCTATCCTTGTTATTTCTGTTGGTTATATGTTTGTTATGATTATGTTTCATGACAAACTTGAAACAAACTTGGTGCATGGTTCTCATCACGTTTTTATTAGAAAATGAATGTACAAAGTATATATGTCCTGAAAGATGATAATGCAGTTATTGTGATAAGGCAACAATGCTTCCTTACGAATATCAGATAAGTATGAGACCCTTACGCTCATATCTATTGTTAATACATGTAGATCACATATTTGTGACATGTTTTACAAAAATTCTGTCATGGATAGTAAGGTTCAGATCAAGTAGTTGTATCAAAGTTTACATTTGTATCTTTGATCCCATGTTATTTATCATTTCTGAAGTTTTCATGAAGTTCTAGGTAGTGGCCTGAGTCCTATGTAACAACTGATCTGAATATGTGAAAAAATGTTATTGCTATGCAAACTCCCTCATCAGTAATAAAAATGTGTTTAAGGATCGTCTCATTTAACCATTTGTGAATGGGTTAAATTGTCAAGTTTCATGTGTCTTTGATGAAGTAATTATGAGTTAATTAGATTTTTAAAACTCAAAAACAACAAATGAAATGCAGTAAAATAACTCGCAGAAATCACATAACACGATGGATGATGATGGAGTTCACCCCTCCTGGGCTACATCTCCATGGATCTGCTTTAACTAGCTAGGCCCTCTTAGGATTATGAGTAAAAAGTTTGATTACAAGCACAAGTATTGATCCAATGGATTCTTTGACTATACCATTGGCTTCATAACACTCAAATACCCTAAAAATGATTATTGAATCACTGAATTTGGTTCACAACTCCTCTGGGATTGACTTCCATCCCCGATGGCCATGGACTTGTTTAATCTCCAAAGTGAAAAAATAACCTTCATATGTGCTCCAACGCCTTTATAAAATGTACCATTGTGTTCAAAGCATCAAATACATCGAAAATTGACTATTCACTCACTGAAATTGGCCTCCAGTTGATCTGGGTATTTCCTTCCCTCCTGGTGGCCCTAGGCTTCAAAATTATTCAACGTGCCAAAAACACATATAGGTGAGCTCCATTGCCTCTAGAACCTATTCCAATGGATTCAGAGCATGCCAATATGCTAAGAATGACTATCCATGAGCAAACATTGGTCGCAAATTGACGAAGATAAGCCTCATTAAAGCTTCCCCTAGATTCTGTCTCTAAATCTGGAAAATTGCAAGTTAGCTCCACCAAATTTGGCAAGTTCGCCCAAATTGGAAATATGCTAAAAATCTGCCAACTTAACTGCATATTAATTAAGGCTTTAACTATAGTTAACTATACATTAAATATGCACTAATCCATACTTAACTGGACCCTCAACCAAGATCACATGATGAGATCTCATGCAAAGGAGCGCTGGCCCCTCCCGCTCCTCTATTGGTATCCGCAACAACCTTTAATTAAAGTTTATGTGCCTTTGTTTTCAAGAAATAAGCGAGTGGTGTGTTGATAAAAGTTGGGAGTGGAGAGTCTCATACATTATTTTTGCAACGCCTTTTAATAAACCAACACCCAAACTTTATACGCATTCCAATGTTTGGTTTTTGCAACTCCTTTTAATAAACCAACCTTTGATTACGGGCCACCATTTAAATATAACATGTGCCAACGTATATACAAATCCACCCTAACGTTTAATGAATATTCCATCACATTTAAAATAACCCAAAGTTTAATGTATGCCCCCATATTAAAATAAATTCAAACTTTGGGTTTTATGAAAATATGTGAAATTTTAATAATATTAAGATTTGGAAATTAATATATATAAATAAAATAGGATTTAAAAAAAAAGAGAAAAGAAAAGAAGAAGAAGATATTAAATATATATTTATTTATATAATATATTAAACCAATTTTAATATAATTAAAAATAATTTCTATCATATAAAAATGAATGAATCTACATTCAACTTTAGAAGATATTTGGCAATTTTTACCTTCACAAACCAAATTGGCGAATCTTGCAGTGACACTTGTCACAATCCCATTGGACTAAAAAATTGAAGAAGATTCTCTGCATGCTGACTGGACTGCCATGTCATCAATTGTACTTGTTCTGCTACATATTTTAAAAATTTGCATGTTCTCAACGGTGATCAACATACCATAACTTCCTCATCCGAACTTGGTTTTCAACGAAACGAGTTGTGTTAGATTCCTTACGACGGGCCGTTCGTTTTGAATCTGGTTTGGTACAATTTTGAGCGCTTTAATTTTGAGATAATTTTTTCCCTTGATCTAGATCCTGATCAACAACCCTGGTGAAAATTCCATGTAAATAAAGTTAATAAAGGAAAAATAATAACCACGTTTATGGGACACTTATTCCAAGCTAAATTTTGAGAAAAATATCCTAATGTGGGTATTCCTTTGATTTATTATGGCTAAGGAAATTGGCAAATGAAAAAGGCTTTAGAAAGACAAAATGACATTTTTGGAAATTTATTTATCAAAATAATGGAAATTAGGAGAAAAGGAAGGTGAAAGGTCACAGGTTGCATGTGAGAAGGAAAATAAAGGAAAAATAATGGAAAATGAAAAAAATAAAGGCCACATTAATAAAAATTCTTATGAGGATCAGTTCATGGCTTTTGGTCAAATCAGTTTTGGATCTCTCTCTCTATTCTCTCTCTATCACACTCTTGGACACTTAGAGTTTTCTAGGAGCATTTCAGCATTGGATCAAGAAAGGCAAAGAAGGAAAATAGGAAGCAAAGATCAAGCAAGGAAGAGTGGGATCAAGAAATTACAATGACTTTACTTGCAGTTATCGATTTGCATGTTTGATTTCATCACTAGATTTGGAAGGCATGGTTATCCATGTGTGTTCTTGTTTCTCTTGTTGTCATTGGCATGGGTTTTTCCAGGTGTGACAATGTTCTTCAGCCCTTCCTTTCCATTTCTGGATAGTCATGGTGTGATGGGGTTCTTATATTTTGGTTTAGCTGGATTTCCGAATAGATTCATAACTGAGTGAGGTGGATCTCTAAATGAAAGAACACATGGCCTAGTGATACCTAAACCGAACTGTGGATTTTGGTAAATCCATTGGCCTAGTGATTCCTAAACCAAACTGTGGGTTACAGTAAATTCAAGTATTTTGTGCCTTTGTGGGCCTAGGAATTAATGGTGGGATATACGGTAAATCCTAGAGGTGGTTGCCCTTGATCAAGCCTAGGAATCCTTGTCGGTGAATGGCGAGATATACAGTAAATCCTAAAGGGTGGTGTCTCAAGTATGGCCTAGTGATCCTTGGATCAGACTGTGGATTGCGGTATATCCTAGACACTAGGATACAGGAAAATTCCTCACGGTGTAGGTGAAGAAATCCAGTGGCATCCATGCTTGTTTATGGCCTAGTGATCTGGTGAGGATTGCGGTAAAGCCAATTTCTATTGATAAGAGTGAGGTGTTTAGCCTTGGGAAGCATTGGTTGTTCATTTTGGTTTGATTCTCACATTCATGCTTGGAATATGGCACGGGGATGATTGGATGAAGAGAGATTTGGCTTATCCAATCTATGGTCGGGTGGAACGTAGCAGTCCCATACCAGATTGGCTTTTGTATTAATAAATAAGAGTTCCTTTCCTTGGTATTTTATGTGTAAATGTATTGGATTATTTGTGGCATTTATGGTTGTTGTATCCTCAATATTTATGTTGTTTATATGTTGGTTATGAATGTGTTTCATGACAGTGAAAATGTATGATTCTCATCATGTTTTGATTTGTAAATGAATGAGAAATGAATATATAAACTAATAGATGATAATGCAGCTAATTCGTGACAAGGCATGAATGCCTTTTAGTGATTCTAAAATAAGTATAATACCCGTATTCTCAGCTCTATTATTATGACCTATACAATGCATCTTTGTGATATGTTTGATGAAACGCCTATCATGGCTAGCAGGGGTCCAGTCAAGTCTCTGTTCTATAATTTGCATTCGAATTATTGTCTCTATGTTTTATTTCGTTTCTATAAATTTCATGTAGTTCTGGGCAGTGATTGGGTCCTAGCCCTTGAATTCATCCTTAATACTTGTAGTCACTGGCATGGCATTGGTATAAAAATGCCACAGTCACACTCAGGTAGGCTCATGGGAGCGACTGAGACCCACAATCGCTTGGAGGGCTTGTCAAGGGAGCGACTAGGGCCTTAAGAGCTTGAGTTGTTGAGTTTCCTCAGAGGTTGGTCACCTAGAAACGTGGGGTAGCTACTATTGGGTTTGTTGGTTGTGTGGATGATCAATTTGGTTGTGTTTTTTCTGTTCCACTTCCTTAAGGTGACCTAGGACGTTAAATCAAATCATAGTAGCCTCTCGTCACATGTTTACACCAGCGGACCAGTTAACTTGGGTAAATGTGGGAGGAGGGTGTTACAGAGTGGTATCAGAGCATGGTTCACCCCTTGGACTGGATGGGTGGTGTGTTGGTCATGCATTCATGACGGTTGCATTTTTGTTCTTGTGTTCAAGGTATATGTACTAGCTGTGTATGCATGGTTTTGGTTATGGTTGTAGTGGTGTTTCCATGTGAAAGTTAATGGTTTTGTTGTTGGATGTGTTTATGACAAATTTATGTTAGTTATGCACTGGATATGCATGTCAATGTTTGTATGTAATGTGTATGCATGCATGTCACCCATATTTTATTATGCATGCATTGTGTCTAGTTGGTGTTATGGGTGTGGTATCGTGCATAGCAACTAGATAATGGTTGAGATAATGATTAAATGTTTATATGTTTATGTTTATATATGTATTGTGTTAATTTGGTCGGTCTTGTAGATGAGATATCCTCCTTGAATTATACCAAGGTATGTTGGTTTTTTTATGATTTGGTTTAGCTAACATAGTATGCCTTGCAGGAAGAGATCAATATGAATATCAAGATGGTATATAACAAATATTCTTACTATGAATAAAATGAGAAGCATGGCATTGGGCACTCTTCTAACTTAGAAGACACATTGAGGAGTTTGAAGGAAGAAATAAGGAGTTGAAAAGAGGATAATGACATAATAATGCAGTCACATGATAATCAAGCATAATTCAATGCAGTAATTCTTTATATTTTGTCAGAATTGCAGAGACAAGGACCACTCTGGATCAACTATGGGAAAGAGGATGGGACTAATGGGGCATATGGAAATATGTCTCACCGTGTTCACTTGTTAGATCAAGATGACACAATCAGAGATGGTAGATTCTTGGATACTTCAGATAAAAGAGGTGATGGACACAGGTACTATTATATTTCTGGTTCTAACAAACACTATGATCGTCATCATTATCACCCTTATAGGAGGAGTGATAAGGGATACTTTCCGGATGAGTTTAAGAAAAAAAAGCCACCTACATTTGATGGAGAATTGAAGAATAGTGAGGATGCAGAGGCTTGGTTACTTGGCAAGAATAAGTTCTTTAAGCTACATAAGTATACATATAATATGAAGGCCAAAATAGCTATCTTCAGCTTTAAAGGGAAAGAAAATATCTGGTAGGAAGATATAAAACGGGTCAGAGACATTAGGACAGAGGAGTTGAGTTGGCATGAATTCAAGAGACTCTTTAGAAATAAGTATTTATCCAGAAGGTACTATGACAGCAAATCCAAGGAATTATATGGGCTTAAAATGGGATCGATGATAGATGAGGAATATATGACCAAGTTCCTGAAGCTATTGAGGTATGTACTGAATCTTAAATATGAAAAGGCTAAAGTTCAAAGATTTGTTAGCGGATTTCCATTGTAATTTAGAGATCGGATTGAGAATGATGAGTGTTAGTCACTTGAGGAAGTTATTGGGAAATTGAAGCACTATTATGAGCATTCAAAGCATAAAAATGAATCTCATCAAGGATGGAAAGGAAAAGATAAAGACAAAGTAAAGGTAAATGGTAGCCGAAAAGGAAAAGGCCTCAGAATGCATAAGAGAAAGAGAATGTCACACCACATAAGAAGTTCAATACAACTAGATAGGGACATGGGTCACAACAATAGAATAGAGGTGATGGTATAGAACAATTGGAGTGTTGAACATGTGGTAAGGAGAATATTAAGAGGGATTGTCTATAGAATTAGGGTGGTAGGCCTCAAATATATACTGCATAGGAGGCACAAATTGTTGGGGATGTTGGGCAGAGAATTCCTTGTATCTATGTAACGCTGGATAAGAGGTAGGAAGATCATCAATCATCTATAATTGAGATGGATGGTAAGATTTGTGATCAAGTTGTTTCTATTTTGATTGACCCTGGATCTAATTATAGTTATGTTAACCCTGACTTGGTGGATAAGTGTGGTTTGAATAAGAAAGTGAATGAAAAATCTTGGTTAGTTGCAGCTGGCTATAGGTACCAAGAAGAGAGTTGAATGGTATGTCTACGTCAGCACATACCTCTCTTCAATATTTAACACTGGAGCATTTGTCAAGAACTGCTTCAATTGTTCAAAATTGACTGCACATTCTTTTGTTTATTCAAATTTCTTACCTGTCCTCTGCAGTGACGTAATAGGATATGTAATGCGAGAGAAGTTCTTGATATTCAATTGAGTTGAATGGCATGTTTACATCAGCACATCTGAATGTATTACTGTTGGGGTGATATAGTATGCTTTTGGATATGGATTGGTTATATATTCATAAGAATAAAGTGGACTGTTATGAAAAATCCATTGAGTGCTTGGATGACAATGGAGAGTAGTTAATATTACAGGGGAAATTAAATCAACATCAGATATGATGGTGAAAAATATGTAGGAAAAGTGCAGTTGCAGAAAAGGATGTTTGCTATTTGTAGTGCACATTTCTAGTGATAAAGGTAAGGAGGATGAGGATGCAGATATATTGAGCAGGTACCCGATCTTGCAGCAGTTTCATGACGTGTTTCTAAAAAATATATCAGAATTTCCGCCTCACAGGGAAGTATACTTTTCTAAGTTGGTACCAGGGGAAGCACCAACATCAAAGGCACCATACAATATGAGTACTCCAAAGTTGGTAGATTTGAAGTTGCAGTTGAAGGAAATGATTGAAAAGGGATACATTAGGTTGAGTGTATCACTGTGGGGTGCACCGGTCTTGTTTGTGAAGAAGAAGGATGGTACTCTTAGGTTGTGCATTGATTACATGCAGTTGAACAAGGTGACCACCAAGAAAAAGTATTTGTTTCCAAGGATTGATGACTTATTTGATCAACTAAATAGAGAAACAATGTTCTCAAATATTTATTTGAGATCCATATATGATCAGTTACACATCAAGGAAGAGGATATTTACAAGAAAACTTGCCAGAAAAGGTATGGGAATTATGAGTTTGTTGTAGTTCCATTTGGTTTGACTAATTATCCAGCTGCCTTTATGTGTTTGATGAATAATGTGTTGCGTCCTTATTTGGAAAAGTTTGTTATTGTATTCATTGATGAAATTTTGATATATTCCAATAATGAGGAAGAGCACGTCGATCATTTAGTAGCAACGTTGAGACTTTTGAGAGAGCATCAATTGTATGGTAAGCTTTGTAAATGCAGTTCATTTCAGAAAGAGGTACATTACTTGGGACATGTTGTTTCCAAGGAAGGTATAGTAGTGGATCCAGAGAATATAAGGGCTATCATGGAGTGGGAAGCTCCTAGAAATGTCGATGAGGTAAGATCATTCATGGGGATAGCAGGATACTATAGGAGGTTCATCAGGAACTTCTCTTGCATTGCATATCCTATTATGTCACTGCAGAGGACAGGTAAGAAATTTGAATAAACAAAAGAACGTGCAGTCAATTTTGAACAATTGAAGCAGTTCTTGACAAATGCTCCAGTGTTAAATATTGCAAAATAACACAAAGAATTTGAAGTATGTGCAAATGCTTGCAATATAGGGCTTGGTGGATTTCTTATGCAAGAAGGAAAAGTAGTATGCTATGAGCCACGAAAACTGAATGAGAACGAGCATAACTATCCTACACATTATCTTGAATTGGTAGTGATCGTTTATGCATTGAAGATGTGGAGGCACTATCTTCTTGGCAGGAGGTTTGTATTGATGAGTGATCACAATGGGTTGAGATACTTGTTTGAACAACCAAATATGAATGCAAGAAAATCTAGATGGTTGGCCATGATCAATGAGTTTGACTTCGATATCAGGTACATCAAGGGAAAATAGAATAGGGTTGCAGATGCTCTTAGCTGGCGGATACAAGTGAATCATATAGTAGCAATGAGATCTTATGTGACAAACTTGCAGGATCAGATCCTACAAGCAAGTCAGCAGGATAAAAGGTACATGGAGATCATGCATAGGTTATAACAGAGTACAAGTACAAGTACAAGTAGTGGTATAGGTATAGGTACATGTGCTCAAGATGTGGACTATAATCTCTTAGTAGATGGCTTGATCATATTTAGGGACAAGGTATATGTACCAGATAGTAGTGAGCTCAAGAAGATTATATTGAGGGATTTTCATGCGAAACTATACTTAGGTCACCCAGGCTACCAGAAGACACCGACGAAAATAAACAAGTTTTATTATTGGACGAATATGAAGAAAGATGTGCTAGAGTTTGTGGCTATATGTTTGGATTTTCAGCAAGTAAAGGCAGAGTGTAAACAACTTGGTGGATTGCTACATCCAATAGCTATTCTAGAGTGGAAATGGGAGGTCATTTCCATGGATATCATTACAGGTTTGTTGAGGACATCTAGAAAGTATAATTCCATCATGGTTGTGGTAGACATGCTGAATAAGGTAGCACACTTTATTCCAGAGAAGACTACGTACTCAGCTAGTGATGTGGCACAAGTGTTCATCAGAGATGTGGTCAGATTGCATGGTATTCTAAATAATATTGTGTTAGAAAGGGATGCAAAGATCACTTCCAAGTTTTGGAAGGAGTTGTTTGCAGTTTTAAGTACAGAGTTGGCCTTCAATACAACTTATCATCCACAGATAGATGGACATACAGAGAGGGTCAACAGGATATTGGGGGACATGTTAAGGATGTATGTGATGCATCAACAGAGGATATGGGAGGAGTACCTTCCGTTGGTCTATTTTTCTTACAACAATGGTTACTAGGAATCATTGAGGATGAGTATGCTTAAGGCATTATATGGGTGAAGTTTTAATACTCCCATCAGTTGGAGTGATCATATGAACAAGGTATTGATTGGACCGGACATGTTAGAAGAAATGGAACAAGAAATGCAAGTGATCAAGAAGAATCTAAAGACAGCACAAAACCGACATAAAATTTATGCAGATCGAAACAATTTGTTTAAGGAGTTTCAGGTTGGGGAACATGTGTACTTGCACACCAAACCAAAGAAAATCTCCTTGTAGATTGGATCATGTGCCAACTTGGCACCTCAATTTTGTGGACATTTCAGTATTCTTGAAAGGATTGGGCCAATATCCTATCAAATTGTACTGCCTCCAACAATGAAAGTCCATGATTTTTTCCATGTGTCATTTCTTAATAAGTATGTTAAATATGTTGATTATGTGATTGAATAGTTTGTATTTCAGGTGGAGCCAGATGGATAATTCCAGCCGGAACCTTATTGTATATTGTAGAGAAAGGTGATCATGCTACGAAACCGAGAAATCGAGCATTTTAAAGTGTAGTGGAAGCACTTTGAGCCCGATGAAGCTACGTGGGAGATGGAGGATCAAATGCCGACTATATATCCTTCTTTATTCGCTGGTTGAGTGAATGTCCTTGATATATGTTTTTTTTATATGCTTTGGTATTAAGTTTTGGTATATGTACATATGTACATGGATGTAAATACTACCATGAGCTGTGTTATAAATCTCCAATAAGCGGTATGGGTTTCATGTCATTATGGTTGTCATGTTGGTTTGCTTCTCAACAGGTCGATCATTGTAAATACTACAATGAGCTAATTTATAAAGCTCCATGGGCATTATGTTTTTCTCTTCAACAATATTGTTGGTTATAGGTGTCATTGAACACTAAGTACGGTGTTCCCCCAAGGGGGAGGGTTCTGCAACAATCCTGGTGAAAATTCCATGTAACTAAAGTTAATAAAGGAAAAATAATAACCATGGTTATGGGACACTTATTCCACGTTGAATGTTGGGAAAGACATCATAGTGTGGTTGTTTATTTGGTTTATTTTGGCTAAGGAAATTGGAAAAGGAAATGACAAAGGCTTTGGAAAGGAAAAATGGCATTTTTGGCTATTTATTTATGAAAATAATGGACATGAGGAGAAAAGGAAGGTGAAAGGTCACAAGTTGCATGTGAGGAGGAAAATGAAAGAAAAATAATGAAAAATTAAGAAAATAGAGGCCACATTAATAAAAAGGCTTCTAAGGACCAGTTCATGGATTTTGGTCAGTTCAATTTTGGAGATCTCTCTCTATTCTCTCTCTCTCACACTCTTGGAAACATAGAGTTTCCTTGGATCATTTCAGCATTGGATCAAGAAAGGAAAAGAAGAAAATAAAAAGCAAGGAAGAGCGGGATCAAGCAGCTACATCGGTTTTAATTGAGGGTATCGATTTGCATGTGTGATTTACTCACTATATTTGGCATGCATGATTATGCATGTGTGTTCTTGGTTCTCTTGTTGTCATTGACATGGGTTTTTCCAGGTGTGACGATGTTATTCAACCTTGCCTCTCCATTTCCGGATAGCCATGGTGTGATGGGGTTCTTGTGTTTTGGTTTAGTTGGATTACTAGATGTATTCAAAGTTGATTGAGGTGGATCTCTGAATGAAAGAAAACATGGCGTAGTGATCCCTGAACTAGACTATGGATTGTGGTAAATCCATTAGCCTAGTGACGCCTGAACTAGACTGTGGTTTGCAGTAAATCCAGGTATTATGTGCCTCGGGGAGCCTAGGAATCCTCGACCGATGAGTGGCAGGATATATGGTAAATCCTAGAGGTGGTTGCCCTTAATTAGGCCTATGAATCTGTTACACTAAAAATTGTCACCTTGACATTCTTCTAACTGTATGAGCTCATTAACACTCATACATACCTCCTCTGCAAGTCTTACAACCTTTACTCCTCATGTCAAGCCCTGAAACAAGAAGAAAAACCCTAAAAACCTCTGAAAGAATGGGTACGCATGTAACATGAAGCCTGCCTACGTTCCTGGCTTGGGTATGTAGGTAATGCATGGATTACCTGCGTTCTAGAATGCAGTTTTCCTTTGGAATGCCTGCGTACCCCCTCCAAATTAAAAAAGGCGAGAAAGTAAAGTCAAAAAACTGATTTGAAATCAATTCTAGAAGGTTCTAAATGAGAATTTTTGGGGATGAGTACGCTTTGATAAGGTGCATGTATCCCTCACCTTAAGGAACTAATCCCTTGATGTGAGGAGTCTATCCCTTTGAAGGAGTATTCTATCCCTACAAAGGTGGAATCCTAACCTCCTCATCTGCTCTATAAAATGAGGCATTGGGTAGCCTCAAATGGTGAGATTTTAGAGATTTAGATTTTGGAGAGTGAGATTTTGGAGATTTAGATTTTAGAGATTTAGATTTTGGAGATTGAGATTTTGGAGATTGAGAAATGGAGTTCAAGCTTTATGGGTGATTGAGTTGAAGTGCTGTTGAGATTTAGTATTCTTTCTATTGAGCTTTTGAGAGGAAAGATCACATACCTCTTTGTGCTTCTGGAGGAAGAGTGCAAGACTTATCAAAGTAGAGGAGACTCCTGCTTGGGACCCCGGGAAGGCCTTTCGAACATCAAGGCTAAGGTTGTAAGGTTCTTCTGTTATTTTAAGATTAATACAATCAAGTTTTGTTTTTCTCAATAAATTGTCATTCGATTTTTTATTTCAATAAGCTGTCGTTTGATCATTTATTTCATAGATTCCTTGATCACTATGATAGGTATGTTTTATGATTATTTGTTCTACAAGTGCTATTTAATATTTGCTTGTTTGTGATTGCAGGTCGACAAAAGACAACACTTTCTTGCGACGAAAGAACTCTTGTTGCGACGGAAGGATTATTGTTGCGACGAAAGAACTCTTGTTGCGACGGAAGCACTATGACCGCAAATAAGCATTTGGATCTAAGGTAGGATCGACACCTTCATAGCATTTATTTGTAAAATGAATATATTTAGAGAAAGACAAACTTAGTTGTTCGTTTTTTGCTAGATTGTCTTATGACACTAGGGAGATCGGTCTTGTCCGCAAGAACGATTTATCCGGCCAACAAATTGGCGACTCCGCTGGGGAAAGAACTTGTTGTTTTTGGTTCTCTTTTATTTTGATTTGAGGAAAAGTTTTTCCTAGTTTTTGATTGATGGATATCTACCTGGGTAGCTTAGGTTTTCTCTGTTTTTGAAAATTTTGAGATCTTTTATGTTTTTCTCTAATTTTTCCAGGGACCGCACTTTGTTCTTTTGCACAGTGCGGGAACTTTCGCACTTTTTTTAAGTAAACAGTGCGGGACCGCACCTGTTACTTCTGGGAGCCTGCGAGCCCTGTTAAAATTTTGGAAAAAATCTAGTTTTCTTCTTCCAGTTTAGTTTAGATTTGATTTAGGATTCTTAGCATCTACCCAGATCTGTATTTTTCTGTCAAAAATCTCTTGTTTCTGAATTTCTTTCAGCAATTCTTCATCTCATCAATCTCCATTAAGTTAATTGGGTGTTTTGAGTCTCTTTTTTGAGAAATTCTTAATTTGATTTCCTTTGTTCATTACTTGGAGGTTTGTCTCAGTCTTTTCACAATTTTGCATCTTTTTGCTTTTGTTTTTGCAAAAAAATTTCCCCCTCATTCGCCGGGGGGGGGCTAAATTGTGTATGAGTGTTAATCGCCTTTGAGTGTTTTTTGATTTTTGGAACTCTCACCCGATTTTCTTGACTTCCACTTGATTGGTTCTTAGATTACATTAGAATCATCTTGTGTTTGAGGATTCTCTTGCATAGATCACATTTGCATAATTAGAATTCTCATTTTCAGAATATGAATGAAAAATGTGCATAGATTACATTTGCATACTTTTCAAGTGAATTGTGCATAGATTACAACTGCATAGTTTACATTCTGAAAAATCAATCATAGATTTAGATAAGTTTTCTTTGATTTTAATTTAGATGTTTTTATGCTTGTTTTAAAAACCATAAAATAAAAAATTGTTTTGGGATTGATTTGCATTAGTTTTTCTTGATGAAATTAGTGCATTAGAGAATTTGTTATATTTTCTCTTAGTGATCAATTTTTTGCATTGTTGGAAGTGAATGGAAACTCTTTCCTTACTTTAGTTAGGATTCATCGAATTGAAAAAATTACGTTATCATATTCTATTGCATTCAGTTTTGGGTCAGGTCATAACACTATTGGTTTCATATCCATTTACCCTTTTGAGTAATAATAGCCTAAATAACACAACACTTAATTAAAATTCATCTAGTAATTTTTACATTTTTAGGGCTCTTTCCACCAATCTAGATCAGGATTATTGCTTTGGAATAGGTTGTAGTTAACTTTCCAAAGCAACTAAAACAAACAAGTAGATAAATCTTGCGGTAGGAAATAAATCCAATTATAACTCGTACATTCTGGGAAGCTTCTCTTAAAGGAGTTAATCACGAGATCATGTCCGAACCTTTGAGACAATCAATTCTGTTTCATTGGGAAAGATAGAAGATTCTACGCACATTACAAACGGTAAACCTCAGATTAACCATTGTTGAGGAGCCTGGGGTCACTTGTCGGTAAACCTCGGATTATGTCGAGGAGCCTTCAAGGGGATTGAGCTTTGTTACTCTGCCCTTGCGCGTGGGATCGGATCGTAGACTGTTCCCCCAGTTGTATTTGTTATTGTTGGTAACCTTAGTGTCCATAAGCTTAAGATTATTTCCTAAGGTGACGGTGAAGGAAAGATCTCACTGTACCTGGAGCAGACGTCGACTAGACTCACTTGGAATCTTTGGGGGGTTCTCTTCACTCGAGATGGTTTTGTGAAGAAACTTGTGCTAGTCTGTTTCATTAAGCAAGTTGTCGGGGTAACTGTTTCAACTGCCATTTCTGCATTAAAATTCTACGATGTTGGATTTCATCACCAACTAGTGTTTTTAGCGTGGGAATCTACTGTTTGTGTGTGGTTTGACTCCTAGATTTGATAACGCGTGTTAATTTGTTTGTTTTTACTTTTAGAGACCATAGGTGTCAATTGTGAATTTTAATTGTTAGGTGTGAATTGTGAATTGTTAATTTTAGTTTTAAATTGTTAATAAAATTCACTGAAGTTGAATATAATGGAAACTGTTCCGGAATTTACCAACCAAAGAACCCCTCTTAACGAGAATCCTAGTACTTTTCCTTGTTTTGGAAATGTTTTTCCTCCTTATATGGCTACATTGTCATTACCTAGATTTACAATAGGTTTACCGATATGGTTATTTTCAACTTTGTTGGCCCTGAATACTCCAATTGTTCCACCTCAACTAGATGCTTCACTTCAACAGAGTTCACCATCTCAACATCACCAACCTTCTATTGAAATTTTACCTTCTTCACCTAATATTTCTTCCTCTTCGCCTGGTAAAAACCTTGACGCTAGTAACCAGGTGGCTAAGAAGAAGAAGAAAGGGAAGAAGAAGAAGAAGAAGAAGCAAGATAAGAAAGAAGTCAACCAACCAACCATGGCTGTAAGTGTTAGTGGTGTTGAGGAAACCTCCAACATGCATCGTAAACCAAAATACCCTTGCAGGTTTTGTAAGGGTGACCACCTCCTTATCAATTGTCCTGGTATTCCAAAGGTCTTGGAAGTATGGTCAGAAAAATCTCATCAAATTTCCGTTGATCCATCAACCAGTGATAGTCAGGTTCCTGGGAAAAAGGGTAAAGTTAGGTTTCTTTGTAAGTTATGCAAAGGGAGTCATCAAACTCACATTTTCCCTCACATGGATGAAGCGTCAAAATTATTGGAAAACCTTACTGTTCCACAACAAGAATTTCCAACTGGTTACCGTCAACTTTCTCCCAACCTGCCTTCAAATGACGGAGTGATTGATCTAATTTCAAGTACAGTCGATCCCACTCTTCCATTGGGGAGTGAAACTCATATCACTCAGGTTGATGATCCATTAGTTGATCAAGTGGTCGATTCGATTTCACATTCGATCAATCCCATTCTCCTTGTAGAGAGTGAACTTCATACCGCTCAGGTTCTTCTTGTTACATCAGATTCTTCTACGCTAGGGGGAATTTCACCTGTTTCTACAAAACCCCCTCCAAGTACTGAGGTCTTTTCCTTTGATTGGAATAGACTGACAGAACCTCGTCTTCCTTCCTCCATCCCTTTCCAAATCATTGTGAAGTTGGGTGGTAGGGACATACACCACACACAGGTAGATGAAGGTGCTTCTGTTAGTATTTTATCCTCAACTGCATGGAAATCTTTGGGTTCCCCTCAGCTTGTGCCTATTACACAGAATCTGAAAGCTTTTAACAGAACCATTAGTGAAGCTTTAGGGATCCTTCCTAATTTCTCTATTACTTTGGAAGGTAAAACTGTCTGTATTGATCTTATGGTAGTTCGAGGTCCCTTGGATTTCAATTTACTCCTTGGGCGAGACTATGTCTATGCAATGAAAGCTGTCGTATCGACACTCTTTCGCGTGATGTCTTTCCCTCACAATGGAAATATTGTGACTGTAGACCAGCTTTCATTTGCTAGTCTTGATTCAACTACCAATAATCTGACACCCCTAAATGTTCCTGATTCTAAAGTGGTATCTACCCCGCCATGAGTTAATTATGTGGCAACTAGTCCCATGTTTTCAATTACCAATGTAAGCGAGCCTCTCACTGTTTGCTCATCTTCCTTTGACTTAGATCCGGTAATTGACATGGAAAACTCTATGGGATTATTTGAACGCGATGTTCTTATCCCTTTTGAGTCCCTTGACATGTGTTCCTTCCAAGGAATTGTTCTTCCATCTGATGAAGACCTCTTGGAAGCCATGATCAAGGTGTGTCCATTGACATGTGTTTCTTCCAGTTGGAAGCCATGATCAGTGAGTGAGAGGATAGTTCCTTTTACTGTGTCAACCTCGTTAAAAAATGAATCAGTGGTCTGAGGATAGTTCCTTTTACTGTGTCAACCTCGTTAAAAAATGAATCAGAGAGTCTGAGGAAAGTTCCTTTTACTGTGTCAACCTCATTAAAAAATGAATCAGTGAGTCCGAGGATAGTTCCTTTTACTGTGTCAACCTCGTTAAAAAATGAATCAATGAGTGTGAGGATAGTTCCTTTTACTGTGTCAACCTCGTTAAAAAATGAATCAGTTAGTCGAGAGCATAGTTCCTTTTCTTGTGTCAAGCTCGTTAAAAAAATGAAACAAGCTTCTGAGGATAGTTCCTTTTCCTGTGTCAACCTCGTTAAAAAATGAATCAGGTATGAGGACAGTTCTTTTCCTGTGTCAACCTCATTAAAAAATGAATCAGTAGGTAGATTGTAGAGAGTAGATTGATAGATTAGAAATAAGTAGTTTATGAGGATGGTTCCTATTACTGAGTCAACCTCGTTAAAAAATGAATCAGTTGGTTAGAGGATAGTTTCTGTTACTGATTCAACCTCGTTAAAAAATGAATCAGGTATGAGGACAGTTCTTTTCCTATGTCAACCTCATTAAAAAATGAATCAGTAGGTTATATAGGTAGATTGTAGAGAGTAGATCTGAGGATGGTTCCTGTTACTGAGTCAACCTCGTAAAAAATGAATCAGGTATGAGGAAAGTTCCTTTTACTGTGTCAACCTCGTTAAAAATGAATCAGTGTATCAAGAGGAAAGTTCCTTTTACTGTGTCAACCTCATTAAAAAATGAAACATGTTTCCATGAGCATAGTTCTTTTTCCTGTGTCAAGCTCATTAAAAAATGAAACAAATCCTCCCCTAATTGAGTCGAGTCTTTGACTAGATCTCGTAAATGTTAAGTCGTATATTTAGGTTAGTTATTTCAGTTTTTGCATAATTTTCTTATAGTTTTAGGTCGGGTCTTTCATATGATCTCGTAAATGAACCTTCATTCCATCCAGCTATTAATTACCAGCAGTGTACTTAGTTGAATTAAATGAAGCTGGGGGGGCATGCGCTCTAGCAGTTACGCTTAGGGGGCATCAAGCACAGTTTTCTCTTTGTTTCAAGCTTGTGTAAAAATGAAACCACTCTGAAGCACAGTTTACTATGTTTCAAGCTTTTGTAAAAATGAAACCTATCTTGAGTCAATTTCGGTTATTTTCAAGACTCGTTAAACTCATGAAAATCCCGAGATTATTTTGCTATCTTTCATTCTCGTAAAACACATGAAAATGCTGAGTTCTTTCCGTCTTTTCCTGCTCGTTAATTAAATTGAAAGTTGGCCACAGGAGTACATTTTTATCCCTTTTTCGAACTCGTTAAAACTTACGAAAAAGTGAAAACCATGAATACATTTTTATCCCTTTTTCGAACTCGTTATAAATTACAGAAAAAGAGAAACCCAAGTTCTCTTTTAAGCCCTTTTCAGACTCTCTAAATATGAAAATATTGCCGAGTACTTGATTATTCGAACTCGTTAAAGTAAATGAATGATCATCCCTTCAGTATAAGTTTACCCCTTTTACGGACTGAAATGGACTATTTACGAAAAAGGTATACGTTGACTAATTACGGTCAATAGAGTTCTCTCCCACATTATTTTATCCTTTTTCGGGCTCGAGAGACTAAATTTACAAAAAATTACACCCATGGAGTTTTCTTAAGTTTTTTCTTCTAACTCCCTAAAATTGAAAAACACCGAGTTTCTCCTATACTGGACTCGTTAAAATTTAACAGTAAAGGACCTGTTCAATTTTAAATAGGAATGAACCACTCCTTCTTAGGGTTCGAATCTTAAACTAAGTTGGACTCATCCGAAGGATGAGCTTATAAACAAGAAAATGTTATCCTCGTCAATCTTGTCAAAAATAAAGAGGTACTTGCCAGAAATGGTGGGGGAAAAGAGAGAAAAATAACCTATTTGTTGTATTTTGATTATTTGGAAAACCGTTAACCACTCTTGAACACGACACTTTTTGTTCACCTGGGTTGGGAAATCCTTTGCCTAACAGTTAATCAAACCATATTGAAAGTCTTCAGCCAGTTTCTGGGTATTAGCTTTGGGTCAATTGTCACCAAGCCATCTGCAGTGTCGTTATGTGTTCAAGAGGACAGTTCAAACAAACCATTCATTTGCGAAATATTTGTCTTCCATTTTGACCATCCGTGAGTCAGTCCTTGCCAATATATTTCTTCAAAACTTGATCTATGATTTCGTGTTGTGGGCTTGCCTACGACGGATCACTTTCTATCGACGAAAACTCTTTATCTAGGAAGTTGATCTAGAAATCGTCAGTACCTTGGAATCTGCATGCCTCAATGGCAGGTTTCTCGCCTTCGACGACAGGTTGCATCATTGACCTTCGATCGAATGATTCTGTGACATGTTTGACTTCAGATCATTCATTCACATTTCATGGATTTTACTGAGTACTTTGAGAGCCATTGACATTACTGGTGGTTTCTCTCACACTTGTTAACAGTTCGCATCATTGACTAGTAATCAAGTGGTTTCTACCATGTTCGACTTCAACACATTTAATCGCATGGATAGAATCGTACTAGTTCGGGAAGCGAAAATCAAGACCCTGGATGTAGTTTCCACCATCCAGGCTGCGAGGAATTTTTGTTATTCATTATGCAGTAGACTATTCATTACAGATGGCTGCGTCCATGCTGTGTCTACAATATTGATGTAATATTAAAATAATTTCTGTATCAGAACAATTTTAGTTAGTTTTTGATCTGAGTATGGGAATGCCTACCTCAGTGATGATATGTATACATATATATTTTGCATTGAATGTTTTTATAGGTTCCGACCGGGGTGTCCACAGGATGATCCTTGAAATGATAAAGTACTTCACTCTTCAAATATAATAGACTTCATCTTCATATATTTTAGACTTCGCACTTTAGGGGGCAAGATGTTACACTAAAAATTGTCACCTTGACATTCTGCTAACTGTATGAGCTCATTAACACTCATACATACCTCCTCTGCAAGTCTTACAACCTTTACTCCTCATGTCAAGCCCTGAAAAAGGAAGAAAAACCCTAAAAACCTCTGAAAGAATGGGTATGCATGTAACATGAAGCCTGTCTGCGTTCCTGGCTTGGGTACGCAGGTAATGCATGGCTTACCTGCATTCTAGAACGCAGTTTTCCTTTGGAATGCTTGCGTACCCCCTCCAAAGTAAAAAAGGCGAGAAAGTAAAGTCAAAAAACTGATTTGAGGTCAATTCTAGAAGGTTCTAAATGAGAATTTTTGGGGATGAGTACGCTTTGATAAGGTGCATGTATCCCTCACCTTAAGGAACTAATCCCTTGATGTGAGGAGTCTATCCCTTTGAAGGAGGATTCTATCCCTACAAAGGTGGAATCCTAACCTCCTCATCTGCTCTATAAAAGGAGGCATTGGGTAGCCTCAAATGGTGAGATTTTGGAGATTTAGATTTTGGAGAGTGAGATTTTGGAGATTTAGATTTTGGAGATTGAGATTTTGGAGATTGAGAATTGGAGTTCAAGCTTTATGGGTGATTGATTTGAAGTGCTGTTGAGATTTAGTATTCTTTCTACTGAGCTTTTGAGAGGAAAGATCACATACCTCTTTATGCTCCTGGAGGAAGAGTGCAAGACTTATCAAAGTAGAGGAGACTCATGCTTCGGACCCCGGGAAGGCCTTTCGAACATCAAGGCTAAGGTTGTAAGGTTCTTCTGTTATTTTAAGATTACCACAATTCAAGTTTTGTTTCCTTTTCTCAATAAATTGTCGCTCGATTGTTTATTTCAATAAGCTGTCGTTTGATCATTTATTTCATAGATTCCTTGATCACTATGATAGGTATGTTTTATGATTATTTGTTATACAGGTGCTATTTAATATTTGCTTGTTTGTGATTGCAGGTCGACAAAAGACAACACTTTCTTGCGACGAAAGGATTATTGTTCCGACGAAAGAACTCTTGTTGCGACAGAAGCACTACGACCACAAATAAGCATTTGGATCTAAGGTAGGATTGACATCTTCATAGAATTTATTTGTAAAACGAATATATTTAGAGAAAGACAAACTTAGTTGTTCGTTTGTTGCTAGATTGTCTTCTGACACTAGGGAGATTGGTCTTGTCCGCAAGAACGATTTATCCGGCCAACAGAATCCTTGTCGGTGAATGGCGGGATATACGGTAAAGCCTTGAGGGCAGTGTCTAAATTATGGTCTAGTGATCCCTGGATCAGACAATGGATTGCGGTAAAGCCTAGAGACTAAGATACATGAAAATTCCTCGCGGTGTAGATGGAGAAATCTGGTGACATCCATTCTTATTTATGGCCTAGTGATACAGTGAGGATTGCAGTAAAGTCTGTTTCTATTGATGAGGGTGAGGTGGTTTAGCCTCGATAATCCCTGGTTGGTCCTTTTGGTTTGAGCCCCACATTCATTCTTGGAATATGGCACATGGATGATTGGCTAAAGAGATATTTGGCTTAGCCAATCTATGGTTGGGTGGAACGCGGTAGTCCCATACCGGGTTGGCTTTTGCATTCATCAATAAGAGTTCCTTTCCTTAATACTTTTTGTGTAAATATATTGGATTATATGTGGAATTTATGGTTGTTGTATCCTCATTATTTATGTTGTTTATATGCTGGTTATGAATGTGTTTCATGACTGTGAAAATGTATGGTTATCATCATGTTTTGATTTGTAAATGAATGAGAAATGAATATATGACCTAATAGATGATAATGCAGCTAATGTGATAAGGCATAAATGCTTCTTGGCAATTCTATAATAAGTATAAGACCCATATGCTTAGATTTATTATTATGACCTGTAGAGTGCAGCTCTGTGATATGTTTGAAGAAACACCTATCATGGCTAGTAGGGGTCCAACCAAGTCTTCGTTCAATAATTTGCATTGGAATAATTGTATCTATGTTTCGCTTCATTTATGTAAATTCCATGTATTTCTGGGTAGTGATTGGGTCCTATCCCAAGAATTCAGCCTTAATTTTCGTAGTCACTGGAACAACATTGGCAGAAAAAGGCCACAGTTGCACTCAGACAGGCTCATGGGAGCGACTGTACCCACAGTTCCTTGGATGGCTTTGGAAGGGAGTGACTGGGGCTCTAGGAGCTTGATTTGATGAGTTTCCTCAAGGGTTGGTCACCTAGAAATGTGGAGTAGCTCCTGTTGGTTATTTTGGTTGTGTGGATGATCCATTTGGTTGTGTTTTTTCAGTTCCACTTCCTTAAGGTGAAATTCTTACCCCAACGGACCAATTAACTTGGGTAAATGTGGGAGGATGGTTTTACACCCCGACCCTTAAAAAGTGGCACAGAATCTGGGGTCGTTAGCACATAACTAGCTAGAAAATTCCATAGTTGCTGGCATGCCTTGCTGTGGGAGCGACTTGAAGGCCTAAGTCACTTGTGTGGCTTGTCATGGGAGAGACTGAGGGTCAAGGTCAGTCAAATGATGAGTTGTCTCAACGGTTGACCACCTATAAGGGTTGGTTGGCTCCTGAAGGTTCAATAGTATGTGCGGGAGGTCAGATTGGTTGTGTTATGTGGGTTCCACTTCCTTAAGGTGACCTAAGAGGTTGAATCACATCATAGTAGTCTCTCATCACATGTTTACCCCAATGGAATAGTTATATTGGGTAAATATAGGAGGAGGGTGTTACAGAGTGGTATCACAGAATGGTTCACCCCTTGGATTGGATGGGCAATGTGTTGGTCATGCATACATGCCAGTTACATATGTTTTATTTATGCTTGTGTTCTAGGTGCTTGTTGTGTATGCATGGTGGTATTCATGGTTGTAGTTGTGTCATCATGTGAAAGTTGATGGTGTTGTTGTTGGATGTGGTCATCTTGAGTGTATGTCAATTATGCATCGGTTATGCATGTTAGTTTTTACATGTTGTTATGCATACATTGAAATGGTGATAGTTTCATGCATGGGTTCAGTATGGTCATGCATTGATAATAGTATAATGTTTGAAATGATGTTTATGTACTATTATGATTATGATTATACATGTATCATGCTTATCTGGTTGATTTTGTAGATGATATATCCTCCCTAAACTATACTGAGGTATGTTGATTATTTTATGTTTTGGTTTTAGTTGACATGGTAGACTTGCATCAAATAATATCAAAGATGACTAGGAAGACTACATTTCACGATATTATCCCTATAGATCAGATGAGAATCATGGTGATAGGTACTCTCCTGACATAGTAGAAACATTGAGAAGGCTGGAGACAGAAATAAGAAGTTTCAAGGCAGGCAATGACAAGATCATTCAGGCATAGGAGAAACAAGCTGAAGTCAATGTAGTAATCCTTCAGAGTTTTTCATAATTGTATATACATGGACCACTTTGAATCATCCATGGGCAGGAGGATAGGACTAATGGAGCATATGGCATTAGGTATCATGGTGGGAAAGATTAGATCGATATGACATGATCAGAGATTGTAGGCTCTTGGATACTCCATTTAGGAGAGGTGATGGACACAGGTTCTATTCTATTTATGGTTATGAAAAACACTATGATCGTCATCATTATTATCCTTACAAGAGGATCGACACGGGGTATTTTCCAGATCATTTCAAGAAAGTGAATCCACCTACATTTGATGGGGATTTGAAGAATCCGAAAGATGCAGAGGCATGGTTACTCAGGATGAATAAATTATTTGAGTTACATGAGTACGCAGGGAATATGAAGGCCAAAATATCTATCTTCAACCTCAAAGGGAAAGCATACATCTGGTGGGAAAATGTGAAGGTGGTCAAAGACATTAGGAAAAAATAGTCGAGTTGGCATGAATTCAAGATACTTTTCAGGAATAAGTACTTGTCAGAGAGATACTATGACAACAAAGCCAAGGAATTCAATGAGCTAAAGATGGGATCGATGAAATGAGGAGTATACAACCAAGTTCCTGGAGTTATTGTGGTATGTAACGTACCTTAAGGATGAAAAGGATAAAGTTCAAAGGTTTTTCAGTGGATTTCCATTGGCATTTAGAGATTATATTGAGTATGACGAGCCTCAGTAACTTGAGGAAGTTATTGGAAAATTTAAGCATTGTTATGAGCATTCAAAGCGCAAGACAAAATCTCAGCAAGGTTGGAAAGGGAAAGACAAAGCTAAAGGTAAATTGCAGTAAAAAGGAATGATACTTCAGGATGTAGGTGAGAAAGAAAATTTTGTGCCTTACAAGAAGTTAAATTTAATTAGACAGGGACATGGGTCACAACCTGGAGGGAAGAAAAATAGAGGTGATGGTATGGGACTATTGCAGTGTTGGATATGTGGTAAGTAGCATCTCAAGAGAGATTACCCACAATATTAGGATGGTAGGCCTCAGATCTATAGTGCAAGGAAGTGAAAACATTTTGGGATGTTGGGCAGATCATTCCTCGTATCTATGCATCATTGGATAATGGGCAGGCATATCACCAGGGATCTATCATTGAGATGGACGGTAAGCTTCTTGATCAAGTTGTTTCTATTTTGATTGACCCTCGATATAATTATATTTATGTTAATCCTACCTTGGTGGATACGTGTGGTTTGAATAAATAAGTGCATGCAGAGTCTTGGTTAGTGCATTTAGCTAGAGGTATGAAGAAAAGAGTTCATCATTCGGTAAGAGCTTGCACATTCGAGTTGAATGGTTTGGCTATATAAAAACATTTGAATGTATTGTCGTTGGGATCATATAGTATTCTTTGGGTATGGATTGGTTATATATTCACATGACTAAGGTTGATTGTTATGACAAATATATTGAGTGTTAGGATGAAAATGGAGAACAGAGGATCTTGCAGGGTAAGAAGAAAGCAACACCAATTAGAATGGTGATAGTTATGCGGGCCAAGCGCAGTTGCAGAAAAGGGTGTGTGTTATTTGCAATGCATATTCCCAATGACAAAGGTAAGGAAGTTGATGATGCAGATGTTTTGAACAGGTACCTAGTTCTACAACAATTTCAGGATGTATTCCCAGTAGAGATTTAAGAGTTTTCACCTCACAAGGAAGTGGAATTTTATATTGAGTTGGTACCAGGGGCAACACCGACATCAAAGGCACCATACAAGATGAGCACTCGAGAGCTAGTAGATTTGAAGTTGTAGTTGAAGGAAATACTTGACAAGGGATACATTAGGCCAAGTGTATTTCCTTAGGGTGCACCCAATGTTGTTTGTAAAGAATAAGGATGGTACTCTGAGGTTATGCATTGATTATAGGCAGCTGAACAAGGTGACTATCAAGAATATGTATCCATTGTTGAGGATTGATGAATTGTTTGATCAATTGAAGCGAGCAACAATGTTCTTGAAGATTGATCTGATATCAAGATACCATCATGTACGCATCAAGGAAGAGGAAATTTACAAGATAGATTTCTGGACCAGGTATGGGAATTATGAGTTTGTTGTAGTTCCATTCGATTTGACTAATTCTCCACCTACTTTTATGTGCTTGATGAATAGTGTTTTGCGTCCTTATTTGGAAAATTTTGTTATTGTATTCATTGATGGCATATTGATATATTCTAAGAATGAGGAAGAACATGTAGAACACTTAGCAACAACATTGAGATTGTTGAGAGATAATCGATTGTATTCTAAGCTCAGTAAATGCAATTTATTTCAGACAAAGGTACATTACTTGGGACATGTGTTTTCCAAGGAAGGCATAACATTGGATCCATAAAAGATAAGGACTATCATAGAGTGGGAAAATCCTAGAAATGTGTATGAGGTAATATAATTTATGGGACAAGCAGGATATTGTATGAGATTCATCAAGAACTTCTCTCAGATTGCATATCCTATTACATAATTGTAGAGGAAAGGTAATAAATTTGAATGGAGAGAGGAGTGTGCAACAAGTTTGAACAAAGTATCCAGTGTTAAAGATTGCATATTTGGAAAAAGAGTTGTAGGGTGTACAAATGATTGCAAGGGAGGGCTTGGCAGAGTCCTCATATATGAAGGATAGGTATTATTTTATGAGTCATGGAAATCGAACGAGCACGAGCAAAATTACCTGACACATGATCTTAAGTTGGAAACGATCATCCATGCATTGAAGATGTGGAGGCACTATCTTCTTAGGAGGAGGTATGTATTGATGAGTGACCAAAATGGATTGAGATACTTATTTGATCAATTGAATCTTAATGTCAGGCAAGCTAGATGGTTGGCCACTATTAGTGATTTTGACTTTGAGATAAGGTACATTAAGGGTAAAGAGAACATGGTTGTGGATGCTATTAGAAAAAGGATACAAGTGAATCATATAGTGGAAATGAGTTCTTATGGGACAAACTTACAAGATCAGATCTTACAGGTAGGACAACAGGATGGCAGATACATGGAGATTAGACACAGATTATAGCAGGGTACAAGTGATCAGGATGTGGACTATCGTCTCACATCAGATGGTTTGATCAGATTTAGGGACATGATATATGTGTCAGATAACTATGAGCTCAAGAAGAATATCCTGTGAGAGTTTCATGCAAAACTGTATTCAGGTCACCTAGGATACCAGGAGACATTGAAAACAGTGAAGAATTTTTATTATTGGCTTAATATGAAGAAGGATGTGGAAGAATTTGTGGCTATATGCTTGGATTGTTAGTAGGTAAAAGTAGAATGTAAGCATCCAAGTGGATTACTACAGCCGATTTTGATTCTCGAGTGGAAGCGGGAGGTCATTTCCATAGACTTCATTACATTTTTTCCAAGGACATCTAGACAACATGATTCTATCATGGTTGTGGTGGACATGTTGAAAAAGGTATCACACTTCATTCTAGTGAATTCTATGTATTCAACTAGTGATGTGGAACAGGTATTCATCAGAGATGTGGTGAGGTTACATGGTGTTCTGTTGAAAATTGTATCATACAAGGATGCTAAGTTCAATTCCAAGTTTTGGAAGGAGTTGTTTGCAAGTTTGGGGATAGAATTGGACTTCAACACAACTTATCATCTACAAACAGATGGACAGATAGAGTGGGTCAATAGGATATTGGAGGACATGTTGAGGATGTATGTGATGCATCAGCATAGGAGATGGGAGGAGTACCTTCCGTTGGTTGAGTTTGCTTATAATAATGGGTACTAGGAGAAAATAAGGATGAGTCTGTTTGAGGCACTTTATGGGAGGAGTTCTAACATTCCCATTAGTTGAAGTGATCCAATGAAAACGGTGTTGACAAGACCGGATATGTTGGATAGGATGGAATAGAAAATGTAGGTAATAAAGAAGAATCTAAAGGTAGCACATGACAGGTAGCAAATTTATGCAGATCAGAACATGATATCTAAGGAGTTTCAGGTTGGGGAGCATGTGTACTTGCGCATGAAGCGAAAGAAGATCTCCTTGAGGATTAGATCATTTTCCAAGCGGGCACCTCAGTTTTGTGGACCTTTCAAGATTCTTGAAATCCTATCGACTTGCACTTGCTTCGACAATGAAATTCCATGATGTTTTCCATGTATCATTTCTTAAGAAGTATGTTAAAGATGTTGATAATGTGATTGAATGGTCTATATTGCAGGTGGAGCGAGAAGGAGAATTCCAACAAGAACCAGAGTTTATTTTGCAGAGAAAAATGTTCATGCTCCAGATCTGAGCAATCGAGCAGGTTAAAGTGCAGTGGAAGCACTTTGGGCCCAACGAATATACATGGGAGATGGAAGATCAGATGCGGTCTATGTATCCTTCTCTATTCGTTGGTTGAACGAATGTTTTTGGTAAATTTTTTGGTGTGATGTTTAGTTTATGTGCATATGTATATGGATGAAAATTCCACCATGAGTTGTGTTATAAAGATCCAATACGTGGTATGTGTGTCATGTCATTATGGTTGTCATATTGTTATGTTGTCATGTTGGTTTGCTTCTCAACGGGTTGACCATTGTAAATATTGCAATGAGCGAAATTATAAAACTCCATGGAAAATATGTTTTTATTTCAGTAATATTGTTGATTGTAGGTGTCATTGAACACAAAGGATGGTATTCCACCAAGGGGTAGGGTTTTGTAACAACCCTGGTCAAAAATTCATGTAAATAAAGTTAATAAAGGAAAAATAATAACCAAGGTCATGGGACACTTATTCCAAGCTGAATTTTGGGCAAAACATCCTAGTGTGGGTGTTCATTTGGTTTATTATGGCTAAGGAAATTGCAAAGGATTTGGAAAGGAAAAGGAGCATTAATTGACATTTTATTTATGAAAATAATGGAAATTATGAGAAATTAAGGTGAAAGGTCATAGTGTAGAAATTATCCAAAGGGATTAAACTGATCTTGTAATGTACTAAAAAAAAAGATTGAATCCTTCTACAAATTGCGGAAACCAATTTCGATCGCATAATCACATAAAAAGGAAGAGAAATAAATTATCAATCGCACAAAAAAACATGTATCTTTTGAAAGCAACTTCTTAAAAACCCGCTATCTATATATTGCATAAATTCAAGACCATGAAACAATACAATGTTATTTCCCTCACTAAGAAACCTCTACACTTTGATGACTGTATCACTTTGATCTAGGAAAAATCAATCAAATACTTAACCAATTCTCAGCCTCTGTTTGACCAGCCTTGCTTATGCATTCTTGGAGGAATTGTGTCCCTAATAATAAGGAAATTCCCATGAATTGATTGCACAATTTGTTCAAGGCATCCTGATGACCTCATTCATGAGGTGTGCAATTTTCTAATTATACAACTGATAGATATCTTCCCTTTAACCCTAATCTCAACTGGGCCTTCCTTAGAACTGGCATGCAACAACTATTTATAGTGAATTTTCAGTTACCCGATTGACCACTATTTTTGAATTAAATCAGATTTAATTCACTGGACCTATCACTAGCTCATCCCTCAGTTAGAACTAGTTAAACTGATTTTAACTCAAATAATTGAGTTAACTAATTACAACTCACAATTAACTGTAATTGGACGCCCTAAAACTTAGGAATAACTCTACATCCTTCCAATTTGACCTCCAACTTGAATTAACTGAGATAACTAAGTCTTCCTAACTCAGTTAACACTTACAAGTTGTTATGAGATGGAATTACATTTTTTCTTCTAATTTAATTAAGGGAAAATTAAATTAGAAGCCACTTGGGGTGTCGTTTCAATACTCCCTCTCAACAAGAAAAGGATTAGCTGCTACCCTGATACTTTCTCCGTGGAATTCAAATTTGCTTCCTGATAGTGCCTTCGTCAATATATCTGCATCCTGCTCCTCCATGGGAATATACTCTAATGACATAATATGCATCTGAACACAATCTCTAAGATGGTGATACCATATATCAATATGCTTGGACCTATCATGAAAAACTGGACTAACCAAGAGTTTGATGCAACTCTGGTTATCACAATATATCACTGTCGAATCGATCTATCGACCAAACAAACCAACAAGTATCTTCATCATCCATATGGCCTCACATGCTGCCTAATTGGCTACCATGTACTCTGCCTCTAGTGAACTAAGTGCGATTGATATTTGTTTCCTACTATACCAGGAAATTGCTGCTGATCCTATGCGGAAGATGTCCCCTGATGTGCTCTTCCTATCGGATGGATTCCCTACTCAATTAGCATCGGTGAAGGCTTGAAGCTTCACTCCCTTTGTCTGTATGTACCATAGCCCATACTCTGTAGTGCCTATGAGGTATCTCAACATATGCTTGCTTGCCTTCCAAAAGATCTTGGTAGGCTTAACCATAGCTTGACTAAGTTGGTTAACCGCATAGCATATTTATGGTCGTGCATTCACCAATACATGAGTGAACCCACAAGCTGCCTGTAAATAGTAACATCCACTACTTTTCTTGAAGTAGCATCCTCCTTCCTCTAGTTTCCTACTAGAGGAGTCTCCATGGGTTTGCTGCCCTCCATGTGGAAATTCCCGAGGATCTCGTTGGAATAATATCCCTGAGATACAAATATCTCCCTATATATTTTCCATACTTCCAATCCCAGGAGTGCAAGAGCCCCATGTCCTTCATCTCAAATTCTCTTGCAAGATCCTCTTTGCAATATTTTATGAGTTTCTCATCACCTGCCAGTATCATATCATTGACATAAAGTACAATAATCAAAATCCTACCATCTACCACAATATGATAAAGGTTTGCGTCTACTTCACTATTGGTGAAGCCCAACCTAGTGAAATAATTGTTGATCCCGGTGTACCAAGAACGGGTGCTTGCTTTAGCCCATACACTGCTCTCTTAAGTCAGCAAACATGTGACTCCCTGTCTAATGTCTCAAAACCTTATGGATGCTCAATGCACACCTCGTCCTCAATCACCCTATTAAGGAAGTCAACCTTTACATCCATTTGATGTATCTTCCATCCCATCTATGCTAGGAGTGAAAGGATTTATTTGATTTATGAGTACCTTGCGAGTGGTACAAAAGTCTCATCATAACTAATCCCATCCACCTGAGAGAACCCTCTGTCTGTAAAACTGGACTTGTGCTTCTCCACACTCCCGTCTGTTTCCTGATTCACCTTGTAGACCCACTTGGATCCTACAACTGACTTCCCCACTGGTCTTGGGACAATTTCCCATGCATTGTTTCTGATAATGGAGTCATACTCCTAAGCCATGGCTGTTAGTATGAATCTTTTGTCGGAAAAATACCACTTTAGCTATGCATAAAAAATAGCCCTAAAATTAATTATGGCTGCCAATATCTTCAAATCTGCAGTTAGTTAATCCAAATAAAGCTGCACAAATCCAGATCTATGCATAAAAAGACATTAAGCAGTAAAAATGAAATGTTGCTCCATGCATCCAATATATAAGACAAGAACAATATGTTTGAAATAATTTTTTATATTAAAGGGGCACCTGGGAGGAAAACAAGAAAGGTGTTTCCAATTCTCCTCAATGGGATGGGTTCTTGAAAGTCCTCAGCATTTCAGATCTAAAATTTCTCTCTCTTGTTGGTGTAGAAAACCCAAACAAACATAGAACACAAAAGGAGCTCACAAAGCAAATAATAGAGAATGTGACAATGATAATGGCTCAAAGTCAGACCAAGAGTATAGATCTAGAGTGATCTAATGCAAATGAAAGGTCACAAATGAATGGAAAAACCCTTCTATTTATAACAAAATATTAGGGCGGCCTAGAACTTGGTGCATGAATAAAATATTATTAACCAAATTCTAGAACCACCTTTTAGGAATATTTTATTATATTTGTTGGAGGGAAAATGATTTTTGACTTGGGTTAAATCCTTTATTTATAAATAATAAATAAATAAATGATTTATTTATTATTTTAAGGAAATGGTGGAAATATAATTAAATAAATAATGATTTATTTAATTATTTATAAATGATTTAGTCAAATTTTACTAGGAATATTATTTAAATAAGGATTAAATAACTTATTCCTAGGAAATAATCAAATAAATAAGGATTTATTTAATTGATTTCCTTGTTTTGGGTTAAATATGACCAAAAATAATAATTAAATTGATGTTTAACTAATTATTCCTTGAGGAAACATAAACAAATATAGATTTGTTTATTATTTCCTTTTGGGGTTTCCTATTTAGACCATAAACAACTTAATAAAGGTGTTTTACTAAGTTATTTCACATAGTGAGAGCAATTTTACTTAGGGTAAAATTGGTCTTACATGATGTACTTGGGTCCATCTAATGGTAATAGGTTAGATGACCAAAAAATGGTGTAACAATGGCATCAACCCAAACTAGCTTTTGCACTGCTTCCTTGAAAGAGGATGGTTCTATATCTACACCTTCACTCATAAGAGCCATGTAGTCAGTGTATCGCTGTGGGGACCTTCTCTACCTGTGTTGTGATGTGGGTGCTCCTACATTCTCTCTCACATCTAGCAACAATCTGTTAGACTCTCTAGTGCGCTTCCTTCCATCTCTAGTGGATGGATCTGCATGAGTGGGTTCTTCCACTCTTTGTTCCTCTACTTGTGGCTACTCCACATCTTGAAGTTGTTCTTTTGGAGCCAAGATATCCTCAACTGCATGCAAATGAAGCTCCCTCTCAATGGAAATTCGCATGGCCTTTTCTTCATCGAATTTTACATCTCTTAGTACCACTATCATCCTGTGTGCTATAAAGTGCATCCAATAATTGTGAGGTGTATCGATGTACCCTATAAATATCCCCAACTCTTTTGATGGCTCTAGCTTCTTCTTGACATATTTGGTCACATGGAAATAAAATGATGAACCAAAACTTTTTAAAATGTGAGACATCTGGTCTCTTACCTGAAAAAGCTTCCTTTGCTGGACTCATCCAAAGTATCTAATGAGGACTTCTACTATGCAAAACTATTGTTGTATTGCATGCTTCCACCCAAAAATGCAATAGTATGCCCTGATCATGCAACATAGCTCGTTTTGATCCCACAATAGTTTTGTTATTCCTTTATGCAACCCTGTTATGTTGTGGTTTATGAGGTGTTATTAATTATCTTCGAGTTCCTTTTGAGGCACACAAGTTATTGATTTTTTTAGAGACATATTCTCCACCGTTTTCGCTCCTCAAAGCATGCACCTTATTCCCTGTATCTTTATTGACAAGTGCCTTGAACTCACAAAACTTGGAGACGTTTGATCTTTCTTCTGCATCAAGAAAATCCAACACTTACGTGAAATTTCATCTACAAAAATCACATAATACCTGTGTTTTGTTGTGGAATTTGTTGAGAATGGTCCACACATGTTTGAGTGAAATCTCTCAAGGATCGTCTTTGTTTGGATTTCCTTGTCGTGAAAGGTGGCTTTGGTATACTTCCCCAATGTACACCCTTTGCATGTATCTCTCTACGCAAGTGTAACCTTTATAAGTCCTGTAGAAATCTGTTGCATGATCTTCAAAGCACCATGGTGAAGATAGCCCAATATCCCGTGCCATAACTCACTGATGTTTCAACTCTCCACCTTATCTTCTTCCGTGCTCAAGGAAACACAATCTTCAACATCCAATTGTAGAGGTTCTTTACTCAAACCAAAATATTTTTCACTTATCGCGTAGCTGTGTGATGAAGGAACGCCTTTCCTTCACTGAATATCACATCATATCCATAGTCTTCCAACATAGCAACATAAACCAAATTATTATTTAAACCAGTAACATACATGACATATTTTAATGTGAGTGGATTACTTGACTCTCTCTTAAAGGTAACTATACTTACAATGGTAGCGCTATACCTCTCATCATATCCCATCTCAATGTGCATCTGAAGATCCTTCTCCTTCAAGCTACTAAATAATTATTTGTTGTCGGTCATATGGAATGAAGCTCCAATATCTAAGTACCACACAAAACCCATCACTGATAACACCACACATGTGATGAGAGTGAAATCCAACTTGAACTATGAAGCAAGTGCTTCACCTGCTCCTCTTCCTAGGGCCTTCTTGTTGGTGTTCTTCTGCGGACAATTTGTAGCATAGTGTCCAATCTCATGACAGTGAAAACATTTTACCTTTGACAAGTCTCGCTTCTTTCCTTCCGTGTGGGAGTCTGATTTGGAATTGGACGTCTTCACTTTCCCTTTCTTCTCCTTTCCATCCAAGGCACATTTCTCCTCATCATCATTTGATGATGATCCATCTTCAGTGCTTCGACGAATATCTTCTTGTACCAAGTCGGACCACAATTTCTCCGACTCTGGTAGCTTCTCCCTCCCATTAATAGAGTCATGGTAGTTATGCCAACTCTTGGGAAGGCCTAGAAGTGATAGGCTCAACAGATCATCTTGGTCTCAACTATTACCCCAACACTTCCAATCTCATATCAACATTGAGTGAAATTCGTCAAGTATTTTTGGATCGTGTCGCCCTTCGCCATCTTGATATTTTTGAGATTCTCTTTCAGCGCCAGCTTCTTGTAGTCATCGTTATTCTAAAACAAATCTGTTAAGGCCTTCCACATAGCATATGGAGTATCGTTTCCATGGAGGTTCGATATAATATGATCTCAATCTCCTTCTAACAATATCCCTCTCTCCTTTGCTACATTATTCTTCCATGCATTAAGAAGTTGAGAATATGCTGTTGCGGGTTGGGGAATATCATTGTCTATGAATTTGTTTAGTTTGTTTTCCTCTAGCAGTGCCTCCATCCTGTCGTTCCATGCTATGTCGAATTTCCCTCAAGGGCATTTTCGAGTCTCAAGCCATTGAAATACATCTTGATATATTGTTGGTATTGAAGAATAAATATGAAAATTTGATGTACCCGTTCAAAAAAATATATAGTTCTTATCTTCTATTGTGATTCCTTCTCTTATACCATGTAGAAATTATCCAAAGGGATTCAACTGATCTTGTAATGTACTAAAAATAAATACTAAATCATTCTAAAAATTTCAGAAACCAATTTTGATCACACAATCACATAACAAGTAAGAGAAAGAAATTATCAATCGCACAACACAAGATGTATATGGGGAAATAAATTGCTCAAAACCCCACTATTTTTATATTGCATAAAGTCAAGACTATGAGAAAATACAATGTTATTTCCCTCACTGAGAAACCTATGCACTCTGCTGACTATCTCACTCTGAACTAGGAAAAACCAGTCAAATACTTAACCAATTCTCAACGTCTGTCTGACCAGCCTTGCTTATGCATTCTTGGAGAAATTGTGTCCCTATTAATAAGGAAATTCCCAAGAATTAGTTTCACAATTCCTTCAAGGCATACTGATGACCTCATGCATGACCTGTACAATTTTCTAATTATACAACTGATATTTATCTTCCCTTTAACCCCAATCTCAACTAGGCCTTCCTTATTGCTGACATGCAACAACTATTTATAGAAAGTTTTCAGTTAATTGATTGACCACTATTTGTGAATTAAATCATATTTAATTCACTAGACCTATCACTATCTCATCTCTTGGTTAGAACTAGGTAAACTTATTTAAACTCAAATAATTGAGTTAACTACTTACAACTCACAAATAACTGTAATAGGACCCCCTAAAACTTAGGAAGAATTCTACATGCCTCCAATTTGACCTCCAACTCGAATTAACTAAGCTAACTAAGTCTCCCCAACTCATTTAACACTTTAAAGTTGTTATGATATGGAATTAAACTTTTTATTTTAATTTAATTAAGGGAAAATTAAATTAGAATCCCACTTGGGATGTCGTTTCAACACTCCCTCTCAACAAGAAAAGGATTAGCTGCTACCCCGATACTTTCTTTGTGGAATTTGAATTTTCTTCCTGATATTGCCTTCGTCAATATGTATGCATCCTGCTCCTCCGTGGGAATATAATCTAATGCCATAATATGCATCTGAACATAATCTCTGAGATGGTGATACCATATATCAATATGCTTGAACCTGTCATTAAAAATTGGATTAACCAAGATTTTGATGCAACTTTGGTTATCACAATATATCACCATCGAATCCATTGTCGAAAAAAAAACCAACAAGTATCTTCCTGATTGACCGCCATGTAATCTGCCTCTGTTGAACTGAGTGCAATTGACCTCTGTTTCCTGTTGTACCAGGAAATTGCTACTAATCCTATGTTGAAGATGCCCCTTGATGTGGTCTTCTTTTCGGATGGAATCCTTGCCCAATCCGTATCAATGAAGCCTTGAAGCTTCTCTCCCTTTGTCCATTTGTACCATAGCCAATATTCTGTAATGCCTCTAAGGTATCTCAACATATGCTTGCCTGCCTTCCAAAAGGTCTTGGTAGGCTTAACCATAGCTTGACTAAGTTGGTTAACCTCATAGCATATGTCTGGTCGTGCATTCACCAAATACATGAGTGAACCCACAAGATTCCTGTAAACAATAGCATCCACTACTTCACTTGAAGTAGCATCCTCCTTCCTCCAATTTCCTGTTAGAGGAGTCTCCATGGGTTTGCTGCCCTCCATGTGGAACTTCCCGAGGGTCTTGTTGGCATAATTTCCCTAAGATACAAATAACTCCCCATCTCTTTTCCATATTTCCAATCCCATGAAATAGTGTAAGAGCCCCATGCCCTTCATCTCAAATTAACTTGCAAGATCCTCTTCACAAGACTTGATGAGCTTCTCACCACCTGTCAGTGTCAGATCATCAACATAACGTACAATAATCAAAATATTACCATATAACACAATATGATAAATGTTTGCATCTACTTCACTCTTGATGAAGCCCAACCCGGTGAAATAATTATCGATCCCGGTGTACCAAGAACGAGGTGCTTGCTTTAGCCCATACACTGCTCTCTTGAGTTTGCACACATGTAACTCCCTGTCTAATGTCTCAAAACCTTTCGGTTTCCTAATGTACACCTCTTCCTCAATCACCCCATGAAGGAAGGTAGTATTTACATCAATCTGATGTATCTTCCATCCCATCTACACTGAGAGAGTAAGGATGGATTTGATTGATGATTACCTTGCGACTGGTGAAAAAGTATCATCATAATTAATCCCCTCCACCTCAGATAACCCTCTGGCCATAAACTTGGCCTTATGCTTCTCCACACTCCCATATGCTACCTTCTTCACCTTGTAGACCCACTTGGATCCTACAACTGACTTCCCCACTGGTCTTGGGACAACTTCCCATGCACAATTTTTGATAATCGAGTCATACTCCTCAACCATGGCATCAACCGAAACTAGTTGTTGCACTGCTTACTCGAAAGAGGATGGTTCTATTTCTACATTTTTGCTCATAAGAGCCATGTAGCCAGTATATTGCTCTGGGGAACTTCTCTGCCTGTGTTGTGATATGTGTGCTCCCACATTCTCTCTCACATCTAGAAATAATATGTCAGACTTTATGGTGTGCTTCCTTCCATCTGTGGTGGATGGCCCTACATTAGTGGGTTATTCCACTCTTTTTTCCTCTGATTATGGTTTCTCCACACCTTGAGGTTATTATTTTGGAGCCAAGAGCTCCTCAACTACATGCAACTGAATCTCCCTCTCAAGGGAAATTCACATGGCATTTCTTCGTCGAATTTCACATCTCTTCTGACCACTGTCATCCTATGTGTTGGCAAGTAAACCAAATAATTGTGAGGTGTATCAGTGTACCACATAAATATCCCCCACTTTGTTTTTGGCTCTAGCTTCTTCCTAGCATCTTTGGTCACATGGAAATAAACTGATGAACCAAAAAATTTAAAATGTGACACATCTGGTCTCTTACCTTAAAAATATTCCTCTTGTGTACTCATCCCAAGTATATGATGAGGATTTATATTATACACAAATATTGTTGTATTGCATGCTTTCGTCCACATATGCAACAACAGGCCCTGATCATGCAACATAGCTCGTATTTCTCCCACAATAGTTTTGTTTTGTTGAACCCTTAGTTAAACTGAGAGGGGGGGGGGGTGAATCAGTTTAACACATTCATGGATTTTTGAAACTTTTCATTAAAACTTATTTACCCTTCATTTCATGTCCAACTTAATATGTGAGTAATCTTAGAATGTGAGTAGCAAGTATTAATATAATATAACAATAGACTTAATATGAGAGCAGCAGGTATTAAGCAGATGATATAAATCAGATCAACACATAAATATCATGCACAGAGACACCAAATATAAGTGGAAACCCATAAAGGGAGAAAACCACATCTTATTATTGTTGTGATGCAAAGGCAAGCTCCAACTCCCTCTCACCACCGTTTTTCTGCAAGCACCAACCTACAGGAGGCTCCAACCTCAATTCTGCAAGATACAACTTGCAAGGAAGCACCAACTCCCTTCAATTTTCTGTAGGCACCAACCTACAGGAGGCTCCACCTCGCTTAGTCTAATCGACGCTTCATCATCGCAACTTGATAGGGAAGCTCCAACTTCCTCAATTTATCAAACTGAATGTTTGCTGATTTACCTCAGATATCAGCTCTGTTCTGTAGCATCTATTTCTGCTCCTCTCTTCCTTATCTTCTCTGCTTCGATCTTCTATACTCAGCAGTCTCTATCTTTTTCCTCTTTCTAACCTCTCTATGCATATCAAGATGATATTACTTATAGAGAATTCTTGATGACTGTTTGTATTCCTCAAGGAATTTGAAATGGATAGCCATACCTCTTAGTCTTCTACCTTCTCATTTCTTTTTCAGCTTACTTAGAAAAATGTAACTGTAGGTGCTTATTTTAATATTACAGTGGGATTTTGTTTTCTTCCAGAGACTTGCCAATGCATCACAACAATATAAATTAATTAATAACATTTACAATCAATTACAATGAAAACTTCAGCTCACTTATTCAGCCTCTTGGTTCACTACGCTTGTCTTTTCTGTGACTGTGTTGTATTTGGCTTTTCTGTGACTGTGCTGTATTTGGATTTTCTACTTACTGTCGCAGTGTAACTGCCATACCTATGTAACTGCCCTTTTTATACATCACAATTTAACTCTTGGCACGATAAGAATTGATTTTAACATCTAGACTGCTGTTTTATATAACATATGTAACTTTTGGCAATTAACTGCTGAGAAATCATTTTAATACATAAAATGTACTTACGGGCCCACTCGTCAATCTTTCAATGCGATGTATCCCTTATTGACTTCTTCCAATTGTGATTAATCACAATCGCAATTTCCGTTTGAATGTACCGATATCCTAATGCTCTGATGCTCTGATTCCGATGATTCACTGTTATGACGAAACTCAAACATATATTAGCCAAGGTTTATAAACCCATTGGGTCCGGTCTTTTATCGTAATCGCAATTCTTTGTTAACATGTTCCGCTGGCAAAATTTCTCCGATGCGATTGGGTGAGGGTCCCACCATATCGAATCTTTGTTTGTTTTAAAACCAAGCATTAAAACCTTTGGTTCTTTTGATCTTGCGCCAGAAGATATAATACATGTTGTGCTGTATTGTACCTGTCTCAGCTAACTTGATTCTGTTAACTGTTTCAATAATTGAATGCATACCAGCTAGTCGCTTAATTAAAACATATTTGTATCATAGTTCATATAACGCAAAGTCCGAGCTCAATCGCAATCGCAACTTTAATATGGTACTCCCCACGGCCCGTTTTCCGATGCAATTGACCAATGTTTCACTGCATTTTTCCGATGGCATTAACTCGAACTCAAACACATTAAACATGATTTATGATCCATTTTGGTCCTGGCTTCAATTTAAATCACAATTCTTTTAATATATTGTCTGAAGAAGGCTATGTCCGATGCGATTGACCACCTGCTCACCTGATTTTGCTGGGATGCGATTGAACTGAACTCAAACACATATTAAACATACTATAGACCCATCGGTCCAAGCTAATCGCAATCGCACTTTTAATCTATTGCTTCGATGTTCTACTTTTGTCCAATGTGATTGACCACTGTTCACTGCATTTTGTCGATGCGATTGGAACTGGAACTCAAACATATATTAAACATGATTTATAGACGCATTGGGTCCAGGCTTCAATCGCAATCACAACTTGTTTTTAACCTGTTCCGTTGCCCTTATAATCTCCGATGTGATTGGGAAAGGTCCCACCTTATGGTACTTTGGTTCTAATAATAAAGCGCTCCATATATATTAATATATATTCTTTGGACCTTTGTGCATAAGGCGCAATATATGTAAATATGCTACATAGATACTCCAGCATGGGTAACGATTCCGGGAATGAGATTTATATATATAATTTATTGCTTGGGTTATACGATTCCCAGAATTGTGTTTATGTATCGTCCAGCTGGGGTAGCGATTCTTGGAATTAAAAAATGGCTCTCGTCATTGATAATGGTCGTCTTCCTCGCTTCTCTATTTCTCCGATAACGGCTCGCTCGCCGTATAACGATCGCCTCTGCCTCTACTATGATAATGGCTCTACCTCTATATTCGCTGCCTTCGCCTCTGCTCTGCCTCTGCCTCTGCTGTGGTAATGGCTCTGCCTCTATATTCGCTACCTCCGCCTTTGCCTGTCTCCTTTGATTCCTTTGTTCGCTTCTTTGATTCCTCCTTTGGCATTCTCTATCTTTGCTGCCTCCTTTTCCATCAATGACAAAATTTCCGACAGTCTCCCCCTTTGGTATTGATGGCAATACACTTCCTCTGTTTGCTTGTTAGGATCCTTTCTCCTATTGCTTGCTCTTCCTCCCCCTTTGACATCAATGGCAAGGGGTTTGAATTCTTAGTGTAGCTTCTATTCTTTGATCCTGTGATTTTATCCTTTTTCAATATTTTGTGCATTTCCTCTCCCTGAAATTTTCTGACTTTGTACGCTGCTGCTCATGCTTCACGTCAGGTTCACCACTCTTCCGCTACACCATTGACCCTTTCACCCTTTTATTGATTCTTTTATGCTGAATGTATTCTTTCCATAATCCTTTTGATCCTGAGGACCTGTTTTCATGCTTCCCTTGCTGGTTGATCTCCCCCTGAGAATGATATTTTAGTTTCTGTTCTCCCCTTGAAACTATTCTTTCTCTTCATATTAGAGAGTAGCATCTACAGATACTACCCCTAGTCTGTCTCTCAAATATTCAAATGGTTCTCTGGCAAGCGGTTTAGTAAATATATCTGTTGTCTATTCTTTTGTTGGTACATACTCCAGTTTTACTATCTTCTGAGCCACTTGTTCTCAGAGAAAATGATACTTGATTGGGATATGTTTAGTTTTTGAGTGAAGCACATGATTTTTAGATATACTTATAGCACTTGTATTATCACATTTGATTGAGATAGGTTCATCAATGCTTACCTTCATGTCTTGGAGGGTTTGCTTCATCCACATGACTTGTGTACAACATGCTGCTGCTGCTATATATTCTGCTTCTGCTGTAGATAGAGAGATATATGTTTGTTTCTTGCTTAACCATGCCACCAGACTTTCTCCTAGATAGAAAGCACCTCCACTTGTGCTTTTCCTGTCATCTACACAGCTGGCCCAATCTGCATCTGTGTATGCTATCAAAGTGAAGCTTTTGCCTTTAGGATACCAAAGTCCATACTGTGTTGTTCCTTGTAGGTATCTAAATATTCTTTTGACTGCAAGAAGGTGGTTTTGTTTAGGTGCTGCTTGATATCTAGCCACTAGTCCTACTGCTAGCATGATGTCTGGTCTTGATGCTGTCAGATACAACAGAGTTCCTATCATGGATATGTAGTTTTTTTGATCTATATCTGCAGACCCATCATCAGCACATAGCTTGCATCCCGTGATCATGGGAGTTGACACAGGTTTTCAGTCCTCCATTTTGAATTTTTTCAACATTTCTTTTAATTATTTTTCCTGTGAGATGAAAGTACCTGTCTTCTTTTGCTTAATTTGAAGTCCTAAGTAGAAACTGAGCTCTCCAATCATAGACATCTCAAAATCTGTTTTCATCTCATCAACAAACCCTTTTGCTAGTTCTTCTCTGTTGCTTCCAAACATAATGTCATCAACATATACTACAAAAATTAGGAGTTCATTTTCATGGGCTTTTATGTATAGATTGCTGTCTACTCCACCTCTCTTAAAGCCTTGTTTTTGCAGATATTTATCTAGTATTGAGTACCAAGCACGAGGAGCCTGTTTCAGTCCATAAAGAGCCTTCTTCAGTCTGCATACATAGTCTTCTTTGTCTGTTAATGAGAAGCCTTCTGGTTGTTCCATGTAGACTTCTTCTTCTAAGTCTCCATTCAGAAATGCAGATTTTACATCCATTTGATAGACCTTGAAGTTTTGGTAGCATGCAAATGCCAGGAACATTCTGATAGCTTCCATTCTGGCTACAGGGGAAAATGTTTCATCGTAATCAAGTCCTTCAATTTGTGAGTATCCTTTGCAGACAAGTCTGGCTTTATTTCTGATTACCTGTCCTTCCTCATTCATTTTATTTTTGAATACCCATTTTGAGCCTATGACATTTTTCTCAGTGGGTCTAGGAACTAGTTCCCAGGTATTGTTTTTCTCAATTTGGTCTAATTATTCATTCATAGCATTCACCCAATACTTGTCCTTGCTGGCTTCTTCAAATCTCTTTGGATATATTTGTGATAACATGGCTATGTGTACCTCTTCTGTATGTTCAGTGAGTTGCCTTCTTGTTTGGACCCCTGCTCTCTTGTCTCCAATAATCTGGTCTTCAGGACGATTCTTCTGAGTGTATCTTGAGGGGGCTTTAGAACTCAACTCTGTATCTTCTGTTGTCTTGCTCATTTCCTCATCATCTTGGTTTTCCTTTTCATGGTTTTTTGATGGGCTGAAACAGTCTGTATCTCTTGTATTGTTTGGAAGTTCTTCATCAAATCTCACATCAATGCTTTCTACTATTTTTCGAAGAGTTTTGTTGTAGCACCTGTACCCTTTAATTTTGGATGCATATCCTAGAAATATCCCTTCATCTTCTCTTGCATCAAATTTTCCAAGATTTTCATCATTATTCTTTATGTAACACTTGCTTCCAAAGATTCTAAAATGTTTGATTGAAGCTGGTTTCCCATGCCAAAGTTCATAGGGAGTCTTGTCACTGCTTGGCCTTAAGTGAGCTTTATTAAGGATATGCATCGCTGTGTGTACCGCTTCTGCCCAGAAGGTTTGAGGAATATTATTCTCCTGCATCATGGCTCTAGCAATTTGTTGAACAGATATGTTTTGTCTCTCTGCTACTCCTTTCTGCTAAGGTGTCCCTGCAATAGTAAATTGTTGTTTTATGCCATATTCATTGCATAGATTTGCAAATTCATAATCTGTGAATTCACCTCCTCTGTCCGATCTGATGCATTTTAGCTTGCATCCTGTCTGATTTTCTGCTAATGATTTGAATATTTTGAATTTGTCTAGAGCTTCCGATTTATTCTTGAGAAATGCAACCAATGTCATTCTAGAGAAATCATCGATTATTAGCATGAAGTAGGATTCTCCACTTGGTGTTTTAGTTCTTGTAGGTCCACACAGATCCATGTGCACAAGCTGGAGTGGTCTACTTGTTGATAACTCATCTTTGGCCTTAAATGATGTACGGGTCCGTTTACCCAATTGACAAGATTTGCATATGGTATTAGAATGCCTTTTTATTTCTGGCATGTCTTTGACTGCTTTCCTTTTGCTCAGTCTGATGATATGATTGAAGCTGATATGTCCCAATATCCTATGCCATAACCATGACTCCTCAAGTTTGCTAAGATGGCATGCTTCATCTTTCTCTTTCACGATGTAAACATTGCTATCTGTTCGAACACATTTGAGCAGAGTCTTACCTGTGGTGCTTGATCTGACTTCACAGTCTTGTGCTCTGAAAAGAACTTCGCAGCCTTTATCACACATTTGACTGACACTCAGCAAATTTGCTTTCATCCCATCTACAAATAGTACATCTTGGGCCTTAACTCTGCCATTATCTAAGCTGACTGAGCCCTTTCCCTTGGTTTTTCTTGATTTATCATTGCCAAAAGTAACATTACCAATTTTCTTTTCATCAAAAGTTATAAACTTGCTTCTGTCTCCAGTCATGTGTTTAGAGCAGCCACTGTCCAAATACCATTGGATTTTTAGATCTTGAGCAGTTAGAGCCAGGTCACATATATTCTCCTTCCTTTTCCACTGGAGGCATCCTTTTGTTTGGTTTCTTTTGTGAGATGATGAATCACATCCTTTCAGAGGACATTTGGGATGCATATGTTCAACTTGATTGCATATACAACATTTGATCATAGTTTTTTCAGAATTGTGAGTATGAACAAAATTCCTTTGATTCATAAACCTCTTTGAGGTGTTGAACATCAATATTTGTCCATACTTTCTACATTCAATAATTTTATGGCCAAATTCCTTACAATAAAAACAATAACCATAGAAATTATTTGCATACCTGATGTAAGGTTGTTTTCTCCATTTGTTTGCTTGAGATAGTCTCTTCACTGTTTGCATCTTTTGCTAGTTTGAATTACTCCTCCTTGTATGGAAATATGTAGCAATGTGTCCCAGCTTGTGGCAGACATAACAGGTGGTATTCTTCATAGGAGGAAAGAATCTCCTTTGATGGTTTCCAAATTTGACATACTCAGGGGTCTTAGTATTTATTACATTCTTTGCTACTGGTGGTTTCTTCTTATCTCTGTCTTCCTTATTACAGGTTTCTTCTTTTGTAGGAATTGTTTGAGCTGCTTCATCATTCTTCTTTGCTTTTACAAAAATAATCTCTCTGTTTTCCTTTTCTTTGCTTTTACTTGATTCGCCTTCATAGCCTATTCCAATTTTTATCATAGAAGATCTTTGAGCACCAAGAATTTCGTTCAACTTACTAGAGCTTGTTGTTTGAGAAGAGTTTATAACCATTTTCCTTTGAGAATTTTCTAATTTCTTCCTGAGACATACTACTTCTTCTTCCAAATTTTCTTGTTCCTGAGTTTTTTCTTTGATTTTCTTAAGTAACATGTCCTCTCTCTTCTTGGCTTCTTCAAGCTCTATCTTTAGATGTGTCAGGACTTCTAAATTCCGTTCTTCTCGTACATACTTGAGGAGAATGTCCTTTTGTTTTCTGCATTTCAGCTTGAGTCTATCAATCTCTTCCAGAGCACTTCTTAGTTCCCCCTCAAGATCGACTTCACCTTCTTCTTCTTCATCTTCTAGCAAGAGACCTTAAAGTTCTTCTATAGCCATCAATAAAAATTCAGAGGTTCCATCTTCAATTGAGAGTTCATTTGGATCTTCAGATGTACTGCTGTCTTGTTGAGCATAGAAGGATTTTCTACTGAAATTCTTTCCTTTCTGCCAGTTCTTTGATGTATTTTTCTCTGACTCTTGAGTCTGATTCATTACTTTCTTGTGAGGTCACTTAGCAGCATAGTGTCCAACTCTTCCACAGTTAAAGCATTTGAAAGGAAGTTTACCTTTCTATTTACCTGAGCCTCTATCCAATTTCTTGACAAATTTTTTTTCTTCTTCATCCGAGCAAGAGCATATGTCTTCCTCTTCTTCTTTATTCTTTTCTGTTTTAAAGGCTGCCTCCCTCAGAATTGACTTCTTCTGTGGGAGCCTCATCTCATATGCTGTTAGATTTCCAAATAACTGGTTCATGGTCAAGGTCTCCCAATCAACTGTTTCTTCTATTGCAAACACCTTGGGATTAAACCTGGATGGAAGAGATCTTAGAATCTTTTGCACAATTATTCTTTCTGGCATGGTTTCTCCAAGAGCTTTCATATTGTTAACAATTTCTGTAACTTTTAGGAAGAAACTGTCAATGTCTTCATCATCATTCATTTTTAAGTTCTCAAACTGGGCTCTATAGATTTGAAGTTTGGCAGTCTTTACTTTCTTGTCTCCCTCATGGATGTTCTCCAGAGTATCCTACATCTCTTTGGCAGTGTCTTTGTGCATTACTTTGATAAAATCTGCTTCACACAATCCATTCAAGATGGCATTCATGGCTTTTGCGTTAGCTACAAAATCTTGTTTGGATTATTTCTCTGAGTCAGTTGCCTTTGGGGCATATCATAATTCCACAACACCCCAAACTTCTATTCCTAGAGACATTATGTATGTCCTCATCCTGATTTTCCAGAAGGCATAATTTGCACCTGTAAAGAAAGGGGATTTATTGGTTGAGCATCCTTCTTTACTAGCCATCCTGAGAACCTAGAATCTCCTTTCAGTTGTTAAACTGGTACAAAGGAACCTGCTCTGATACCAATTGTTGAACCCTTAGTTAAACTGAGAGGGGGGGGGTGAATCAGTTTAACACATTCATGGATTTTTGAAACTTTTCATTAAAACTTATTTACCCTTCATTTCATGTCCAACTTAATATGTGAGTAATCTTAGAATGTGAGCAGCAAGTATTAATATAATATAACAATAGACTTTAATATGAGAGCAGCAGGTATTAAGCAGATGATATAAATCAAATCAACACATAAACATCATGCACAGAGACACCAGATATAAGTGGAAACCCATAAAGGGAGAAAACCACATATTATTATTGTTGTGATGCAAAGGCAAGCTCCAACTCTCTCTCACCACTGTTTTTCTGCAGGCACCAACCTACAGGAGGCTCCAACCTCAATTCTGCAAGCTACAACTTGCAAGGAAGCACCAACTCCCTTCAATTTTCTGCAGGCACCAACCTACAGGAGGCTCCAACCTCAGTCAGCTCCAACTGATAGCTATCAAGCTGAAACTTGATAGGGAAGCTCCAACTTCCTCAATTTATCAAACTGAATGTTTGCTGATTTACCTCAGATATCAGCTCTGTTCTGTAGCATCTCTTTTTGCTCTTCTTTTATTAATCTTCTCTGCCTCACTCTTCTATACTCTGCATTCTCTATATTTACTCTCTCTAACCTCTCTATGCATATCAAGATGATATTAATTATAGAGAATTCTTGATGACTGTTTGTATTCCTCAAGGAATTCGAAATGGATAGCCATACCTCTTAGTCTTCTACCTTCTCATTTATTTTTCAGCTTACTCAGAAAAATGTAACTGTAGGTGCTTATTTTAATATTACAGTGGGATTTTGTTTTCTTTCGGAGACTTGCCAATGCATCACAACAATATGAATTAATTAAAAACATTTACAATCAATTACAATTAAAACTTCAGCTCACTTATTCAGCCTCTTGGTTCACTGCGCTTGTATTTTCTGTGACTGTGTTTTATTTGGCTTTTCTACTTACTGTCGCAGTGTAACTGCCATACCTATGTAACTACCCTTTTTATAGATCACAATTTAGCTCTCGGCACGATAAGAATTGATTTTAACATCTAGACTGTTGTTTTATATAACATATGTAACTTCCAGCAATTAACTACTGAGAAATCATTTTAATACATAAAATGTACTTACGGGCCCACTCGCCGATCTTTTCAATGTGATGTATCCCTTCTCGACTTCTTTCGATTGTGATTAATCGCAATCGCAATTTCCATTTGAATGTACCGATATCCCAATGCTCTGATGCTCCGATTCCGATGATTCATTGTTATGACGAAACTCAAACATATATTAGCCAAGGTTTATAAACCCATCGGGTCCTGTCTTTCATCGCAATCACAATTCTTTGTTAAGATGTTCCGCTTGCAAACTTTCTCTGATGCGATTGGGTGAGGGTCCCACCATATCGAATCTTTGTTTGTTTTAAAACCAAGCGTTAAAACCTTTGGTTATTTTGATCTTGTGCCAGAAGATATAATACATATGCTTTGTATTATACCTTTGGTCCCTTACGGTCCCACTTGTTGAACTTGTTTTATCATTCAATGCGATGGCCTATTTTAATGCCAGAATTTAAACATATTTGAATCATAGTTCATATATCCATCGGGTCCGGAGCTCAATCGCAATCGCAATCGCAATCCTTTAATATCGTGCTCCGACGGTCTGCTTCTTTCCGATGCGATTGACCACTGTTCACTGCATTTTGCCGATGCGATTGGAACTGGAACTCAAACACATATTAAACATGATTTATAGACCCATCGGGTCCGGGCTTCAATCGCAATCGCAATTATTTTAATATATTGCTCCGATGTTCTACTTTTGTCCGATGCGATTGACCACTGTTCACTGCATTTTTCCGATGCGATTGGAACTGGAACTCAAACACATATTAAACATGATTTATAGACCCATCGGGTCCGGGATTCAATCGCAATCGCAACCTGTTGTTAACTTGTTCCGCTGCCCTTATAATCTCTGATGCGATTGGGAAGGGTCCCACCTTATGGTACTTTGGTTCTGATAATAAAGTGCTCCATATAGATTAATATATATTCTTTGGACCTTTGTGCATAAGGCGCAATATATGTAAATACGCTGCATATATACTTTAGCGTGGGTAACGATTCCTGGAATGATATATATATATATATAATTTGCTGCTTGGGTTATACAATTCCCGGAATTGTGTTTATGTATTGTCCAGCAAGGGTAGCAATTCTCGGAATTAAAAATGGCTCTACCTCTGCTGTGATAACGGCTCTGCCTCTACCTCTGCCTTTGATAATGGCTCTGCCTCTGCTATGATAACGACTCTACCTCTGCCTCTGCTGTGATAATGGATCTACCTCTATATTCGCTGGCTCCACCTCTGCTCTGCCTCTGCCTCTGTTGTGGTAACGGATCTGCCTCTATATTCGCTGCCTCCGCCTCTGCCTATCTCCTTTGCTTCCTTTGTTCGCTTCTTTGCTTCCTCCTTTGGCATTCTCTTTCTTTGCTGCCTCCTTTGGCATCAATGACAACATTTCCAACATGTTCTTCCTTTCTGAAACCCCATTTTTCTTTGGGTTATGAGGTGCTATTAATTCTCTTAGAGTTCCTTCTGAGGCACAAAAGTTCTTGAATTTTTAAGATACATATTCTCCACCATTTTTTCTCCTCACAACCTTCACCTTCTTCCATGTATCTTTATCGACAAGTGCCTTGAACTCACAAAAAATTTGGAGAACATCTGATCTTTCTTTTGCATGGAGAAAATCCAACACTTTCTTGAAAAATCATCTGCAAAAATCACATAATACCTGTGTTTTGTTGTGGAAGCTGTTGAGAATGGTCCACACACGTTTGAGTGAACTCTCTCAGAGATCGTCTTTGCTCAGATTTCCTTATCGTGAAAGGTGGCTTTTGTATACTTCCCCAATGTACACCCTTTTCATGTATCTCTCTGCGTAAGTGTACCCTTTGGAAGTCTTGTAGAGATCTGTTGCATGATATTCAAATAATCATGGTGTATATGGCCCAATCTCATGTGCCATAACTCACCGATGTCTCAACTCTCCACCTTCTCTTCTTTCATGCTCAAGGCAACAAGTTCTTCTACATCCAATTTGTAGAGGTGCTTTACTCGAACCCTAATATTTTTCACCTATCCCGTGGCTTTGTGATGAAGGAACGCCTCTCCTTCACTAAATATCACATCATATGCACAGTCTTCTAACATATCAACAAAAACCAAATTCTTCTTTAAACCAGTAACATACATGACATATTTTAATGCAACTGGATTACTCAACTCCCTTTGAAAGGTAACTATACCTACACCGGTAGCATTATACCTCTCGTCATATCCCATCTCGATGTGGATTTGGAGATCCTTCTCCTTCAAGCTACTGAAGAATTATTTGTTGTCGGTCATATGGAACGAAGCTCCACTATCTAAGTATCACACAGACCCCATCACCGATGACACCATTGATGCAGATGGATATTGGTGGTCACCCACCTATTCCACTTGGGGCCCCACCATTGTCTCTTTCAGTTTTGGCACAACTTACTATTTTTAGCAGTTTTTCGGGTCTTGAACTTCCGGAGCCGTTTTGAGGCCCTAAACGACGTTTTTTGGGAAGCCTGGGAGCAACATGGGTCAACATGGGTCAACATGGGTCCATGGACCGATGTTTTCCACGAGGTATTGTTCACGTCAAACAAAGATTGTATGCCAAAGTTACATCCCTGGGAAGTTGAAACACCAATTTACCCAAATGGGGCCCATAGTTTTGGTGCTTCATCTTCTAGGGTTAAGGTTTTGGATGTTTATTGTTTTCCATTGTTTCTAAATAATAAATAGGCCCTCGAGCCTCATTGTAACTCAGTTCAGAGGCCTGTAGCCACTACATCTCTTCTCAGAGATAGCTACCAGTGCCTTAGCTAGTTTATTTCCATTCTGTTTGTAAGCAAATTTTAGTTCTTTGATATTAATGAAATGAAGTGTTATTTCCACTGCATCTTTGTATTTATGGTTATATGTTTATTCTGTTGCGTTCCTGCGTAAATCCGGATCAGTGGTATCAGAGAAGTCTGCTCTTTCTTTGTTTTTCTTTGCATGTCCCCAATATGGTCAGGGTATAAGGAGTTAGGGCTCGATCTGGTCGAACCCTTGCAAGATCAGCCTCGCAAACCCCGACGACCTCCCATGGCGGAAGAAAAGAGAGACGAGGGAGCAGGAGATCCTATCAAAATATTGCTCTAAGAGGCCCTCGAGAAACAAAGGAACGCGATGATGGATAACTTTTCCAAAATCCTTCAACGGCTGCCCACCGGCGGTGCATCTGCATCCAACAGCCACTCTAGAGGTGCGACTCCTTTTAAGGTACAAGTAAATTTTGACATTCCCATATTTGGGGGTCAAATAGATGTAGATGCCATAGATAGATGGCTAAATCTATTAGAAGGATATTTCTCGGTTCATGACTTTTCCGACTGGGAGAAGATTATTTTTTCACTCCTCAAAGCTACCCCCCATGTCAAGGACTAGTGGGAAACCTACTGTGATAAAACAGACAAGACAAAACCCTCTCTGTTCTCGGCCGTACCCACTTGGAATTATTTCTGAGACGCCATCAAGGAACAATACTATCCCGTGGGGAGCTACGAGGACAAGTACATACAATGGACCATGTTGCAACAACAAAGGGATCAAAATGTGCATGAGCTGACGAATCTGTTCCATACCTTGCGCACAAAGCTGGGTATCAAAGATTCAGAGAAACATTTGGTGCTAAAGTATCGCAGCTGTCTGCACAGATACATTCAGGAAGAAATGGAGTTCCTCGACATCTCCTCGCTTGGTACGACATACTGGTATGCTGCCAAGATTGAGCAGAAATTCAAACAGAAGAAGCGAGACTTTGGATCTGCGAATCAGAAGCAAGGGAAAGGTTCTCTAAAACCGCAAAACAAAGGATAGAGCCAAGGCATGGTGGCTTAATACAACCTGTCTAAGCCACAAGCAAAGAACAACACCGTAAAGCCCAAGAAGGACACGGGAAATTGGTGTGAGTTCCATACGAGCTCCACTCATAACACTAGTGAGTGTCGGGCCAAGCAGTCGCTAGTGGCTGAGATGAGGGCTTCTGAGTCAGATGCATGCTCCGACTCTGAATCGGAACCTGACAAGGGGAATGACAAAGGGAAACAGATTATTGATGCGGATCCCAATGCCATTGTTGCCACTACGAAGATCCATAAGGAGGAACCAGAAGATCCGAAGGAGGAGGAACATCTCTTCCACTCCCAGATGTGGGTAAAGGGCTCCCCGGTACAGTTCATTGTCGACAATGGGAGACAAAAGAACCTCATTTCAGCAGATGCAGTGAAGCGGTTGGGCTTTCCGACCACAAATTACCCACACCCATACACCATCGGGTGGCTTCACCAAGGACGAGATCTCCGCGTCAGCCAGCAGTGCCGCCTTCCCTATAGCATCAAGCCCTTCACAGATAAGGTATTATGTGACATTGCTCCTATTGATGTTTCTGATGTATTATTAGGACAACCATACTTGTGGAAGCATCATGCTGTGTATGAGTCTTGACCTCATGCTGTTATTGTTACTTTGGGAAATAAGTTGTATAGAATACCAGAGGTACCACCTCTTGTTGCTATCTCTTTGGTTACTGTGAAAAAATGCAGTAATCGCATTTCCCAAACCAGGAAATTTGTTTTCCTGATGATCTGCCCCGAGGGAAAGAAGAAGACTGTGGCCATGACCTCTAGACAAGGCTCCTCTGCACGACAACAAAAAATGGACAAGGTTGTGGAGGAGTACAAGGACATCTTCACCTCACCCACAGGGGTTCCTCTGCACTGCCAGGTCAAGCACCCGATTGATCTGACCCCAGGAGCGCCGCTACCCAATGGACCGATCTATCGGCGCTCTATTCTGGAGAACGATGAAATCAAGAGGTAGATTCAGGAGCTACTATAGAAAGGTCACATCCGACCAAGTTCATCGCCCTATGGGAGCCTGATCGTGTTGGTATAGAAGAAGGATGGGACGTGGAGACTCTGTATTGACTATCGGGCGCTGAACAAGATCACTGTTCGGAATAGGTACCCGATCCCACAGATTGATGACCTTCTAGACCAACTCAAAGGGGCGAAATATTTCAGCAAGTTCGACTTTAAGTCTGGGTATCACCAGGTACCAATTGAACCCTTCGATGTGTGGAAGATTGCCTTCAAAGCCAAGGACGACCTTTTCAAATGGATGGTCATGCCTTTTGGGTTGACGAATGCTCCCGCAACCTTCATGAGGTTGATGGACGACATCTTGTGGCCATTCACCAACTCATTTGTAGTGGTGTACTTGGATGACATTCTGATCTTCAGCCAGACTAGAGAAGAGCACCTCCACCACATTTGGCAAGTCCTCCAAACACTGCGGCCACACAAGTTGTGTGCCAATTTGGAGAAGTGCACTTTTGGCATGACCCAGGTTCAATATCTGGGATACATTATTGATGAAAGGGGGGTGCATGTGGATCCAACCAAGATCCAAGTCATTCGGGATTGGCCAGCCCCAACCACTATAACAGAGCTTTGCAGCTTTCTAGGTCTTGCTAATTTCTACCATAGGTTCGTGTTGGGATTCTCTCATATCACTTCACCCTTGAGTCAAGTCACCAAGGGAGGAGCGAAATACATTTTATTTTGGTAGGAATCTCAACAGAAGGTGTTCATAGAATTGAAACATCAACTCTGTTCTGCCCTAGTGCTCACATTACCAGACTTGCAACAACCATTTGAGATCGAGACAAATGCCTCAGACTATGCTATTGGGGAAATTCTTACTCAATATGGGAATCCAGTGGCATATCACAGTGAGACATTATCCAACACAGTTTGCAAGTATCCCAATTATGACAAAGAAATGTATTCCATTGTGCAGGCTTGTCGACAATGGAAGCGAACCTATTGAGAGAAACAATCATCCACACAGACCATCAGCCCCTGCAGTTCATACAGACACAAGGGAAGTTGCAGAATGATCGCCATCAGAAGTGGTCCACATATCTGCAACAGTTTCATTTGAACATCAAGTACAAGAAGGGAGCACTAATAATGTTGCAGACTGCCTTAGCCGACCACCGATCGTGGCACTCACCACCGTTCTCAACTCTTGTGGGCACGAGACTTATGATTAGCCGCTTCTCTACGAGAGCGACCCAGAATTTGGCCACACATACAAGACACTCATGGGGGGTATGCAAGTTCCAAATTTTCACCTCCAAGATGCACTCTTATGTCACCTGAGACACCTTTGTGTTCCTTCAAGCGAGCGTGCCAAGATGATATGGGAAGCACACTACAGTCAAGTCGCCGGGAATTTCAGGGTCGAGAAAACAGTAGCAGTACTGCAGAAGTATTTCTATTGGCCGAACCTTCGAAAGGATGTCGGGAAGCACATCAGATCATGCACTGCTTGTGTCATTGCCAAACCGACCATCAAGAAGCAAGGCCTATATACTCTGCTACCTACCCCTAGTCGACCTTGGGAATCCATCTCCATGGATTACATGTCAGGCTTGCCTTCTACTAAGCATGGAAATGATTGTGTTTTCGTAGTCGTCGACAGATTCTCGAAGATGGCCATTATGCCGGCCTGCAAGAAGAACATCACAACAGAAGCCATTGCTAAACTCTTCTTCGAACGAGTGTGGGTGAACTTTGGGATCTTATAGTCTATCATATCAAATCGGGATAGCAGGTTCCTCAGCACATTTTTTTCCAGCCTCTGGTCAATGCTGGACAACAAGCTCACCAAGTCCACAACTTTCCATCCCCAAACAGATGGCCAGACAGAGGTCATCAACATAATTATTGTACACATTCTGCGCATGTACAATTAAAAGCATCCACGCACATGGAATGAGAGCCTCCCCTATGTACAACATAGTTATAACCAAGCTCTCCGCAGCTCAATTGGCAACAACCCCTTTCAGGTGGGCTTGGGATTCTAGCCACTATGTCCCATTGACGTCACCATGCCATTTGCGGCTACTCAGGCTGATTCAGATCATGTCTAGTCTGAAGTAAATAGCTTCATCGAGCACAATCAACACATCCGCCAACAGGTTCATGACATATTGGACAGAGCCAATGCTAAGTACAAGCAATTCCATGATCAACATCGGGTGCCACACAACTTCCAGGTCGGCGACAAAGTGTGGTTACATTTGCAGAAGGAGCACCTTACTGGACCCCACTGCAAGCTTCACCCGCTCCGATACGGGCCATACACTATAACCAGGGCTATAGGGAACAATGAATTTGAGCTCAGTATTCCACCATTCCTTGGTCTGCACCCAGTATTCAATGTGGATGACCTTCGTCCTTACTTCCCACCTCTACTGGACACCTCTGACATTGCAGAACAACTCACACCAACAGAGTTAAACCCAGAATAAATGGAACATGCCACCACAGATTGTATCATGGACATGAAAATCAAGAACACTCACCAACAGAAGATCCAGCTGTATCGGGTTGTCAAAGCTGGCCAACTCCTACACCAAGGAAAGTGGTTCACTAGGGACCAAGTTCAGCAAAAGTTTCCTCATCTCATGGAGGAACTTAACGTAATGGTAATGGGGACCATTGCTTCCTAAGGGGGGAGGAATGATCTAGGTGGATATTTGTTTTCACCCGCCTATTCCACTTGGGTCCCCACCATTGTCTCTTTCAGTTTTTTAGTTTCAGCACAACTTACTATTTTTAGCAGTTTTTCAGGTCCTAAACTTAGGAAGCTGTTTTGAGGCCCTAAACGACATTTTTTGGGAAAACCGGGAGCAACATGGGTCCATGGACCGATGTTTCTCACTCAAAATTTGTATTCCTCGGATAGATTTTTCTAATGAGGTATGGTTCGCGTCAAACAGAGATCGTATGCCAAAGTTACGTCCTCGGGAAGTTGAAATACCAATTTACCCAAATTGGGCCCATAGTTTTGGCGCTTCATCTCCTAGGGTTAGGGTTTTGTATGTTTAGGGTTTTCCATTGTTTCTAAATAATAAATAGGCTCTCGAGCCTCATTGTAACTCAGTTCAGAGGCCTGTAGTCGCCACATCTCTTCTCAAAGATAGCTACCAACGCCCTAGCTAGTTTATTTCCATTTTGTTTGTAAGAAAATTTCAGTTCTTTGATATTAATGAAATGAAGTGTTATTTCCACTACATATTTGTATTTATGGTTATATGTTTATTCTGTTGCATTCCTGCATAAATTTGGATCAACCATGCATGCAATGAGAGTGAAATCCAACTTCAACTATGAAGCAAGTGATTCACCTGCTGCTCCTCCAGAGGCCTTCTTGTTCGTCTTCTTCTATGGAAAATTTGTAGCATAATTTCCAAGCTCATGACAATGATTTTTTTTTACCTTTGACAAGTATATCTTCTTTCCTGCCTTGTGGGACCTGATTTGGAATGGGATGGCTTCACATTCCCTTTCTTTGCCTTTCTAGCTAAGACATAGTTCTCCTCATCATCATTCTTTGATGAGGATCCATCTTTGGTGCTCCACCAAATATCTTCTCTTACTAAGTCGAACCACAATTGCTCCCACTTTGGAAGCTTGTCCCTCCCGTTCACAGAGTCCTGGTAGTTATTCCAACTCTTGGGAAGGCCTAGAAGTGCTAGGCTCACCAAATCATCCTGGTTAACTATTAACCCAACACTTCCAAGCTCATCTCGACATTGAGTGAAATTCGTCAAGTATTTTTGGATCGTGTCCCCCTTCTCCATCATGATCTTTCTGAGCTTGTCTTTCAGCACCAGATTCCTGTGGTCACTACTATTTTGAAACAGATTTATTAAGGCCTTCCACATAGCATATGGAGTATCCTTTCCATGGAGGTTCAATACAATATGATCTCGAACTCCTTCTAACAAGATCCTTATTGCCTTTACTACATTCTTATCCCATGCATCAAGAAGTTGAGCATATGCTGTTGCAGGCTAGGGAATATCATTGTCTATGAATGCCTTCAGTCTATTGTCTAGTAGCACTTCCTCCATCCTGCCCTTCCATGCTATGTAATTCGAATTTTCCTCAAGGGAATTTTTGAGTCTCAAGCCATTGAAAGACATCTTGATCTGTTGTTGGTCCTGAAGAATAAATCTGCAAATTCGATGTACCTATTAAAAACAAACTCTAGTTCTTCCCTTCTACTATGATTCCTGCTCTGATACCATGTAGAAATTATCCAAAGGGATTCAACTGATCTTGTAATGTACTAAAAAAATACTAAATCCTTCTACAAATTGCGGAAAACCAATTTCAATCGCACAATCACATAACAAGTAAGAGAAATAAATTATCAATTGGAAAACAAAAGATGTATATGGGGAAAGAAACTGCTCAAAACCTCACTATTTCTATATTTCATAAAGTCAAGGCTATGAAACAATACAATGTTATTTTGCTCACTGAGAAACCTTTGCACTCTATTGACTGTCTCACTTTGATCTAGGAAAAATCAGTCAAATAATTAACCAATTCTCAGCCTTTGTCTGACCAGCCTTGATTACGCATTCTTGAAGAAAGTGTGTCCCTATTAATAAGGAAATTCCCAATAATTTATTGCACTGGTTCCTTCAAGGCATCCTGATGACCTCATGCATGACCTGTACAATTTTCTAATTATACAACTGATAGTTATCTTCCCTTTAACCCCAATCTCAACTGGGCCTTCCTTATAACTGACATGCAACAACGATTTATAGTGAATTACTAGTTAACTGATTGAACACTACTTGTGAATTAAATCATATTTAATTCATTGAACCTATAACTAGCTCAATTGTCAGTTAGAACTAGGTAAATTGATTTAAACTCAAATAATTCATTTAACTAATTACAACTCACAAATAACTATAACTAGACCCCCTAAAACTTAAGGAGAACTCTACATGCCTCCAGTTTGAATTCCAACTCGAATTAACTAAGCTAACAAAGTAATCCTGACTCAGTTAACACTTACAAGTTGTTATGAGATGGAATTACAATTTTTCTTCCAATTTAATTAAGGGAAAATTAAATCAGAAGCCCCCTTAGGGTGCCATTTCAACACACAAGTTTCATGTGAGGAGGAAAATGAAGGAAAATAATGGAAAATTGAAGAAAATAGAGGTCTCATTAATAAAAAGTCTTATGAGGATCAATTATTACCTTTTGCCAGTTCATTTTTGGAGCTCTCTCTCCATTCTATCTCTCTCACATATTCTTGGGCACTTAAAGTTTTATTGGAGCATTCTAGCATTGTATAAAGGAAATAAAAAGAAGTACAAGGAAGGAAAATGGAAGAAAAGATCAAGAAAGGAAATATAGAAACATCAAGCAACTACAACAAGAGTATTTACAAGCATCGATTTACATTTGTGATTTCCTTGCTAGATGTGGCATGCATGTGCGTTATTGGTTCTCTTGTTGTCATTGGCATGGGATTTTTCCGATGTGACAATGTTCATAAACCTAGCCTTTCCATTTCCAAATAGCTATGGTGTGACGGGGTTATTATGTTTGTTTGAGCTGGATTGTCGGATGGACTTAAATCTGAGTGGGGTTGTCTTAGGATTATTCACAAGGCCTAGGAATCCCGGGATGGGATACACGGTAAATATTGGATGTGAACACCTCAATTGAGCATAAGAATCATCGAATGATGAATGGCGGGATACATATTAAAGATCAGTGGTGAGTACCCTTGATTGGGCCGAGGAATCCCTTCACTGGTAATGGTGGGATACATGGAAAAGTTGATAGGTTGAGATAGACAAATTCCTCACAGTTTAGGTGGATAGATACAGAGGCATCCATGCATGTTTAGGGCCTAGTGATCTGGTGGGGATTGAAGTAAAGCCTGGTTGTATTGATGAGGGTTTGGGCCTAGTGATCTAGTGGGGATTGTAGTAAAGCCTGAGGAAGCCCTAGTTGGTTTTGTTGTTAGTCCCACATTCATGCTTGTAATATGGCATGGGGGTGATTGACTGAAAGAAAGATTTGGTTCAACCAATCTATGGTCAGGTGGTTCGTGGAAGTCTCAAACTTGGTTGGATTTTTCATTCATTAATAAGAGCTTCTTCTCCTTGGTATTTTATGTGTAAATGTACTAGCTTATATGTGGTTTTTATGGCTTTTATATCCTTGTTATTTTTGTTTGTTATATGTTGGTTAGGAGTATGTTTCATGACAAACTTGGTGTATGGTTCTCAACATTTTTTTATTAGCAAATGAATGTATAATGTATATATGTCCTAATAGATGATAATGCAATTATTTTGATAAGGAAACAATGCTTCCTTACGAATCTCAGATAAGTATGAGAACCTTATGCTTAGATATATTGTTAAGACCTGTAGATCACATATTTGTGACATGTTTGACGAAATGTCTGTCACAGCTAGTAGGGGTCAAATCAAGTATTTTTATCAAATTTTGCATCAGTATCTTTGTTACCATTTTATTTATCATTTATGAAGTTTTCATGAAGTTCTGGGCAGTGTCTTGACTCCTAGCCCTAAAAAAAGTGACACAAAATCCGAGATCGTTTGCCTAGAACTAGCTAAAAAAGTCTACAATCGCTAGCATGCCCTGCTATGGGAGCAATTGGAAGACCTCAGTCACTTGTAGGGCTTGTCATGGAAGCAACTTAGGGTCCATGTCAGTCAAATGATGAGTTGTCTTAGGGGTTGACCACCAGGAAGGGTTGGTGGTCTCGTAGTATGTGAGGAAGGTCAGATCAATTATGTTATGTCGGTTCCACTTCCTTAAGGTGACCTAGGAGGTTGAATCACATCATAGTAGCCTCTCGTCACATGTTTACCCTAGTGAAATGGTTAACTTAGGTAAATATGGGAGGAGGGTGTTACATTAGCATAATTAGGACCAATATAACCTTTTTCTTGATTTCATTTATGTTCAAAATAATTTTACCTCTATTATTTTGTTCAATTGTGAGCTACTCAATTTCCTTGGATTTTCATGACCAAGTTGTGTAGCGTGGGTGATTTACTCATCAACTAAATGGAAATTCACAACTAAGATATTCATCTTAACCTTGGTCTTATTCGTTAAGATTCACCCTCTTACAAAACCTTACATGGTTTCTTCATAATAGTTTGCTCTCAGATCGAATTTTCACATGACCTTCTAAGAGTACCCCTTTAGTGTTTGACTTGGTGCACAATTTCCTTAGAGTAACTTCTCAATCTCTCGCCTCCTTTTCAACCTCTCAACATTGTGTTCATTGTCACTAAGTTGATACCTCTTATCCTCTACATGGTGAGTTATTTGTTAATATACTTGTGACGTTTTTCCTACTAATTAGTAAAGAGTGATAATTACTTCAATGTGTACCAACCTTCTTGAGCATACTTTCACTTTTCCATCATCTCATTGTTTTAATATAATAAAATAAAAGAAGTAGCCAATTGAGATCATCAATGGTAGTTGGTCAACATTCTTTCACCTATGTATTTAATCAAGTCCATGCCCCACCCTTACATAGGATCGAAGACATTGTCACACAAGACCTCTCCATATTTAGAAAGATGTTAAACCCATTGTGTTTTAGTTCATAGTAGATGAGGGTGGCAAGTTAATTTTGGCGTTGGATCTCCATTTTTTCATGAAAAAGTGGTATGTTTCATGCAATGTCTCAATTCTAATGGAAGCCAAGATGATGACAACGCTTTGTCTCTCATTGAAATATTGATGCAACGCAATTGCGAAGAGATGTTACTTTTACTGACCTCAATCCTCGCACTACAGTTAAATGAATTAAATTCCTCTCATGCCTTTTATTTTTTAAGTTTGGGTGGAACTACATCATCAACATGTCCAATATATCACTCTGATTAGGGCAGGGAATTGAACCGGTGACTTGACACCAAAGAGCGCCTTGACAGAGCACCTGATTACCATCTATCCAAGACAATAGACCCTGTAAACATGTCATAATAAATTAAATAGTCATGCATTTCATGTCATAATAAATGAAATAGTCATGCATTTCATGTCATAATAAATGAAATGGAGGGACTACATCATCGACATGTCCAATATATCACCCTGATTAGGGCAGGGAATTGAACTGGTGACTTGACATCCAAGAGTGTCGTAATAGAGCACCAAATTTCCATCTATCCAAAAAAATAGACACACTACACATGTCATAATAAATTAAATAGTAATGCATTGTGTGTCATAATAAATGAAATAGTAATGCATTGCATGTCATAATAAATGAAATAGAGGGAATACATCATTTACATGTCCAATATATCACCCTGATTAGGGCAGGGAATTGAACAAATGACTTGACATCAAAGAGTGCCTTAACAAAGCACCCAATCGCCATCTATCTAAAACAATAAACACGGTATATATGTCATAATAAATCATAATAAATTAAATAGGTATATATGTCATAATAAATCAAAATAAATGAATTAGGTATAAATCATAATAAATGAAATAGGTATATATGTCATAATAAATGAAATAGTAATGAATCATAATAAATGAAATAGGTTTAACAACAAACGTTATAGCCTCGGATTGGAGACATTGCTCCGTGGAAATGCAAGGTATCGATCCCCGCGTCTCACTGAGAGTTAGAGGAAAAGTTGGGGCTCAGTAGCTGCAATGTCAACACAGTTTTTGCCAGGTGTGACAATGTTCTTCAACCTTGCCTTTCCATTTCCAAATAGCTATGGTGTGACGGGGTTCTCATGTTTGGTTAAGTTGGATTTCCAGATGGAATTAAAGATGAGTGGGGTGGTCTCAGGATTGTTCACAAGGCCTAAGAATCCCGAGATTGGATACATGGTAAAGATTGGATGTGAACACCTCAATTGAGCCTAGGAACCATTGACTGGTGAATGGTGAGATACAGATTAAAGCTCAGTGGTGAGTACCCTTGATTGGGCCTAGGAATCCCTTGACTGGTAATGCAGGGATACATGGAAAATTTGAGAGGTTGAGACAGACAAATTCCTCACAATTTAGGTGGAGAGATACAGAGGCATCCATGCGTGTTTATGGCCTAGTGATCTGGAGGGGATTGAAGTAAAGCCTGGTTATATTGATGAGGGTTTGGGCCTACTGATCTGATGGGGATTACAGTAAAGCCCAAGGAAGCCCTGATTGGTTTTTTTTTAGCCCCAAATTCATGCTTGGAATATGGCATGTGGGTGATTGGCTGAAAGAAATATTTGGTTCAGCCAATATATGGTCACGTGGTTCGTGGAAGTCTCAAACCTGGTTGGCTTTTGCATTCGTTAATAAGAGATTCTTCTCCTTGTTATTTAGTTATGCGTAAATGTATTAGCTTATATGTGGATTTTATGGTTGTTATATCCTTGTTATTTTTGTTGGTTATATGGTGGTTATGAGTATGTTTCATGACAAACTTGGTGTATGGTTCTCATCATGTTTTTATTAGAAAGTGAATGTATAATGTATATATGTCCTAATAGATGACAATGGAATTATTGTGATAAGGAAACAATGCTTCCTTACGAATCTCAGATAAGTATGAGACCTCTATGCTTAGATATATTGTTAAGACATGTAGATCACATATTTGTGACATGTTTGACGAAATGTCTGTCACGACTAGTAGGGGTCAGATTAAGTATTTTATGAAAGTTTTCATTAGTATCTTTGTTCCCATTTTATTTATCATTTATGAAGTTTTCATGAAGTTCTGGGAAGTGGCTTGAGTCCTAGCTCTGAAACAAGTGACACAAAATTGGAGATCGTTTGCACATAACTAGCTGAAAAAGTCCATGATCATTGGCATGCCCTACTATGGGAGCAATTGAAAGGCCTCAGTCACTTGCATGGATTTTCATGGGAGCGATTAAGGGTCCATGTCAGTCAAATGATGTGTTGTCTCAGGGGTTGACCACCTGGAAGGGTTGGTGGTTCTGTAGTATGCGAGGAAGGTCAGATTGGTTGTGTTATGTCGGTTCCACTTCCTTAAGGTGACCTAGGAGGTTAAATCACATCATAGTATCCTCTCGTCACATGTTTACCCCAGTGAACTGTTTAACTTGGGTAAATATGGGAGGAGGGTGTTACATTAGCATAATTAGGACCAATATAACCTTTTTCTTGATTTCATTTATGTTCACAATAAACTTACCTCTATTATTTTGTTCAATTGTGAGCGACTCAATTTCCTTGGATTTTCATGACCAAGTTGTGTAGTCTGGGTGATTTACTCATAAACTAAATGGAAGTTCACAACTAAGATATTCATCTTAACATTCACCTTATTAATTAAGATTCACCCTCTTACAAAACCTTACATGATTTCTTCCTAATAGTTTTCTCTCAGGTAGGATTTTCACATGACCTTCTAAGAGCACGCCTTTAGTGTTTGACTTGGTGCACAATTTCCTTAGAGTAACTTCTCAATCTCTCGCCTCTTTTCCAACCTCTCAACATTGTGTTAATTATCACTAAGTTGATTCCTCTTATCCTCTACATGGTGAGTTATTTTTTAATATACTTGTCAAGAGTGAGAACTGCATCAATGTGTACCAACCATCTTGAGCATACTTTCACTTTTCCATCGTCTCATTGTTTGAATATAATGAAATAAAAAAATTATCCAATTGAGATCATCAATGGTAGTTGGTAAACATTTTTCACCTATATATTTAATCAAGTCCATGCCCCACCCTTACATAGGATCCCTTAAGATTTATATAGGATCCAACACATTGTCACATAAGAAATCTCCATATTTAGAAATATGTTAAACCCATTGTGCTTTAGTTCATAGTAGATGAGGGCGACAAGTTCATTTTGGCGTTGGATCTCCATTTTTTCATGAAAAAGTGGTATGTTTCATGCAATGTCTCAATTCTAATGGAAGCCAAGATGATGACAACGCTTTGTCTATCATTGAAATATTGATGCAACACAATTGCGACGAGATGTTACTTTTATTGACCTCAATCCCCATACTCCATTTAAATGAATTAAATTCGTCTCATGTCTTTTATTTTTTAAGTTTGGGTGGAACTACATCATCGAAATGTACAATATATCACCCTGATTACGACAACGAATTGAACCAGTGACTTGACATCAAAGATTGCCTTAACAGAGCACCTGATCACCATTTATCCAAGAGAATAGACCCTGTAGATATGTCATAATAAATGAAATAGTCATGCATTGCAAGCCATAATAAATGAAATGGAGGGACTACATCATTGACACGTCCAATATATCACCCTGATTAGGGCAGTGAATTGAACTGGTGACTTGACATCAAAAAGTGTTGTAACAGAGCACCAAATTTCCATCTATCCAAAACAATAGACACGGTATACATGTCATAATAAATGAAATAGTAGTGCATTGCGTGTCATAATAAATGAAATAAAGGGATATATCACCCTGATTAGGGCAGGGAATTGAATTGGTGACTTGACATCAAAGAGTGTCGTAACATCGCACCAAATCACTATCTATCCAAAAAAATAAACACAGTATACATGTTATAATAAATGAAATTGAGGGAATACGTCATTGACATGTCCAATATATCACCCTGATTAGGGCAGGGAATTGAACCAATGACTTGACATCAAACAGTGACTTAACAAAGCACCCAATCACCATCTATTTAAAACAATAAACACGGTATATATGTCATAATAAATCATAATAAATGAAATAGGTTTAACAGAAAAAATTAGAGCTTCGGATTGAAGACATTGCTCCGTGGAAATGCAGGGTATCGATCCCCACGTCTCACTAAGAGTCATAGGAAAAGTTGGGGCTCAACATCTACAATTTGAGCACAGTTTTTGCCAGGTGTGACAATGTTCTTAAGCCTTTCCCTTCCATTTCCAAATAGATATTGTGTGACGGGGTTCTCATATTTGGTTGAGTTGGATTGTCGGATGGACTTAAAGCTGAGTGGGGTCGTCCCAGGATTATTCACAAGGCCTAGGAATCCCGGGATGGGATACACAGTAAAGATTGGATGTGAACACCTCAATTGAGCCTAGGAATCATCGACTGGTGAATTGCAGGATACATATTAAAGCTTTTTGGTGATTACTCTTGATTGGGCCTAGGAATCCCTTGATTGGTAATGGTGGGATACATGGAAAAGTTGAGAGGTTGAGACAAAAAAATTACTCACAGTTTATGTGGAGAGATACCGAGGCATCCATGCGTGTTTAGGGCATGTTTTCTGGTGGGAATTGAAGTAAAGCCTGGTTTTATTGATGAGGGTTTGGGCCTAGTGATCCGGTGGGGATTGCAGTAAAGCCCGAGGAAGCCCTATTTGGTTTTTTGTTAGTCCCAAATTCATGCTTGGAATATGGCATGGGGGTGATTGGATGAAAGAAAATATTTGGTTTAGCTAATATATGGTTAGGTGGTTCGTGGAAGTCTCAAACCTGATTGGCTTTTGCATTCATTAATAAGAGCTTCTTCTCATTGGTATTTAATTATGTGTAAATGTACTAGCTTATATGTGGATTTTATGTTTGTTATATCCTTGTTATTTTTGTTGGTTATATGGTGGTTATGAGTATGTTTCATGACAAACTTAGTGTATGGTTCTCATCATGTTTTTATTAGCAAATGAATGTATAATGTATATATGTCCTAATAGATGATACTACAATTATTTTGATTAGGAAACAATGCTTCCTTACGAATCTCAGATAAGTATGAGACCTCTATGCTCAGATCTATTGTTAAGACATGTAGATCACATATTTGTGACATGTGTGACACTAAGTTGATACCTCTTATCCTCTACATGGTGAGTTATTTGTTAATATACATGTGACGTTTTTCTTACTAATTAGTAAAGAGTGAGAATTGCATCAATGTGTACCAACCATCTTGAGCATACTATAACTTTCCCATCATCTCATTGTTTGAATATAATGAAATAAAATAAGTAGCCAATTGAGATCATCAATGGTAGTTGGTCAACATTCTTTCACCTATGTATTTAATCAAGTCCATGCCCCACCTTTACAAAGGGCCCCTCAAGATTTATGTAGGATCCAACACATTGTCACACAAGACCTCTCATATTTAGAAAGATGTTAAATCCATTGTGTTTTAGTTCATAGTGGCGGAAAGTTCATTTTGGCGTTGGATCTCCATTTTTTCATGAAAAACTGGTATTTTTCATGCAATGTATCATTTCTAATGGAAGCCAAGATAATGCCAACGCTTCGTCTCTAATTGAAATATTGATGCAATGCAATTGCAACGAGATGTTACTTTTACTGACCTTAATCCCCGTACTCTAGTAAAATGAATTAAATTCATCTCATGTCTTTTTTTTTGTAAGTTTGGGTGTAACTACGTCATCGACATGTCCAATCTATCACCCTGATTAGGGAAAAGAATTGAACCTGTGACATGACATCAAAGAGTGCCTTAACAAAGCACCTGATCACCATTTATCCAAGACAATAGACCCTGTAGACATGTCATAATAAATGAAATAGTCCATTGCATGTCATAATAAATGAAATGGAGGGACTACATCATCGACATGTCCAATATATCACCATGATTAGGGCAAGGAATTGAACTGGTGACTTGACATCAAAGAGTGTCGTAAAAGAGCACCAAATTGCCATCTATCCAAAACAATAGACACAGTATACATGTGATAATAAATGAAATAGTAATGCATTGTGTGTCATAATAAATGAAATAGAGGGATACATCACTCTGATTAGGGCAGGGAATTGAACTGGTGACTTGAAATCAAAGAGTGTCGTAACAGAGCACCAAATCGCCATCTATCCAAAACAATAAACACGGTATACATGTCATAATAAATGAAATAGTAATGAATTGCATGTCATAATAAATGAAATAGAGGGACTACATCATTGACATGTACAATACATCACCCTGATTAGGGTAGGGAATTGAACCAATGACTTGACATCAAAGAGTCCCTTAGCAAAGCACCCAATCTCCATCTATCTATAACAATAAACACGGTCTATATGTCATAATAAATCATAATAATTGAAATAGGTATATATGTCATAATAAATCATAATAAATGAATTAGGTATAAATCATAATAAATGAAATAGGTATATATGTCATAATAAATGAAATAGTAATGAATCATAATAAATGAATTATTAGTAATGAATCATAATAAATGAAATAGGTTTAACAATAAACATTAGAGCTTTAGATTGGAGACATTTCTCAGTGGAAATGCAGGGTATCGATCCCCACGTCTCACTGGGAGTCTGAGGAAAAGTTGGGGCTCAACAACTGGAATGTCAACACAGTTTTTTTCAGGTGTGACAATGTTCTTCAACGTTGCCTTTCCATTTCCAAATAGCTATGGTGTGACAGGTTTCTCATGTTTGGTTGAGCTGGATTTCCAGATGGAATAAAAGCTAAGTGGGTTCGTATCAAGATTATTCACAAGGCCTAGGAATCTTAGGATGGGATACACATTAAATATTGGATGTGAACACCTCAATTGAGGTTAGGAATCATTGACTGGTGAATGGCAGGATATAGATTAAAGCTCAGTGGTGAGTACCCTTGATTGGGCCTAGGAATACCTTGATTGGTAATGGAGGGATACATGGAAAAGTTGAGAGGTTGAGACAGACAAATTCCTCACAGTTTAGGTGGAGAGATACATAGGTATTAATGCATGTTTAGGGCCTAGTGATCTGGTGGGGATTGAAGTAAAGCCTAGTTGTATTGATGAGGGTTTGGGCCTAGTGATCCAGTGGGGATTGCAGTAAAGCTTGAGGAAGCCCTGGTTGGTTTTTTGTTAGTCCCAAATTCATGCTTGGAATATGGCATGGCAGTGATTGGCTGAAAGAAATATTTGGTTCAGCCAAACTATGGTTAGGTGGTTCGTGGAAGTCTCAAACCTGGTTGGCTTTTGCATTCATTAATAAGAGCTTCTTCTCCTTGGTATTTAATTATGTGTAAATGTACTAGCTTATATGTGGATTTTATGGTTGTTATATCCTTGTTATTTTTGTTGGTTATATGGTGGTTATGAGTATGTTGCATAACAGACTTGGTGTATGGTTCTCATCATGTTTTTATTAGAAAATTAATGTATAATGTATATATGTCCTAATAGATGATACTGAAATTATTGTGATAATGAAACAATGCTTCCTTACGAATTTCAGAAAAGTATAATACCTCTATTCTTAGATGTATTATTAAGACATGTAGATCACATATTTGTGACATGTTTGACAAAATGTCTGTCACGGCTAGTAGGGGTCAAATCAAGTATTTGTATCAAAGTTTTCATTAGTATCTTTGTTCCAATTTTATTTATCATTTATGAAGTTTTCATGAAGTTTTGGGAAGTGGCTTGAGTCATAGCTCTGAAAAAAGTGACACAAAATCCGAGATCGTTTCCACATAACTAGCTGAAAAAGTCCACAATTGTTGGCATGCACTACTATGGGAGCAATTGAAAGTCCTCAATCACTTGCACAACTTGGCATGGGAGTGAATGAGGGTCCATGTCGATGAAATGATGAGTTGTCTCAGGGGTTGACCACCTGGAAGAGTTGGTGATTCTGTAGTATGTGAGGAAGGTCAAATCAGTTGTGTTATGTCGGTTCCACTTCCTTAAGGTGACCTAGGAGGTTGAACCACATCATAGTAGCTTCTCGTCACATGTTTACCCCAGTGAACTGGTTAACTTGGGTAAATATGGGAGGAGGGTGATACATTAGAATAATTAGGACCACTATAACCTTTTGCTTGATTTCATTTATGTTCACAATAAACTTACCTGTATTATTTTTTTCAATTGTGAGCTACTCAATTTCCTTGGATTTTCATGACCAAGTTGTGTAGTCTAGGTGATTTACTCATCCACTAAATGGAAATTCACAACTAAGATATTCATCTTAACCTTGGCCTTATTAATTAAGATTCACCCTCTTAAAAAACCTTACATGGTTTCTTCCTAATAGTTTGCTCTCAGATAGGATTTTCACATGACCTTCTAAGAGCACCCCTTTAATGTTTGACTAGGCACACAATTTCCTTATAGTAACTTCTCAATCTCTCGCCTCCTTTTCAACCTCTCAACATTGTGTTAATTTTCACTAATTTGACACCTCTTATCCTCTACATGGTGAGTTATTTGTTAATATACTTGTGACGTTTTTCCTACTAATTAGTAAAGAGTGAGAATTGCATCAATGTGTACCAACCATCTTGAGCATACTTACACTTTTCCGTCATCTCATTGTTTGAATATAATGAAATAAAATAAGTAGCCAATTGAGATCATCAATGGTAGTTGGTCAACATTCTATCACCTATGTATTTAATCAAGTCCATGCCCCACCCTTATAAAGGATCCCTCAAGATTTATGTAGGATCCAACACATTGTCACACAACGCCTCTCCATATTTAGAAAGATGTTAAACCCATTGTGTTTTAGTACATAGTAGATGAGGGCGACAAGTTCATTTTGGTGTTGGATCTCCATTTTTTCATGAAAAAGTGGTATGTTTCATGCAATGTCTTAATTTTAATGGAAGCCAAGATGATGACAATGCTTTGTCTCTCATTGAAATATTGATGCAATGCAATTGCGACGAGTTGTTACTTTTACTGCCCTCAATCCACATACTCCAGTTAAATGAATTAAAGTACTCTAATGTATTTTTTTTTTTTTTAAAGTTTGGGTGGAACTACATCATCTTCATGTCCAATATATCACCCTGATTAGGGCAAGGAATTGAACCGGTGACTTGACATCAAAGAGTGCCTTAACTGAGCACCTGATCACATGATTTATCCAAGATAATAGACCCTATAGACATGTCATAATAAATGAAATAATCATGCATTTCATTTCATAATAAATGAAATGGAGGGACTACATCATCGACATGTCTAATATATCACCCTAATTAGGGCATGGAATTGAACAGGTGACTTGACATCAAAGAGTGTCGTAACAGAGCACCAAATTGCCATCTATCCAAAATAATAGACACGGTATACATGTCATAATAAATGAAATAGTAATGCATTGCATGTCATAATAAATGAAATAGAGGGATATATCACCCTGATTAGGGCAGGTAATTGAACTGGTGACTTGACATCAAAGAGTGTCGTAATAGTGCGCCAAATATCCATCTATCCAAAACAATAAACACGGTATACATGTCATAATAAGTGAAATAGTAATGCATTGCATGTCATAATAAATGAAATAGAGGGACTACATCATTGACATGCCCAAGATATCACCCTGATTAGGGTAGGGAATTGAACTAATGACTTGACATCAAAGAGTGCCTTAACAAAGCACCCAATCGCCATCTATCTAAAACAATAAACATTTCATAATAAATGAAATAGTTATATATGTCATAATAAATCATAATAAATGAATTAGGTATAAATCATAATACATGAAATAGGTATATATGTCATAATAAATGAAATAGTAATGGATCATAATAAATGAATTATTAGTAATGAATCGTAATAAATGAAATAGGTTGGACAAAAAACATTAGAGATTCAGATTGAAGACATTACTCCGTGGAAATGAAATAGGTTTAACAACAAACATTAGAGCTTCGGATTGAAGACATTGCTCCATGGAAATGCAGGATATCGATCCCTGCGTCTCAATGAGAGTCAGAGGAATAGTTGGGGCTCAACAACTGCAATGTCAACATAGTTTTTTCCAGGTGTGACAATGTTCTTCAGCCTTGCCTTTCCATTTCCAAATAGTTATGGTGTGACACGGTTCTCATGTTTGGTTGAGCTGGATTTCCAGATGGACTTAAATATGAGTGGGGTGGTCTCAAGATTATTCACAAGGCCTAGGAATCCCGGGATGGGATACACAATAAATATTGGATGTGAACACCTCAATTGAGCCTAGGAATCATCGACTAGTGAATGGCGGGATACAGATTAAATATAAGTGGTGAGTACCCTTGATTGGGCCTAGGAATCCCTTGACTGGTAATGACGGGATACAAGGAAAAGTTGAGAGGTTGAGATATATGTGGAAACCCATAAAGGGAGAAAACCACGATTTTATTATTGTTGTGATGCAAAGCCAAGCTCCCACTCCTTATTACATATGATTTTCTATAAGCTCCAACCTACAGGAGGTTGCTACCTCAAATTTCTGCAAGTTGCAACATGCAAAGAAGCTTGAACTCCCATATGTTTTTTGTAGGCTACAACCCACAGGAGGCTCCTACCTCAACATGCTCCAACCTGATGTTTATCAAGCCACTACTTGATAAGATACTACAATCCCCTGAATAAAACACGAAACAACAATGTGTTGGTTTACTGGTCATACATTTTTCATATCTCCATCTTCATTTCTGCCTCTTCTTCCCTTCAAATATGCTTCACATAAGCTCCATATGTGTCAGGTAATTAATGCATAACACCTCAATCAACACTCTCACACTCTCCAACCTTGTGCACATTTATAAATGAATATTTATGGTTGTTCATGTTCCACTCACACGGATATGAAATGACAAAACTTGTCTCTTTGCATTCCAAAGGTGTCTCTTCAATTCCAAAATTGCTTAAACTCTTGAAAATTAAAATACATGAAATGTTTTCCATCCTATAAAAATGCCAAGCATTCATACTCTTCATGTCAATAAAATAAATAAATAGCATGCAATAATAATATCTTGCATTCATATTCAAATAGCCCAACATCACAAAAAGTTTCCATGTCTTTACCTTTGCCTTGAATCTTGCCTTGCCTTGCATCATATTTTTGTCTTGCCTTTGCTGTCATGGAGTCTTGCCTTTGCCTTGCATCACAACATTTCAACTCAACCAAACGAGTTTTCAACTTAGCCTTGTTTCTTCTTCACCATAACAATATAAGTAATCATCTCAACAATGTTTGTATCAATACAAGTGTGTCATCAACAATACATGTGTGATCATATTTTCTTGCTCCTTTACCCTTTCTCAATCATCTTGTTCCTTTTCCATCATCTTCATCTCTCACTGCCAAATATCCTTGCAACAAATCTTACTACTCCAGTGTCCTTCCTTCTCTTTTGCTGCTCTTCTACTATTCCTTTGCCTTTGTTGCTCATTTTCCATCAATGACAACAATGCCAACAATCTCCCCCTTTGGCATTAATGGAAAAACACAAATCCTCCCCCTTTTTTCGAAAAATCATTTCTCCATCCTTTCTGTTTAACAACGTACTTAATTCGAGCGATAGTTTAAGAATTAGATACTTTTATTAAAATTGTACATGAGTGGGAATTCCTAACAATTTCCACAAAAAATGTACTTTAATTCCTCTAGGACATTCTTATATACAAGCCCATCCCATCCAAGAACATTAGGAGTCATAGTATCAACGTAATTGATAGTTGCACACCATGTTAAAACCAATCTCTCCATATTGATATTCTTTGTTCTCCTCAAATCTACACTCCTTTCTTTTACAAGAAACTCATACAACAACCTCCTTGTCACCTTTTTCTGAGACTCCACTTAATTCCTCCACAACAACACAATCGCCATAAGACTCATTGAATTTCATATCAAATATTATAAAGCCATACTCAGAAGCCTCTTGTATATTGTTCTCATCTTTTCTTTTCCTTTTTTCTTGTTCTTTTTTTTCCTATATGAACATAATTTCGATAATCCTTGCACTTCTAAAGAAAGAATATCTTCTTGTGAAACCTTGTCCAACTCCTCTCTTGGCTAGCACCATCAGCTTCATCCTAAACAAAAGCTGACACTTTAATAGTTTATTGACCAAAGGCATTGGTTGCTTCATGCTGAGATTGAACAAGGGAATCAAAATCTCTCCTTCCAGGGTGATCAGGTGCTAAAAAATACACTAAAAGATTAAAGTTGTCGGAATGGTGTGGAACCTGCATGACCGCGTAGATCTCGTTGTTCTGAATCTGGTGCAATTTGTTTCGCAGAAAACTGACACCATGTGTTCCTGAAAAACGAGTTATATTTGTTTTCCCAAACAATAAAAATTTTGGCAAAATTTGTGCAAGTTGTCGAGTCAGTAGTCCGTATAGTTGACTGGGCCTGCTGACTAGGCATGGTTAACTGGGCTCGTTGGGCCAATCAGGTCTCGCCACTTGGCTGAATTTCATTGGTGTCGGTGTGGGAAAATTCTATTGGTTGGATGGTGGACAACCACATGCTGCCACGTGGCCCAACCGAAGGCTGCCACATGGCAACACAGGGGCCACCAAAAAATGGTTTGAAGTCTGAATTAACCTCCTTTGGAATCAATACCGAGACATTACAACAAATAGCATCGAGCCTTAACCACTCGAGCTACCATGATCCTTTTTAAACCATGTGACAAAAACCTTATTTAAAGTTTAATGCGGCGGAGGTTGGGGTAAGGGGCGAGGGCTTAACCCTAACCCCCCATATGTTACCATACAACCAATGGCTCAGGATTGAGGGTGCAGAGGCGGCCCACCGAACTTTTAATTAAAAATTATTTTTCAACCAACCGATATATTAATTAAAAATTCAGTTTTTAGGCCTTGGCGCGCATTTTAATTGTCCCACGAATTCTGCCAAAATGTCGCTCCTTTAGCAGAATTCAGGGCGAAATTGTAGTATAGTTCTAGATTTTGGAGAATTTGTAGAGCGACTAGTAGCAAAGCTAGGGGAACTCATAACTTCTTCAATTTTTGACCAATTTGGGAGCAGAAAGAGGCTAGAGAGGAATTTTTGACAATTCTGAAGCCAATGAAACAGGTTTTGAAGCCATTGGAGCACTATAAACTGATGTAACCACCATTTTTTAGCATAATGATATAGGGCCAAGCCATCGAAAGCTAGACCAACAGACGTAGCCCAAGAGGGGTGAACTCCTTCATCACTTGTTGTGTTTTGATTATTTTTATGGTGTATTTGTCTGTTACTTTCTATTATTTCAGAGTTTTAATTCATGCTTTATGTGTGTAAAAATTTAACATAAAAGCTCATAAAATTCAATTTTAATACTTGCAATTTATACAACTTCAATCAAATTTACATGAAAATCTCATACATATCACATGGGGAATTCTCTTTGTGCTTTGAAGCTTGCCTATTTTCCTTTCTTTTCTACTCTGAAACTCTAAAAAATTGTTGCATCCCACACACAGTTCAAAATATCTTCATCCTCAGCATTATCTTCTCTTTCAGTTTGTAATCCAAAATCTTCATGTCCATCATTCTTGTTTTCATCGTTTAGTTGTGTTAAATATGAATTTGGTGCTAGGTTATGAGTCTCTCGTTTGAACTTATTCACTTCAGAACATGAACTAATCATAAGAATATTCTTGTTTTATGCAGGCCTGCAATCTACGACTGAGGAGAAATTGATAGCAAACAATGAACCACATTGCTCTGAGCCATTCAAAAAATTGGTACATCTTTGGTGTATTTTGTCAAATCCATCCCTAACTATTCAGAAGTTGGTTGATTCTTCTTACCTGTATTCTCCATTTCATCTCCCAACATGATTGCTAATTAGTGCAAATTAGCCAGCCAAACATATGTTGTAAAAAAATACATAATGTTCCTTCTCGTGAGCTCATTGTAGATAAACGAGAAGAGTTCAGACATGTGTCAAATAGTCTTAGGGATTTCGGGTTATAAACTCTTCTAGGAGATTTAATGCTTCATTTGTTCTGAGTGATGTAACTTCCAAGTGCCTTTGAAGGGATACACGAACTTCGACGAGCCTCAATCGCTCTTCCTCTTCAATGATAGATTTGATTTGTTGGTACAACCGAGGAGACCAGTCCTCAGAAACTACGTCTCCATAGTTAGGAAGTTCTTCACTGACGTCAAGACTGATAATTGGATTCCAAGATTCTTTGTTCCTCCAAAGTTTGAATGGACATTCTAATGAGAATTCCTTCCCAAAGGAAACGAAGAAAAATCCACATCAACTTCCTAGTTGCCATTAACACTGCACTAAACATTCAACCTGTGGGATATCATCTTCCATTATCGTGCCACACAACACAATATTACACAAACACATCAATAAACATATATGGAATGAATGTATTTTGGTATCGGTGTGGAATCAATATCGGCATGGCGTCAAAACGTGTAGCAAAATAAGAGCTGGAATAAAAAAGTGTTTAGGTTTTTTTTTTTTGGTCTTATGAAAGTGCAATAACATGTATCTTGCCACGTTAACATCAACATATTACGTTTTGAGAGCAGTAGTCTAATTAGAATGCCTTTTTCCCTTGAAAATCATTGAAATTCAGGTAATATTTTAAGAAAATCTGGTAAGGATTTTTGTAAATCCAGGTTATAGCTATCAAACTTCAATATTTTGGGTGTTTTAGAGGCTTTCAATAGTGCTGAATCCATTTCCACCATAAAAAACATAATTCAAACACTAGTATTGCAAGATTTCTTAAAAAAATTACCCGGATTCTGACCAATATTGACGGTCCAGGCAATTCCTCTGGCTAGATAAACAACTCCATTATAATAGATCAATCGAAAAATATTGTTCAACCATATAAACCAACGTTGTAATGTGAGCCAAAAACCAGGTAACGCCAATGCCAAAGCCAATGCCAGTAATCTCATATATCTGTCATATACCTCATCGATCTATTCACCAATGAAGAATGCGCTTTCAAAACTGAATGAGGGCATATTGTGCATGGGTACATAGTCCACCAATAACACTGACATTATGTATCTATGCATCCCTGTCAATTTTGCTTCTCTGCCCGAGTTGGGTTGATCACTGGCATTCTCAATGCTTAATGAAGACTATTGTTAGACACTGTAATCTAATGCAACTTCTCTTTGGACCGTTGGCATGTCTTTTTCACATTCAACGTATACTTCATTTCCACAACCTGTAAATGTTAATTATTCTCTGGAAGAGAGGTTATGTACAGGTACAAGTAGGCAGTGATATTCAAGGTGTTATCTCTCAGGTCTGGCATATCTGATATAGTTTAGTTGGCACCGCTTCAAATATATTTCAGAAACACGCATTCCAGGTGTAAATATATACATATAATGTATGGGATGTTCAATTTATTGCTTTTTCACCAACAATGCTATGTCCTGACAAACACAATGCATTACATTTGTCCTATTTGACTATTTCTTGGTGAAGAATATATTATTCTTCAAATCTACTTCTCCAATTGTGATTTATATATTCTGAATTGTCATGATCTGTCCGACTAATTCCCAGTATTCTACGCTATGATTCCTTACATGTCCTCTATTTCCAAATTTTGAGTATCTGCTTAATATAAATATCACTATACTCATACTTCCGTTGCGTCCTACCAGGTATGTCATACCTGTCACCTATATTCCATAATCATTCCATTTTCATGCATTACCATTTAGACTGGTCGATGCATTTCCTTCTTGTTACAAATATCCATTCTCTGAGTTGCTTAAGTCTCTTTATGTTGTCGAAAGTTTGTTTCTTTTCTTTAGGTCATCCATTTTTCCTTCATCGTTGTCCGAAACTTCATTGTCAAGCATTATTTTCATACATTTTTCCTCTAATATTTCCAGGCGAGCTCTGTCTTCTTGAGGAATCTTCTCAGAAATCCTCGTCAGCAGTCGGTAGCGCAACACTATGATCATCTTCTCCATCTGATAAAGTGTGATTTTTTGTGGCTTGCGGTGGAATCTAATATAGACTCATCTACATATTCGAAACTGACCTCATTTTCCCAAAACCGCCTGTCTAAGAAACCATTAGCTTTTCCATTGACAGGAGGTACTCTAGTTCTCAAGCTCCATGAACGAAAAATAAATATTAGAGATGGTTGTGTAAAAGGCAAAAAGATGTTGGGAGGATTTTATTTATGACCAACAGAATCTGATTTCACTATAGAAAAGAAAAAAATCGACATAGGTCCTTTTGTGGAGTATCATTATAATATGCTTTGTTTTACATAACAATTTATATTTTATTGCGCATAAATTCTTTTTCTCTAGTGTTCTTAGAGCAATATTTAAAAGTCACAAAATCTAGCCCCTTAGGTAAAGTACATTTTTCAAGAATTTATGAAGTCGACCTCTTCCATTGTTTCTTCAAATGCATCCCACTCAATTTCTAAAGTTTTGAGCTTTGAGGCAAATCTTGTATTCTATTATTGTTCTCTAAATTCATATTATAACTTCCTAATTCATATTATAACTTCCTTGTCCATGTTGATAAAGCTTCAAATGCCACTCAGTTTCTAAAGTTTTGAGCTTTGAGGCAAATCTTGTATTCTATTATTGTTGTTCTCTAAATTCATATTATAATTTCCTTGTCCATGTTGATAAAGCTTTAAACTTTTTGTCATGCCATAATCGAATATCACTGCAATAGTCTTGCACAATTATTGTTTATTGTCGGTGTAAGAGGGTATCATCATGGTCCTAAGGTTCTCATTTGTTATTGCTTCAAGGAAAAATGCTTACACATACCAGTCCAAATGTAATACTCTCATCTCAACAACTATATGTCAATTTAAAAAAATAAAAAAATCATCGATGCATTCCAACATATGTAGTAGGTTACTCTCCCCCTAATATGTTGCATTTTTTGGAGCATTGTTTGTTCCTGCACTAAATGGAGCATTGTTTGGGCTTCCTTTAATCAATAATTTATTTTAGAAAAATTAATACGCACTCTTTCCTTTTATTTCATTGTTGACATGTGGGGTTAGAATTGATACCTCCAATTGTCCACTCCTAGATCCTCAAGTTCTTCATTTCTTCCATGAGAAGCTCCCCCTTAGACTATTTTAGGTCACTATTTGTTCTTTATTCTTCCTCTTCCATACTTTAGTGGACTTCTTGATGTTGTGTGTATCTTCTTAATTGTTTGATTTGCTCAGAATTGCTTCCATTTTCTGTCTAGAGCACTTTAGGGTATATGAAAGATTGCAATTTTTAGCTTTATGTCCAAGGTTGCTACATAAGTAGCAACTTATTTGACCTAGATATGGTAGAAATGGTGTGTGTTTTCTTGTGCTCTTCTTTGCATAAAGTTTATATTCAACAACCTTATGTCCAAATTCATTGCATAGATAACAGTAATCATAGAAATTATTTGTGTGCCTGGTGTATGGTTGTCTTCTATGTTTGCTTGCTTGAGGGAGCCTTTTCATTTGCTGCATTTTTTTTTATTAAACTTGATTTGGTTTGTCAAACATTCTGCTGCCACATGTCCATGTTCATGGCAAGAAAATCATGTGATATTTTTCCCTGGAGCAAAGAATCTCCTTTGGGATTTTCTAAATTTGTTCACCTGATCTCTAGGAGGAAATGACCTTTTTGCAAGAATCATTTTCTTCAACTCATACCCTGGCTATTTTTATCGCTGCTTGGTTTTGTTTGCTTCAGTATCCTCTATGACTTCCTTTGAGCTATTTTTTTTCTTCTGAATCCTTCATGGATGCAGTCTCCTCACCTAGTTGCTTACAAAATTTGTTATTTTCATCTAAATCTCTTCCAGGTGAAATAATTTCAGATTCTAATCTTTCACATTGTACGTATTTCTTCTTTAGTTGATTATTCACCATATTCTCTATTCTCCTTGCCTCCTCAAGTTGTGTCATCAGGCTTACAATTTCTTCCTTGAATTTATGTTCTCTTTCATCACATATTTGTAACAGTTTATTATAGTCTCTGGTCTCATTCTTCAATCTTTCTATTTCATCCAAGGCTATGTCAAGTTTTTCTTGTTCTTCAACTGTATTTTCTTCATGGAAATCAGGTCCATTCATACTAGCAGAGACCTCGTTTGGCTAAAACTTTTTTTTTTTACAGGGATTTTTCTTCTTCCTTTTTCTTTTCTCTTTTTCCATGGTGAAACTACTAGCGTCTCCTTCATGCATAAGCTGCAATCTATCCCAAATTTCTTTTGTAGAATTTAAGTCTAATATTGTATCAAGATCTTTATTATGAATATTTTTATACATAGCACATTTCATCTTAGCATTCCACTATTGTTCTTGCATAGAGAGAGAGTATGTACGGTTACCATCACATACAAGCTTCCATACACCAAGTCCATAAGCTTTTAATTTTATTTTAACCTTATCTCTCCATTCATGAAATTTTGATGCACTAAGAATAGGTACACTTTGATAGTCCATGACCCAACGAGATCTCCTTCAAGCTATTAGGATTACACCAAAGGAACTTGGCTTTGATGCCAATTGATGAAAACTTGACTAAACTGAGAGGGGAGTGAATCTGTTTATTCCATTCATGGACATTAAAATTCTTTTCATTAAACTCATTAACTGAAACATTACATGAGCATCTTAACAAATAATGACCAGTAGATTGAATATGTGAACACCAAGTGATAAGTAAGCCAAAACATCACATCAACAAATAATAACAGCACATAGTGACACCTGAAATATGTGGAAACCCATAAAGGAATAAAAAAATAATTTTATTATTGTTATGATGCAAAGGAAAGCTCCTACTTCTTATTATATCTGATTTTATATAGGCTCCAACCTACACGAGGTTGCTACCTCAAATTTATGCAACCTACAACATGCAAGGAAGCTCCAACTCCCATATGTTTTCTATATGCTACAACCCACAGGAGGCTCCTACCTCAATAGGATCCAACCTAATTTTTATCAAGCCACTACTTGATAGGAGACTACAATCCCCTTATTCAAACAAGAAACAACAATGTGGTTTTTTACCAGGTCATAAATTATGCATATCTCCATCTTAATTTCTGCCTCTTCTTCCCTTCAAATCTGCTTCACACAAGCTCCATATGTGTCAGGTAATTAATGCATAACACCTCAATCAACACTCTCACACTCTCCAACCTTGCACACATTTATAAATGAACATTGATGGTTGTTCATGTTCCACTCACATGAATATGAAATGACAAAACTTGTCTCTTTGCATTCCAAAGGTGACGCTTCAATTCCAAAACTGCTTATACTCTTGAAAATTAAAATACATGAAATGATTTTCATCATATCCAAATGTCAAGCAATCATACTGTTCATGTCAATAATATAAATAAATATCATGTAATAATACAGTCTTGAATTCATATTCAAATAGCCCTGCATCAAAAAATTTCTCCATGTCTTTGTCTTTGCCTTGCATCATATCTTTGTCTTGCCTTTCCCTTCCATCACAATAGTTCAACTCAACCAAACCAATCTTCAACTCAGTCTTGCTGCTTATTTTCCATAACAATATATGAAAATAACTCAACAATGTATGTATCAATACAAGTGTGTCATCAACAATACATGTGTGATCATATTTTCTTGCTCCTTTACCCTTTCTCAATCATGTTGTTCTGTTGCCATCATCTTCATCTCTCACTTCCAAATATCCTTGCAACAAATCTTGCTGCTCCAGTGTCCTTATTTCTCTTTTATTTCTCCTTTACCTTTACTACTCTTTTGTTGTTCCTTTGCCTTTGCTGCTCTTTTGTTGCTCCTTCTCCATCAATGACAATAATGCCAACATAACATACATACCACATTGCTTGCAAACAAGTAATAAAGTTCGGATAAAGGAATTATAATCCAAACCAGGGGATTCGTCGCCACCCTATGGCATCAAATCAACTTTGTGAGGAGGGGGGAGGGGAACTTCTTGTCACATCCCCTTTCATTGTTATTGGGTGGAACGATTGGCATGTTAAACACCATGTGTCACCTCACTTTTTTTTCAATTGAAAAAATTGTGCCTAGAGTAGCTCTTAGGCATACATATTCCTACCCAGGATTGGACCACAACACTTATGGGGACCAAATCTCCCCACCTAACCGTTGGACCACTTACATCACCTCACATCCCACCCCTATACAGGGAGAATATATTCATATTAAAATTAATTAAGCATTATGTTAATCAGGAATAAATTATTTTGTTAATATAAAAATTAGAATGTATATATTATTAAATAATTTATTCTTTTGATTAATATGGAATAAGGGAATCAAACCTATGAGCTCGACATGTGAGATGTACATACCCTACCATCTCTAGATTTGAACTTGTAACATATCACGAGGCATCGTCGTCTTTTGACCATTAAACTCACTCCAAACAAGATGGAGATTTAGATCTAGGCACTAGATTAAATAGAGATAGCGTCATGAAGAGAAAAAATAATTCTAACAATTAGAATGAAAGGGATAATTTTGAATAAAATAAAACATTTATTAAAAAGTGGATAGATTAGAATAATCAATTAAAAAGATGATTAAAAATACCAAAAAATAAATTAAATTGGGTCAAATTTAACAAAAAAGTTATTTAAGGAATAAGTGAAGGTGAACCAAAATAAAATAAATAAAATAATATCAAGTTTAAGGAAAATTCAAAATTACCAACTCATTCATAATTAATTAATTAATTAATATTATTATTATTATTAACCAAGAAAATAAAATATTGAATGGAAAAAGTCAAGATTATTTTAAAAAGGGGAAAGAGACTAAATCAATAATTAACATTTTAAGATTTTGTTTATTTATTTATTTAAGGAAAAAATTGACAAATAAATAAATAATAATAAATAAATTAATTAAAATATTACATAATGCAAAAAATAATTAATTGTAAATTAAAAATGAACTAAAATAAAAGCAGCTAGAAATCACAAGGCAAGAAAAAAAGGCAAGCGATGACATGTAACAAAGCAAGGGAGGAAATTCAAGGATAAAAGACAAAGCAAAAAGAGAAATAAAACTTAAGACGAAAGGGCACAGATCCAACAACTGCTAATTTTTCATCCATTATCACCTCCTTTCAGTATCTAAAGCTTCCCTAAACTTTCGGTGATGGAAATGATCAATCCTCGTTATGACCAGGCCTCTTCAATGCATATGTAGTGTTTGTTCTTTTATGCATGTGTTGCTAATGTTGAGGAGTGTGTCCTCCCATGCCTGATGTCAATTACATGCTCTTGAATACTTTGATTTATTGAGTAGCTAGTTTCACCAATGTAGGGGGTCCCACATGAACATGGGATAACATAAACACCTTTCATATTCTTAGGGCCCATAAGGGTTTTTACTGATCTTATGGAACTACGAATAATATTTTAAAGTAAAAAAAAAAACTTATGTTTCATTAAAAATATATTTATTGAAATTAAAAAGATTTAAATAAATCTAGCCTTTCTAAAATAAGTGAACTGTTAATTTATCATTCATTTTATAAATTATTAAGAAATGATATTTTTATTTTAAAATGAAATAAAACTCCTATTAACCTTATATAAATATAAATGAATAGGATACAATTATAATATTTGTTAAAAAAAATCTACATGGTGTACATGATTTGTTTATAGTTTAATTGAATAGTACCATGTTCTATCTCATAAATATATCAAAATATTAAATATTGTTATTATAGGTAAAAAATTGTATTAATATAAGAAAAAGTTACTATTGAATTTTCCATTGTTTTGTTAAAAAAAACAAACATGCTTTGATATAATGTTCTAAGTTATGATCAAATAGTGGTCATAAAATATAATTATAAGGATTAGTATCCAAATTAAAGAAATGACTAAACATATGATTAGGTATTGGAGTGTATCCATTATGGTCATTGTGGGCCTTACCCATTTACTTATAGAAGGATCAATGTCAATAGGAACTATGTTCCACCTATTAGTGGGTGGTTCTAAGTATTTGGCTGCCTTTAAGATAACAATTACAAGAATGAGAATACTTTTGTCATATCACAAGGGGCTAACAATAAAATTATGTGTGCATTCTCATTATTCTTGAACCTATTGACCAACCATGTGAAATCACCTATTATCATTTTGTTCACTAGGCTTAATGTTGAGGGGCCTAGCAACTGCATGTTGGGGTAGATATACATGTTGTACTAGCATGCCAGATGGGTTTAAAGGTTCAATAAGTACTCTACTCATGGCATAGAAATCCCCATGTGAATAGTCAAAAAGTTGTTAAATATTTTCCATTTATAGTTGTACTTACATGTCTAAACAATAATATACTGGATCATGCTAACACACATTGTTGAAACATCAAACCAAGAGAAATGGTGTAAAGCATAAACATTAAACAAATATACATTCAATTTTTTAATATCCAAAAGAGGGCTTCAATTCTACATAATATCCAAGTGACTTGAAATTCAATGGCCTAAGTTAGATGGTGTTATCACTTGATATGATAGGTTGGGTTGTGTCAAACTCCAACCAATAGTAACTATTTCAAACCACTTATAGCTAGAAGTTAGCCCTTCTAGCATGAGAGGGATCTCTCAAAAAATACTGGATAATGCTCTAAATAAGCTCAATTATAGATGGCTAACTCCGGGTCTTTGTATGATTTTGTAGGTGAAAGAAAGTGTGATAATCACCATCATTGGGCATGGAGTCGGTTAAAGAAAAAATTGATCACATACAAACTTTATTTTGTGGAAGCCGAGGCACTTTTGGTTTAACTAATGTGAAGTGGAAATTTACAGTCAATCACAACAAATTTGAAGGAAGTTAGAGCGATATTACATTGAATTCAAAGTAACCAAACAAGCTATGAAAGCTGATAACAACATCAAAACATGATGGGATAGAATGAAACCAAAAATTGAATCTCAGGTTGAAAACAGAGTATTGCTGAAAATATATATTAACTGGATAAAAATCGCTTGCAGATTCAAACAAATACAAATATATAAAGAAATATCTCCATATGCCATTAATTACAAAATTTGCCACCTGGGGCTAGATTCAATGATCATGCTAAGAGACCTAATCCTATTTGATTTACAAAACATATTGATATTTTTTAGGGATTTTATGTTTTGATACAATTTGAATTCAAATAGGATTCTATCAATTTATGAGCCCTCAAAAATTTTGTTGTTGAACCTTATCGAATCAAACCAGATGCTAAGTCTGTTGATTTGTTGATGTTGCTCCTGCCACGTGGATGTGCCGACCTAGCTGACTTTGTTGACTTCCGGTTCTGGAAAATAGCAATATTTTGTTTGATGATGTGGATACCCCTAGATCTGTAATCCATTTTATTTCCCTGTTGTCTAATGACAAATCAAAATTCATAATGGAAAAAAAAAGAAGTGATTTTAGAGTCTCATAGCAAAAATTGGTAGAAAGCTACAAAAACATTCCTCTGGTATTTTTCTGATCTTTATGTAGGTTATGAATTATTCTCTTATGCATTTTAGCTAAATTCGTAGCATTAGAACTCCTTCATCTGAAACTTTCTCTTGCATTTTCATCAATGATATGCTACAACATTTTCGTAGCAAATTTTCATCTTAACTATGGGGAGTTGCTACGAAAGTTAGAATTCTATGATTTTTTTATTCCTTGTGAATTTTTCTGCCTTCTTCTTGCTCCTTATAGCCTGTCTAACAACGTTTATTGTTTAAATTATCATTTTAGCATAACATAGGCAAAATATGAGAAATTTTCCATACTTAAGAGGTGTTTGCTACTTCAGCTAAAAGCTTATGATTTCTTTTTTAGAGTTCACTTTTGATCAACTCTACTTGAGTTTCCAATCCTTTGACTTGTTTTTTTCAACTTACTTCTCTTTGCCTGTAACCATATGCTCCTTTTGTACATATGCTTTAACATCATGTGCAATGGTAGAGTCCTCACCATCCTTCTGGATTTTTCGGCAACTCCATCATAGAATTCTATTTGCTTTGACACCTGCTCCATCAACTCCTTACCTTCTATTTTTGCTTCTATCACTTCTTGTCTAGCCTCTCTCAATTTTTCTTGTAAAACTTCTATCTGGCTTTTTTCTTGAACAAGTTCTTTTCCTTGTCTTCTCTTTGTTTGTTCTACTTTTTCGAAGGGTACTTCTGATATCTTTTCTCTTTGTTGCATTGATATTGTTACAGGCTTTCTTGGTTTGAAAAGGAAACCATGTTCCTCTTGTGTAAATTCAAGTTTCTTAGCCCTATTGTTCTTTTTCTGAATTTATGTCTCGGTCACTTGTAAATGTTGCAAAACTGGACTTTCTTCAAGTTTAATTACTGATGGAATATCAACTAATTTACCTTTTCCTTTACTCTAATTTCTAGTCTTCCTTTTCTGTGTACTTGTGGAAGTCTTTACGATATGTTCTGTTGTTGGTTCTTTAATTTCCCTAAGAGTTGTTGACTAATATTTCAAATTTTTTCTAGAAGGGGTAGCAACATCTAGCTCATAACCACTCAAGAACAAGAAAGTAAGCCAGTCTCTGTTTAATTTATTCAACTCTTCTAAAACAAGCAATTTTATGAGGCCATGGTGAAAGAGAGAAGTATTGCTAGCATCAGTTTTGGCCTGGAATTTATCAGCCATCTTTCCCAAACTCCTAAAAATATAGAAAGGAATGTCCAATGGTTTTTTATCTGTAAAATGTAAGAGCAGTCTGAAGTAATATTGATAAACCATATTGAACCTTCCTTCACATGTAAAATATTTCTCGATGACCATTAAAAATTTGGAAAAATTCTCTTTAAGGAAAACCCTAGAAATTCCAGTAGTAATGCCAATTCCTCTGTATTCATCCTTGATAAAATCATCATAGTTGAGTGTCTGGAACTTCTGAACTTTGAACCACATATCACCAGACTTGGGAATCTCTATAGCACAGGAAATTGTATCAGGGGACACTGCAAAATTCAACATGCCAACCTTGGTTTCTGTTCCTGTGAAATTCACAAAAAAATCCTTAGCGATATGTCCATGGAAACCCTACAACTTTTGGCAAAAACGAAGGCATCCAATGCTGGAAAATTATTGGCTGAAAATTGGGTCTTCCTCCAAAAGCTTCATGTTTGTGGGTTCATAGTGTACCACAAAGCCTATTTTTGTATTGTTTCTTTTGTGCCATGGTTGCAACACGTAATGAGATCCTTTTTTCCACCTGCAATTTCTCCTAATGACAACTAGACCTCTCTATGACAGCAAAACCAACTCAAAATGAAAAAGAGAATGATGGACCACGTGCTTTGCAATGTGCATTTTGGGATCATTGATAAAGGTAAACTTTGACATATACTCATGATCCATCAAGACTCTAACCCTTGATTTAAAAAAAATGGATCGTTACCAACAAAAGCAGGGTTTCGTAGCAGAATAGGTGGCAGAAGTTACAAATTTTCTATGGAAGTTTCAGGAACTTTCATAGAAAAGCCTCTGTTTTCATAACTGGACCTACTGTGAAATTCAAAAAAGTGGTTAAGAAATAATCATGAACAAGTGAGACCAACACAAATGATGATTTGGACTCTGACTCATACTATGGACCCCACTTAGACCCATGTTGACTCTACACACTGACTAGGTGATCAAGTTGACACTTTGTACATGTAATTTTATGTCAAGAAAATTTAAAGACCTAGATAATTTGACAAATTAACTCCAAACTATATCTAAGTGTTATCTAAGATAACAGTTGGGTTCTAAGAAATAAAATCTACCAATTCAAAGAAGCAAACAAATATTGTTGGCACACCATCTCCACCTAGGCCCAAATAATCAAGCCAAAGGGAAAAACTAGAAAATTTGTTTTATAGTTATTACATACCATGTGGTCACAATGGATTTTGAATTCCTAGATAAGTTATTCTTTGTCTACAGAGAGGCCAACCACCATAAGCCTCCAAATAAAAAATGTTTTCTTTGGCTCAAGCTAGTTTCCAAATATTGTTTAGCCAAAATAACCATGTTTTTCGTTTGGATCTTAATGTTCAAATTTTTTCATCAAAGATTCCAAACAAGCATGGAGAAAAACCTTTTATAGCTTAATGTGGGAAACTTATACTCATGAAAGGCTATAACCACTACCTATTTTTAAAACTGCCACCAAGCTCATGGACCTAGAAGCCAATTTTTATGACTAAGGCATGAGGGATGAATCCATAAATGTGGTCCACAATAATTTTATATGCATTACATAGAAAAACAATTTATTTGAGATCACTTCTAGGAACCCTTCTTCTGGCTAGGCCATCATATAAATAATTCATAACATGGATGCCTCATTCAAATAATCTTAAGGCTTCGAACCAAGAGGACTCAACCTTTCACTTACTTGCATAAAGGATCAATGGTGAATACCGTTTTGGAGGTAGAAAAATTTTCAAACCAAGAATGGTTTGAACAATTTTGAGGCCTTCAAAATGCTCTAAATAAAAAATGTTCCCAAAACTTTAACTCTAGATGGAATGAACACGAGAGTTGGAGTAGAAATGCCTTGCCAAACTTATTTTTCCTACTAATATCCCTTGGTTCACACAATCTAGATGAAGCACCTTCCATTAACTAATTTACCCACTTGGTACATAGAATGTGGGCTTGAACTTGGGTTCCAATAATACCCAATTTTCCAAATTCTCATTAGGTGCAACATAAATTCCAATTGGCCCTGTGGAAACCAAGTTTTTTAATCATATATACTCTAGAGAAAGTTCTTAAGTTCATTATCAAATCAATTATATATTTTTTGCAATGGAAACCAAGAATATGAGTAATACACATGGGTGATGCATATCAATTTGGTATAGATTTGGTATTTGGTTGTCAATGCCATTGCTTTGCTATTCCATTTATCTACCTTCTTCTCCATTCATTACACTACCATTTCTCAAAGGCCCTTTGGAGTGCATTGTAAAATTAAAGGAATATATAGGAATTTAAAATTATAGCCTAGTTAAATGCAAGCCTAGTTCTAGGACTAAAGGTAGTTAAACACATGTATTGGCTCTGCTTGTAGAACTATGTTATGACCTACTAGCCATTGGAGCCGAAAGTAGTGAAAATATATATTAAAATAGTCAATGTTGTTATCTCACGAATGTTTACCTCTACAATTGTCAAGAAAAAATCATTAGTAAAAATTCCATTAACTAGTTATTTAGCATCCAACTCAAGGAAAGGAATTTGTCAAATAAATCCAAAGTCGAATTTGGTAATAAGAAGATACCTTAGTGCCTCTATGTCCAAGCCTAATACAATGTTAGTGATAAAAGGTATCCTTTTCAAATGGAATTATAAAGGCTAATCAATTCACTAGTGATAATTGAAGGTGCAAACCCCAAGGCTTGGAGCATAACCAAAGGGGAGGGCCACTAGATGTAGTTATCTACATTTTTAATGTCAATATTGTTGATAAAAGGAATCCAAAGAAAAGTTTGAGTGCATTCCATATATTCCCAACCAACAATCATATTGTTGAGAATGCATATTCCCCTAATGATGTTATCCTACCCTAGTTAAATAATCTTTGGAAGTATGTGCATCAACCTCAAGGCTAGAGATTTAGAGAAGATTTTGCATGAATTTTTTAGTAAGGTAATAGGACACCAACTCATTATTACCTTAATATCACCAATATTGGGGATGAATTGGATTAGACCTCAAGTATTTTTATCACATAGGAAATTTGGATGACCTCCTCATAGCACCTTTTACAATTTGACTTAGTGCATGATTGTATTAAGATGACATTTCAATTTCTCACCCCCTTCTTTCTCACTTGTTAGAGTCTTATTGCATCTCATTAGCTTGATACACCTTATCCTCTTCCTATCAAGTTTCTTATTAATATAATTATGGAATTTTACCACATGTCTTGATTTACTCATTGATTAAGAGTGAGAATTTCCTTTGTCCTTGAGTGCACTTTCCCTTTCCTATCATCTCATTGTTTGAAGTAAATAAAGGAAAAGAGTAACTAGACAAATAGGTTCACTAATGGTATTTGGTAAACCCTCTTTCACCCACGTTCCTATTTAGATTCATGGCCCATCCTTGCATAGGATCCCTTGTAACCTATTGTGAAATTTATGAATATTACTTTTGTAGAAACCCTACTGTTAAATCTTGATTTAATTCTCCTACTTAGACAAGTTATTAATATGAAATAATCAGCAATAACATCAAAGTAAACACATTAATAGTCTACACAGATAAAGATCTAAATTGAATACATGAACAATGACAAAGTGACATACATGATTTTCTGGACAACCGTCCCTGGAAAAACCCAATGCGGGAAAATCAGTCTTTTGGATGCTGGAGGGTTTTAATATTAAATAGATTCTAAGTACAACAAACCTGGGCACCAAACTGGTTAACCTGACAAAGAAATAAACAATCTGCAGCAATAACTCTCTTCTCGAGACAAAAAAATCGACTGATTCACACCATCAAATGGTATTTACAAAAATCATACCTTTTAAGTCATCAGAAACCCCACCGCTTCTTTGAAGCTTTCTGCATCAACTCTGCTAGCCTGCGTCAGCCCCTACGCTGCTCAAGAAGGGCCTTTTTCACCCCAGAATGGGTTACGTTTCCCTTGTGTTGCCTTGGTTGGGCCAGCGTCAGCCCTGTTGGCCTCTTTTTTCCTCTACGTTGCCCTTTCTGGGCTTGCGTAGCCTTTGTGTAGCACCTGAAGCCTCTATGCTACGTAGTTACTGCGTAGCTACTGCGTAGTTGATGCTCTCTCTGCGCTGCTCAGTTTGTTGCTTCTCTACCTATTGTTGCACTCTTAGCCAGGGATTAGATCATCCCTTCCACAATACTACCCCTCGTTGCAACTGAAACACTTCTGGAAATTCTTAACAAACCACGCCCTAGAATTCCAGCTTAGTCTCAGTGCTCTAGCACTGTGTGTGTTCTCAAACTAACCCCAAGCCTTTCCTTTAATACTTTTTTCGTTAGGAAACCAATGGTAGTGATCTAATCTTGAATCTATGACTAAGATTAAAATAAATCTTGATCCGTGTGACTTAAGTCATTTTCATCACATGTTTAATTTAATTAACTCTAATCTTTTAATTTTCCTAAGTTAGACTTAGAGTCCTTAATTAAAAATATTAATTAATTAAATATCTCTTAAACATGATGGAATTTCTCAAATCCCTTTCTGGGTATTGGATATCTCATGTACTCTAGTCCCTCCACAAAGTTTGAGAGCTAGACCACATCCGATGCTACCCCAACACTAAAAAATCTTAACACTCCCTCTTAGCGAGGAATGTGCTCTAGCACAACACTTCACCCTAAAGTTCTGCACTGATATCTGGTGTGGGTGATCCAGGTGGATATTGGTGGCCACCCACCTATTCCACTTGGGCCCCCACCATTGTCTCTTTCAGTTTTTCAGTTTCGGCATAATTTACTATTTTTAGCAGTTTTTCGGGTCCTGAACTTCCGGAGCCGTTTTGAGGCCCTAAACGACGTTTTTTGGGCATCGCGCCTCCAGCTAATATCATTCCATTCCAAAATGATATTTGTGGTGAAATATGTAGTCCTCGGATAGAGCTTTCTAATGATGTATCATGTGCGTCAAACGGAGATAGTATGCCAAAGTTACGTCCCTAGGAAGTTGAAACACCAATTTACCCAAACGGGGCCCATAGTTTTGGCGCTTCATCTCCTAGGGTTAGGTTTTTGGATGTTTAGGATTCTCCATTGTTTCTCAATAATAAATAGGCCCTCGAGCCTCATTGTAACTCAGTTCAGAGGCCTGTAGCCGCCACATCTCTTCTCAGAGATAGCTACCAGCGCCTTAGCTAGTTTTATTTCCATTCTGTCTGTAAGCAAATTTCAGTTCTTTGATATTAATGAAATGAAGTGTTATTTCCGCTGCATCTTTGTATTTATGGTTATATGTTTATTCTGTTGCGTTCCTGCATAAATCCGGATTAGTGGGTCTCTGCACTGATGCTTGGTCTGCTTCCATTCATCACTGCGTTGTTGCTACGACTCTTGTACTGTTTCCCATGACGTTGCTACCGCCACTGCCAAATTTGTACTAGAGCTCCCTCTCAATTTATTGCATCGTGCTACCAATTTCTGCACTGCAACTCAGTTGTTGAGAGAAGCAACTAAAAACTCCTACCCAATCTTTGACAGATAAGTGATTTGGGTTGCATCTTCATCACTGAAGCTCCATAGGTTGTTGCTCTATGTTTTCATCTAGAGGTTGTTTCACAGCCACAACTCTGCATTGCATAAGCATACCTCCTCTGTGTTTCCTCTACGTTGAAGTCCCCTACGCTATTGTTGCGCTGCGATGTCCTCCTAAAGCTTATGCGCTGCTGCAGCTCTGCACTGCATAAGCAAGCCTGATCTACGCTGTTGAAGTAACATCAACCACTCTGTGATGTTGCTACTACATCTGCATTGCACTGCTCCCTCTCAACATCCATCTTTGCCTCTGCTCCATCTACGATTCTCTGCACCCACTACTCCACTTGCCCCACTACCGTCTTAAGGCTCTCATAGCTTATATGTGATCCAAGAGTTGGGCTACTGAAGGATCCTGCCACCACTCTGTAGTTTCTCTACAGATCCATGTTTCCCCACTTTCATGGTTCATGAGCGCTCATGTCTACGTCATCTTCAGAGCCATCATCTACCATAGTAGCCTTGGAGCTAGAAGCTTCCTTGCCCTTTTTCTTCTGAGGACAATTGCTGGCGAAATTTCCTAGTTCGTCGCGCTGGAAACACTTGATCTTCGACAGATCACGCTTCTTTCTCCCTTGTTGCCTCTTTGATTCCAAGGCTGCATCTTCCTCTTCTTACTTATTCACCTTGCTCGAATTGGTGTTGTACTGTATCTTGGTGATCTGAAGGATTTCTTCTTGGCGAAGGATCTCCCACATATTGTCCCAGTTGGGAAGGTCCACTCTTCCCAAGAGACTTTGGAAAAAAGTTTCCCAATCTTTTGTGATAGAATTTAGAGTCGTCCTCACCATAACATCATCATCCACCTTTACCCCCATGCCAGTTATTTTATCTCAAATCACTTGTAGTCTAGACATAAAAGGATCGATATCCTCCACCTTGGTCATCATAAATAACCTCAGTTGGTTCTCTAGAAGCATCTTCATATGTACGGATATTCCTTCATATAATGTGGTTAGAGCCACCCACATATCATGAGTCGTTGTCTTCTCGGCTATGTGAGGAACCACCTGATATTTGGCCTTGTCCATGATGAAGCGCTTGGTGTGTGTCGTTGTTTCTTCATGCTTCTCTAGGAGCTTCACATCATTCGGCGTGGCTAGGACTTTCTCTACATGCTCCCTCACATTGTATGCCTGCATGACTACCAGGATTCTGGCCTTCCAGATTAAAAATTTGGACAAGTCATCCAACCTATCCTAATCACGTAGTCTGTGAGGTGCCATATGCTCAAAAAATATGTCGGAACAAATCCTCCTCTCTATGCTAGAGACTTGGATCTAGGGTCCTTGGCGAAACATGCAACCCTTGCTCCCTCTAACAACTAAATTCCTCTCTTGGAAGTCTACCAAATAAAAAACGAATCAACTCTCTTCAATCCTCTGATTGATCTTTGGACTTCTTTGGCTGGAAATATTCTGAGAAGTTTTTCTCCTCCCGCTCTTTGTCAACTTTCTTAGGCTAAATTATGAATCGACGGAATTCTAACCCCACTAGCAACTAATGAAGAAGCTTTGTAGCACGACTTCTGACACTCTGAGTCAGAAAATAGCTTCAAGACTGTGTCACCCTAGCTAGCGTTTGCGTGAGCAGACAGCCTCAGCGCAACTTCTGTGTTTCCTCTGCACAGTAAGTACGTGGGCCTACGTGGAGACTTTGTCACTATGGCCTCTGCGTGGCTCTGCTTCCTTCTGCTGCTATGCTACCCTCTCTAGTCTGGATTTTTGTGGTTGCTGCTACTTTCTCTATTGATTTCTACAACAAGGATTCTTAAGTCTTCTTGTTGGAGATCCAGGCTAGATATGAAATCGCTCTAATACCAGGTGAAATTTCTGAATATTACTTATGCAGAAACCCTAATGTTAAATCTTGATTTACTTCTCCTACTTAGACAAGTTATTAATCTGAAATATTCAGCATTAACATCGAAGTAAACACATTAAAATTCTACACAGACACAGATCTAAACTGAATACATGCATAATGACAAAGTGACACACAATATTTTATGAACAACTGTCCCTGGAATAACCAAATGCGGGAAAACAAGTATTCTGGCTACTAAAGGGTTTTATTATTAAGTAGATTCTAAGTACAAAAAATCTGGGCACCAAACTGGTTAATCCAATAGAGAAATAAACAATCTGCACCAATACCTCCGTTTCGGAGACAGAAAAACTGATTGATTCACACCCTCAAATGGGATTTACATAACTCATCCCTTTGTAGTCTTTCGAAACCCCAGATTTGCTCTAAATCTTTCTGTGTAAGCTCTTCTAGCCTGCGTCAACCCCTACGTTGTTCAGGAAGGGCATGCGTCACCCCAAACTGGGTTACGCTACCCCTACGTTGCCCTAGTTGGGCTTGCATCAGCCCTGCTAGCCTACTACTACCCTTTATGGGCCTTTGTAGCCTCTGTGTAGCACCTGAAGCCTTTGCGATGCACAACTGATGATCCCTCTGCGTTGCTCAGTCTGCTGCTTCTCTGCCTCTTGTTGCACTCTTGGCCTGGGATCAGATCATCCCTTCCGCCAATACTACCCCTCATTGCAACTGAAACACTTCTGTAAATTCTTAGCAAACCATGCCCTAGAATTCCAGCTTAGTCTCAGTGCTCTGCCATATTTGTTCTCTAACTGACCCCATGTCTTTCCTTTATAATTTTCTCATTAGGAAACCAACGTTTGTGATCTAATCTTGAATCGATGGCTAATATTAAAAGAAATCTTGATCCGTATGACTTAAGTCATTTTCATCACATGTTTAATTTAATTAAATTTAATCTTTTAATTTTCCTAAGTTAGACTTAGGGTCATTAATTAAAAATATTAATTAATTAAATATCTCTTAAACATGATGGAATTTCTCAAATCCCTTTCTGGGTCTTGGAGATCTCATGTACTCTAGTCCCTCCACAAAGCTTGGGAGCTAGAGCACATTTGACGCTGCCCCAACACTCAAAATATAAACACCTATGTAGGGCCCAACATATTGTGGCATGGGACCTCAATTAGGATTCTTCTTCAAGAGTTTCCCTAGCACCAAATCCACATATGAAACCTTGCTATGAGTTTCCTTCACATAGTCCATTTTCAGGACCTTGCAAAGAGACATCAATGTAAAGGATTTTTATAGGAGATTATAATATCTCTAAACTTTAAGTCAGTTTAAGGTGACTTAAGGATAGCATTGACTACTCTAATGATATTTCTTATCTACGCCTAAATTGGATGTAAATTTAGTGTATTGATTTGTTTTCATAGGGTTTTTGTTAATCAGATGATGGAACCTGAGGAAATCTAAGACTTATGATAGTGACTTGAAAACCTTTTTTGCTTGTCTAGTTAATATCGCCCACCTAAGTTCTCATGTAATTCATCAATACCAACAAGTTATTTAAACCCCTCGAATTCCTCCTCCTAAATTCCTTGTTGGTTTATAGAAAAGAGTGGGTAAATGGAACTTTCTTGTAGGCATACATATAAAACCAAACACCTTTGAAGCAAGCCTAAAAAACCAACAATGTTAAATTCACTTGATCTTCTTCCCATCCTCTCCCCAATAAAAATTCAAGCTAGGAAAAGGGAGGTGCATGTTCTTTCCATAAGCACATATACAACTTCCCCATCTCATGTTAGAGTATAATCGATTTGTTTGCTAAACTCATATGTAAATGGATTGGTTATCAATAGAAGTGAATTGAAAATATAATTAAAATATTGATGATTGTTTTTAGTGTGTTTGGTGCACGTATGTACGAAATCACACCAACTTAAGGGGTGTGGTTTACCCACTTAAGTTATTGGTTACAGGTAGAAAAAAGAAGTGGAGTCAAGAAAGTTAGTGGAACAAGATAGAATCATAAACATACTAGATAGAGAAATAGCATGCATATATAAACTAAAACTAAAACAAATAAACAAAAGCTCTGAATGGATTCAAACAACTGCAATAATCCAATCGGTGGCTCTTTAACCCCTCTTATTGAGTGCTGGAAGGAAATGAGGATGAAAATTTAACCCTCTTGCCAAAGGGACCCTAGAACATGGGTTCTATGTCCCGATGCAAGGATGTTTTTACTTCCAATCTTGCCTCGGTGCAAATTCTCCCTCTCTCTATTGTGGTGGACTGAACTTGTTGGATAACCAACAATTGAGTCCCCTCTATCTTCAACTCCAGACCACACACTCTTGGTATTGCTTGGGAAATTCTGGCTAGCATAACAATGTGTTCTCCAATTCTTCATCTCATGGTGGCCTTATATAGGAGAATTCATATCCTCCTTCCCTCTTTTGGTACATTTTGGATGGTAACCCAAGAGAGGGGGATGATTCCTTTGTGTTCTCACTTGATGTCTAAGGAGGCTTTGGTGGCTGTCCTTAGGTGGCTTCAAGTGAGGAATCACTGTCCTGGAGTATGCTTTTTGTGGTCTCGGAAAGTGAATTTCGCCACTCCTAAGATTGCGTGCAAGGTCATAAGGCGCGCAAAGGCGCTCTTCACAAAGGATTATGCACGCAAAAGCATTTATGAATTGATCAAATTTGCTTTTTCCTCAGACCTTACAGATTTTTAAATACTTTCCATATTCTCTAATGTCTTTCAGCCCTGTAATTCCTTTTTCTTGACATTAATTAATGTCATCTTCTACTTGTACAATTTTCCATTGTTAACAATGATATTTCTTAATAAAATTTCATATCTCTTGAACTACTTGAAAATACTCCCATTTTTGTTTAATATTAATGACGATAAGTTTAATACAAATGATAAAAAACATGTAAGATGTAGTTGGAATCCATTGTTTCTTATATTTAGAATTACATTCATATTATTATTATTATTTTGTAAGTTAAGTTTCTCTTTCCATTAAATTAAAAATAAAAATTAAAAAATTACATGTCAAACATTTTTCAGTTGGCCAACCACATGGGAAACCAAACTACCCACAAAAAAATAGACTTGTAATCCATATAGTTTTGTCTAGGTTTTTAATAGACATGAGAATAGTGATATCATATCAGCGTCGATTTTTCCTATGATGCCTATCCTTATGAAGGCTAATATGCTTAACTACAGTAAGTCCAAAAATAGAGTAGCTAATCATGAAAAAATAATCTAAAACCTAATGATGTGTTTGAGTGTTTGCACTAGTTGTTCGGGGACTTGGGTCTTAAGAAGAAGAAGCAGGAATCCCACTTTTGATCTCCTTCAGCTAAGTCATTACCTCTTACAACTGAAGAAGAACTTCTTCTTATACCTTGTCCCTGCCTTGAAGAATTTTTCCAACCATTGTGTTAATTTTCTAATACAATTCAAAAATAATTCAATACTTCATGTCTCTAGATCTAGAATTTCCCACTTATACCACCCAATTTCCAATCTCAGCATCAACATCCAAATCATGCATGATGTTTTGGTCCAACTTGATTTCTTCTTAAACAATGGATATCTGTTGTGGAGGAGATTGTTCTCAATACTCATTAACTACCTTCTTGGAAGCCTTCCAACACTCTCAAGCCATAAAGGACTCTTCTTCCTTTTCCCCCCATGACCACATTAACTTCTTGGCATGATAGACTAGAGTGCCCTAGAAATTGACCTATCCACATATGAATTTTGAGATGGGCTAAGATGAATAGGACTACTAAATTGAGGGCCATCATAGAAGGTAACAAAGGGTTGGAAGGGAGTAATGTAAGGATAAAAAGGAAAAGAGATAGGAAGAATGAGACTTGAGATACGAGTGTTGTGTAGAGAAATCAATACACAAGGATATAAACCAAATCCAAATGGGAAGAGGCTTCAAGGTATCAAACACATAATCAGGGCTAAGGTCATGATAGTCAAGAAAACAAGGATAGATGAAGCAAGAAACATTGATACTTGGAAGGATGAAGCACAAGGAAATGGGCTAGAGGTGATTTTATAGTAAAAATGTGCTTTAGAAACAAGGATTGAGGTTAAACAATTATAGCCTTTGCATAGAGTGTTGAAGGAGAGACTTAAACTAAAGAAAACAAAGAAAGATGAAACATGGATCTCAATGTACCTGATGGTAGTAAGCCTTCATCTATTTAAGATGAGGGATATTCTTTGAAGCCACCCCTATATCCTAAAATACCCAATGTGATGAACCATCATGACCCAAAAATGTGAACTCATTGTTAACAGTGGCCTACTATAGTGTAACAGATGGAGAGACTACAACCAAGTTTTAGGTAATAGGTCCTCAAGCTCTAAGTTATTCCCATTCCTATTCATATGGCACACAATGTTATTTTTCGACCACCTCACTTAAACCATTGCAGTCGTGACACCCTCAGAACACTAATTTTCCTCTCCATATCATGGAAGGGGTGGGAGAGGTTTTCAATGCCAACAAAAATATCCAAGTCTTCATGAGACATTATGTTCGTGGTTGTTGGCCCACTTGGGTAAAATCCCATTTAGATTATGAAACAAACTTTGGTTGTGAATTTTGAGGCACATAGGTTATAATTTTTGTAGGCACTTGCGCTATGAATTTTTAGGCCACGCAGGCTATGAATTTTTGAGGTACACAAGTTCTACATATGTTTAGTCGCATAGGATTTTTAAATTGTGCTTATTTTTATCTATATTTAAATCATATTCTAAGTAGTTAGTGGATCCATTTCTAAGTGGTTAGGTTATGGAAACCCTAATTCAATGTTTTGGAATTTTGGTGGATCAACTCTAAGCAAGCATTTTGACCATTTTTTAACAAATTTGGATCTTGTTGAGGTGATTAATTTACGAAGGTGATATTTGAACCTTAATTCTATGTATTTGAATCCATGCAAATCCATTTTTAAGGAGACAAGATACCCCATCAACCCTAAGTCTATGTATCCGAGCCATGGTGAATCCATTTATGAGTACATAGAATATAAGTCTAGTATATTTGAACCCAAATTATGAGCATATAATAAACTCATTTCTAAGAAAAAGATAGATTCATTTTTTATTTTTTAATCTAGACCATATCATATTTAAAAACTCCTACCCAAATAGAAGAATTCAAATAATTCTGCCTTGTGGAGTCTCAAGTTTCATTTTAGGATTTTTTGCTATGATATGTTATGATACTTAGCGAGAGGATTGGGGTCCCACCAACATAGTAGACTTAAATGTATTTTTCCCTATGGTTAATGTTTAATACTTGAAATGCCATGAAAATGAAAGATAATAATACCTTGTAACTAGAATTTGGGTTTGATCTCCATGAGCAATTTGGTTAATAAAATTACATCAACAAATCTCATTACAACTTCACAGAATAGACTAATCAGTGCCTTCCTCACTTTCTAATTTTTAAAATGTATATAAAATATATTATAAAACATGAAACCTTAACTAAGTTCAAGTTAGTCATCTAGCCACAATTCCTAACATTCTAATGTAATGCGTCTAATCAAAATGACTTGAGAAATAGCGGGGAGGGTGAAGAAGAGATATATGTATATAAGTGAGTCAAAAGTGAACAATAAGAAATAATATACTTGATCCTATCATGGCGCCTCCATCACCCAAGTCTACATTTCTCTATCTCCAACCACATGATTAGAACTCCCACTCAACAAGGACAAAAGTATTACTTTGGTGAGGGAGCCAAAATATGGAAAAGAAAATGTCACTCAAAATATATCAAACTTGGAGAACCAAGGTAGGTTCTATATAATATGAACATCTATGGAAAAATAATCTTAATAAGGTCTAGCCAATTTTATCTAGCATAAGGATGTGTCCCTTACCAACCATGGGTTCTATTTATATGGTTAAAAGTGGCTCCATTAGTTCAAATGGTTGGATACATATGTGTGGTTTGTATATTTATATGTTGAAGATAAATTAAACAGGGGTTTGCGGAAGTTAAATTCGCCACTAACATGATTAATTGATCCAAATGTTTATTCTTTCACAGATTTCGGTAGTTGCATGTAGATATTTTGTCTATGTTGATTTCTCATATTTAATGATGTGTTACATTGTAAAATTAACTTTAAAAATATTCTTTGTTAATCTCATTGCAACGTTAAGTGCATGCCATCATGAACTATTTATTATAGCTTCTCTTTCATAAAGAATGAGTTATGTGATAAGCGTGGAACATTATGACTCCATGCCCAATGGATTGTGGCACTAGTCTAAAATAAGAAAACCTCTTGAAAATATTTAAATATCATTATAACATTTCAACTCCTTTTAGTAATCCTCCTCATGACCAATGTCAACATGCTTGAGTGGCTATCATCGACATATTGGATTTTTGAGACTTTGTCATTAAATTGTATGTCTTTGATGTTGACAAGATTTAAGGTTGTTGTCACCAATAATAACTCGCATTAATAAGGTTTTGGCTTCATTAGTGGACTCCTAGATTGTGAGATATTCAACCATCATGACTAACATTGATGAGCTAGCATAATTAAACATTTTCTCATTCACCTTCTCAATCAATATCCTCCTAATTGATCACTCCTTTCCTTCTCCTATTTGTCCAGGCATCTCTTCATCCATTCAACATTTCATCTAGCAATAATTAGGATCAATCATTACACCTAAAACCTTAGAAATTTTCTCAATGTCAATGCAACTTGTTGATGGATCATCAATATAATATTTTACCTGATTTCATTTATGTTCATCCATTCAATATTTCATCTAGAAATAATTAGGATCAATCATTACACCTCAAACCTTAGACATATTATCAATGTCAATGCTACTTGTTGATGAATCATCAATATAATATTTTACCTTATTTCATTTATGTTACCTCTATTTTTTTCAATTGTAACTTACTTCCTCTGTTCAATTGTAACTTATTTAATTTCCTTTGTTAAGTAGTCAATGGGATTTTGTTCATCAACTAAATGATGATGAATTGTAACTTACTTTCCTTGATCAATTGTAACTTAATTAATTTCCTTTGTTAAGTAGTCAATGGGATTTTATTCATCAAATAAATGACGATGAATTGTAACTTACTTCCTTTGTTCAATTGTAACTTACTTAATTTCCTTTGTTATGTAGTCAATGGGATTTTGTTCATCAACTAAATGACGATGAATTGTAACTTACTTCCTTTGTTCAATTGTAACTTACTTAATTTCCTTTGTTAAGTAGTCAATGGGATTTTGTTCATCAACTAAATAATGATGAATTGTAACTTACTTCTTTTGTTCAATTATAACTTACTTAATTTCCTTTGTTCAATTGCAACTTACTTAATTTCCTTTGTTAAGTATTCAATGGGATTTTGTTCATCAACTAAATGATGATGCAGAAGAAGTAATATATTGATCTTAAGCTTAACCTTATTCATTAAGATTCAACCCTTACATGGTGATGCAGGGGCATCCGAACAGGTTTGAATTCAAGTTCGAATCTCCAGATGAAGAGACAGGTATGCGAACAGTCACACAATTTGGGGTAAAATTTGTTTAAACCGATACTAGAATTTATGTAACTGATTAATGGCCTGACATGTGTGCGTTGAGAAGACCAAGAGTTTCCTTGAGCGATCTTAATCGATTCTTTTCTAGTATATATAGACAGCGAGCCTATAATGCGGGAAGAATGGAGCGAGTGAGCACGATGTAGTCGGAGGTGAACTTTGTTACTAAGGCTGAAATGCCTTAGATATCTGTAAGCGGTCTTTGTATATAATAGAGGAATTAAAATGTGGATTCTGTGTATCTGTATATGCGTAGTGAGTTATTTGCAATTAGACTATGTAGTTGATTTAATGTGTGCGAGTTTCATATGGGTTATCTGTAGTTCCTTATGAGTGTATTGTAGTGATTATTGACCATCGATCCTTACAGGATCGATGGCAATCAAATGTTATGTGATTTTGTCTTGATTTGATTTAAATTAAACATCAGCCTTTGTGTGAACGAAGAATTCGATTGCATATAAAACTTTGATCTCTGTGAAGGGGTTATGTTCTCAATTTCATGTGAATCTACGCTTTTGTGTATAAGATTTGATACACATTAAGACAACGTGAAGAGGTTCTTGTCAATTCAGAAATCCATTTTGAATTTGGTATGAATTCTATATAAAGGACTGGTAGACTCGATTTATTAATCGATTCCGACCGTGTTAAAGCCCCAATACTGTAACTCAGTGGTGAATTTAATTCTGTGGGAAAGTTTATGGTTTGAATGCAGAGATAAATCCACGGTTAATGCGTTGGGTAGAAGCTTGAAGGAAAGTGGTTTTATAAACCCATACCACCGTTTCGTTGGTTAAAAGGTTATGACATGTTTTGTTTGTTTAATTTGCTCCCACCACAATTAAAATAACATTGGATTTTAAGGTGCGTATGGCTATGATTATAAGATCTCAAATCAAGGGTTCGAGATTTAAAGAAGCTTCCGCCCATTGTTGACGAAGTTGCCCAAATTTAGAATTTATTTGGGCTTTGATTAAAAATGCATTAATTTCAGATGCATAAAGTGGTGATTGTGGTTGGGCGAGGTTTCACTCTTCATCAAGTGGTATCAGAGCTAGAACAACTCTTTTTGAAAAAGTTCAAGTTTGGTGAATGCATATATGAAAAGGAACTAGACTTTTGAAAACTAATAGAGATTTCAACCTACAGAGATACAGTGAAGGTGATTGCAGAATCATAGAGTCCAATTGGAGGAAAAGTAGTTTGAAGACTGCAGAATTGAAGAAATAAGATCAGATTCTAAGATCTGATAGGCAGCAAAGATACACAGAGTTACAGTAAATAGGATTTGCAGAGTGAGTGGAAGACAAGATCATGTAGAGATCTTGCAGAAGTCAGAGTGCAGACAATTGAAGACATCTCAGCAGAATCAGATCACAACTTTGAGAGCAGTGATAGAAGAGTCCAACAAAGGATTCTGAGTGGAGAAGAAGTGTGGCAGAACCTGGAAGAATTCCCAACAGAGGTTGGATGAGAAGAGAACATAGGTGTTCTTGTGAAAAGTTGCAGAGTGAAGCCTATAGTGAGCAGAAGAAGGTGCTCAAAAGGTTCTAGCAGATAGGGGACCAATACTTTCCAAAATCCGGATCCGAAGGAAGGGGTTGGTAAGGTGAGTTGCAGCAAGAGAGCTTGTGGTTGCAGAGGCTTAGTGCAGGTTGTAGGAGAAAATGGCTACTGATAGCCACAACAGAGATTGCAGAGGTTCTGAGAGAGGCCACAACAGAAGAAAGAAAGAAGATTCCAAAGAAAATGGCATGAAGAAGAAATCCACTGATGAAGAATGGTGGGAGGAGATAGCTGAGATTATAGAACAATTTTATAAACTGGAGAGGATGATAGAAGAAAGCCAGAGAATTGGTTGGCTCATGAAAAAGAGAGTGAATTGGCAACCATTACAGTTGAGGTTGAGGCAAAATAAGGTTGCCTTATTGAGAGAAGGACTCAGAGCAGCTGAGTTGAAAGAAGAAATTTCCTCTTGTGAAGCAGAATAGAGCACAGATGAAGAGTGGAGATATGCAAGAGATCTTGTAAGACATGATGAAGACTTGAGGCAGCAAGAAGCTTGTCTTGCTGAAGAGGAAGTCATTGAGGATTTCCTGTGTTGTTGGACAAGTCCAGATGATGTAAGGGCTTGTGTTTTTGAGTCTGAAAAATGTGAAGTGATGACAGACTCCACAAAGGAAGAAGAACCCAGAGTTCTTGAGGCAAGGATGGAAATTGAAGATCCCATGTGCAGATCTGTTCCAGAAGTGCTTGAGGAAGCAACCAAGACTGATAAGTCTTGTGATTTGGAAAGTAAAAGGTTGTGTATGTTTGCAGGTACACCACTGGAAGAGGAGAAAGCTTTAAGGTTTGCTGAGGAGGAGGCATTGAATCTGAAATCTGTTCAGATCAATGCTAAGATAATAAGATCTTAGGGAGAGATGAAGAAATAAGGGTCAAATGAAGATATTCAGCAGAATGTTGAAGTAGAGGATGAAGGACCAACAGATGATTGGTCAAGAACAAGAAGAGGTATAAAAGGTTGTGTGAGGTTCCCGAAATATACTCCTATGAAGTAGTTGAATTGTATAGGAGGTTAGATTTTCAAAGAAGAGAATTGGAGAAGCAGAGGACCTATGCACAAGATGATTTACTGAGGAAGCAAGGCAGGAAGATCTTCATGGATAGATTTCATGGAGCAGATGATGGAGAGAAAGTGAGACTAGCTGGAAATCTCATGAAAGATGCAGATCATCATGCTGAGGTGCTGACAGAAGATTTGGAAGGAAGTTCTGAACAACATACTGATTTGTTGTCAGAGAAGAAGAAGGTATTGAAGCCTTGGAATTTTAATGTTGATGATTCATGTGTTGATCATGCATACAAAAGGGAAGAACAAAAAATGAAATCTGTCAGAGGATTGAATGAAGGAGGAACTATGTTGGCTGAAAGCATAGCAAAGAATCATCATTTTAACATGGTGGAGATGACTCTGGCAGCTAAGGAGAAGGATGATGATGAAATTATGAGTCTAGAAACAGACTTAGAATTGCAGGGAGAAGAATTGGTGACTGGTTCATCAATTGAGGCCATTGGGTCTCATGGTTTTAACACTGACAGTTTTTTTATGTTTATGGGAATGGCAGGAGACAATCCATCCTTTGGAATTGTCTTGGGAGAGGAAGGTGAGAAGATTGCAGCAACGTAGAGTAGGAGTGCTCAACTGGCTCCACAGGAGCGAACCAGAGAGATGCCAAAATTCAAAGCTTAGGAGAGAAGCTTGGTGAGGTATCTGGTAGCAGGGAGGCTTGCTATTGCAGAGGTTTTGTTGCAACTCATAGAGAACAATTCCGCAGAGGATGCGGGTGAGAATTGTTCAAGCAGACTGTTACGGGAAGATCATAGGGAGCAGTTCCATAGACAACGTGGGTAGAATTACTGGTAGTAAAGAAGACATATGAACAGGAGGTCATAAATTTTTGTGCCTCGGGAGTTTGATGCAGGGGCATCCGAACATGTTTGAATTCAAGTTCGAATCTGCAGATGAAGAGACAAGTATGCGAACAGTCACGCAATTTGGGGTAAAATTTGTTTAAACCGATACTAGAATTTATGTAACTGATTAATGGCCTGCCATGTGTGCATTGAGAAGACCATAAGTTTCCTTGAGCGATCTCAATCGATTATTTTCTAGTCTATATAGACAACGAGCCTGTAATGCGAGAAGAACGGAGCAAGTGAGCACGATGTAGTCGGAGGTGAACTTTGTTACTAAGGCTGAAATGCCTTAGATATCTGTAAGCGGTCTTTGTATATAATAGAGGAATTAAAATGTGGATTCTGTTTATCTGTATATGCGTAGTGAGTTATTTGCAATTAGACTATGTAGTTCATTTAATGTGTGCGCGTTTCATATGGGTTATCTGCAGTTCCTTATGAGTGTATTGTAGTGATTATTGACCATCGATCCTTACAGGATCGATGGCAATCAAATGTTATGTGATTTTGTCTTGATTTGATTTAAATTAAACATCAACCTTTGTGTGAACGAAGAATTCGATTGCATATAAAACTCCGATCTCTGTGAAGGGGTTATGTTCTCAATTGCATTTGAATCTACGCTTTTGTGTATAAGATTTGATACACATTAATACAGCGTGAAGAGGTTCTTGTCAATTCAGAAATCCATTCTGAATTTGATATGAATTCTGTATAAAGGACTAGTGGACTCGATTTCTTAATCAATTCCGACCGTGTTAAAGCCCCAATACCGTAATTCATTGGTGAATTTAATTATGTGGGAAAGTTTATGGTTTGAACGCAGAGATAAATCCACAGTTAATGCGTTGGGTAGAAGCCTAAAGGAAAGTGGTTTTATAAACCCATACCACCATTTCGTTGGTCAAAAGGTTATGACATGTTTTGTTTGTTTAATTCGCTCCTGCCGCAGTTAAAATAACATTGGATTTTAAGGTGCGTATGGCTATGATTATAAGATCTCAAATCAAGGGTTCGAGATTTAAAGAAGCTTCCGCCCATTGTTGACGAAGTTGCCCAGATTTAGAATTTAATTGGGCTTTGATTAAAAATTCATTAATTTCATATGCATAAAGTGGTGATTGTGGTTGGGCAAGGTTTTGCTCTTCATCACATGGGTTATTATTAATTAAGCCGATAAGCCTCTCTCTTGAATCAGTGGATCTCAAATTTTCATCTACCATTTTCATATCACAACGACATCTTCATATCACGGGGACATTTGTGCAACTATATAATCACTAAAATAAAATATTTGTATAACCATAACATTTGTCCCTCCACCTATTACACTTGCCGAAATATTAGTATAACCATAAAATATGTCCCTCTATCGGTTACACTTGCAACACTCGCTTGAAGGATGTGTCTATTTTTCAGGTGGTTGTACTGGTGGGTGGATATACGGTTACGCTTGCCATATGCAAGCTAGCAGCTACATCAATTGATTATAGGAAACACAGGGACGAAGAAGAGGAGCGGTGGAATCACAAGGAGTTGGGATACTGTTTGTTTTGAACTGTAAGGTGAAGTGAGTAGTGTTGCTGCTAGAAGCGATAATGTCTGGAAAGTTGGGATACTAATTTTTCCTAACTCTAAGGTGAGGTGCGTAGTGCTGCTGGAAGCGAAAATGCCTGGAAAGGAGGAATACCGTGTATTTGTGGGGGCTTTACTAGGATAAATTTAACAAAAAATTCTAGTATTTAGTAAATTATTTCAAAATTGAATGAATTGAACAATTTTTTGAATCAGCTTTGGTTTTCTTTGGTTTTCTGTCGATTGCACCATCTGTGAAAATGCAGGCTATGAGAAATAGAAAATTAGAAGCCATACTAACATTTTGAATTGCAGATTTTCTTGTCTTGTAAAAAAAATCAAAATGAAATGCAAGCCATGCCTTTAATAATTCAGAACTATTATCCTCCGTTTAAAATTTAAAAAAAAAATGGAGTTTGAAGAAATTGTTTCAATAACACTTTTCGTTAAAAAATTGGAGTTTGAAAAAATTGTTTCAATAACATTTTTCAGTTATATGTTTTCGGAGTTAGAAGTTTTGTTTGAACCGATAGAATAAAGGCTTTTAAAAAATTCGTGTAAAAATTCTAATTTTCTAATGTAGTTTCTGTAGATCATTAAGCCGTGAACTAAATTTGTAGCCTGTCAGCAACGTGGCGAAAAACTACATTTCCTAACCGGCTTCCATAAAATTCTAAATTTTAAAGCCTCTAATAATCCAGCATAGTTCGTAGACTTATATGGAGGGTCAGGTTCAAATTAAATTAGTAAGGAAGGTATTAGGTGCGGGCTTTATTTCTTCCCCTAGAAGCCTGGGCTAGCTAGATTGAGAAAAAAAAAATTACTTGACTTTCTGGTAAAATGATAAAAAAAAATTCAAGGAGGAAGAAGCTAGGAAAAGAAAGAATAAGATGAGGCTGAAAAGAAACTAGTTGAATAATAACGAAGAAAGAGGATAAAAGAGAAATACTGAGCAAATGTTGAGATTTGCAGAGCTGGAGCTCTAAAGAAATTTCGCAAATAATCTTAACCTTTTATTTTCAACTTTAAGAAATTTCGCCTTTCATGAGGCAAAAGAAATTCCCAAATAATCTTAACTTTCTGGAGTAATTTTAACTTTCACAAATAATAAGAAAATTCACAAATAATCTTAACCTTTCATTTTCAACTTAATAAATTTTGCCTTTCATTTTCAACTTTAATGAGACAAAATAAATTCCCTAGTAATCTTAACTTTCACAAATAATCTTGACCTTTCATTTTCAATTCACAAATAATCTTGACCTTTCATTTTCAACTTTAATGAGGCAAAAGAAATTCCTGAGTAATCTTAACTTTCTGGAGTAATTTTAACTTTCACAAATAATAATAAATTTCGCAAATAATCTTAACCTTTCATTTTAAACTTAAGAAATTTTGCCTTTCATTTTCAACTTTAATGAGACAAAATAAATTCCCCAGTAATCTTAACTTTCGCAAATAATCTGGACCTTTCATTTTCAATTCGCAAATAACCTTGACATTTCATTTTCAACTTTAACGAGGCAAAAGAAATTCTCGAGTAATCTTAACTCATTGGGAGTAGGGAGACCATTTAAGCTTTTACTTCTTCATCCAATGTTAAACAACACACTCTTCCCACCTGTAAATATTAGGCTTTACAACAAAGCATTTGATGCCCATTGTAACATACACCGATAATTTCACATGGAAATGCTAGGAGTTAAAAAAAATTATACAAGTTACCCACAGGTAACTATCCAAATCACTATTAAATATTCCTTACTCATCATTACATAGAATGTTCACCAGTTCATAGTGTAACCTTAGAATAAGAATAGTAAGTTGCTTAACCATTAACAACCTCTATTGTAGTACATTAACATAAAATTTTATGATGTAACCTTCCATTCATTTCATTACTCATGTAGTCATCACATATTTGACATTATGAACATCACAACAAGAAAGGAATCAACATCATCAATTTAACACAATAATCAATCACATCATTGAACACCAATATACCCTAGAAACCCCGTAGGGTGAAAACCAACAACATTTAATTTATTATTAAACGCTTGTGAGGGTGTTCAACCCTCACTCAATGGCTTATAAGGGAGACCATCCCTTAATCATCGTTATAAATCTTGCAAAGAAATATACAAATATCTAGCTTAAATCCATTACAATAAATAAGATAAAATTTACCCACTAATCTTCATATCTTCATATCTTGGTGGCATGGATGTACCTACAATGGACCATCGTACATTGGATCATCCTGTAGCTCACATTCATCTGCCACCATGTTAAGCTTAATATTCCCTTTTTACAAATCACCTTCATTCCCTGCTAATGTTGCCTTCAACATTCACATGGATGTCAATATTCATAAAATATTAATCAACCATTTCAAAAATCTACGCTAGAGAAGCTTCTCCATCTACTCATGAATATTCAAGACTTGAAAGTAAAATACCTTGACATTCTCCCTTTAACAACACATACTACATACGTGCTAGTAATCATCAAGACTAACTAATAAGTTTCCTTTCAGAGTAAGCTGACATCTGCAAGACAATAATATTCTAAGTTTTTTTTAAAAGAATCATATACTGTATTATTTATTCATGCATGCGGTTTACATAAATTTAATCAAAATAACTAACCCTTAAGCTATTACTTTTGGACCATGTAAATAAAGCTAACACAACAAATGTTGTTCCTATGCATACAAATGCATATAGTTTCCAAAAGAATCCTCCCAATGGAATTCTTTAACACAATCAAGTGTGAAAACACACTTTTCCTTTTTGAGGGAATTTTAGCATAATAAGGCATGCATAACATGTTTCTTTTTCCATAAAACTTAGGTAATAAAAAATACAAATACATGTATTCTTTTCCAAATATTATTCAGACATTACCCATATATATTCCAAGGAAACCAACACATTAATATGGATTGTTGTGCATGTAATTCATGTTCCTTCCCAAAGAATATTTTCCAATGTAGTTTAGCACAACATGCTATCATTTCTCACATACAAATATGTATTCTTTCCAATGAAAGATAATACGAATCTTGCATGCATATGCATTATCTTATTCCAAAAGACATCTAACAATATGGTTATGATAGCATCAAGTACTCACTTATAATTCTTCCTAAAGAACATTATAACTTTGCACAACATATTGCCTTCTTTAGAATTCTACCATCATTTATTTATTATTTTCATGTAATCAAATACTTCTTCTTCATAAAGAAGAAAATATAACCTAGTTTCTTTGTCTTTCTACACGTAGTTCCTCATGCTTCCTTTTTAAGAAATTATCGTAGATAACCTTCTTTTATGCACAAAACTAGGAAACCATAAGAAGGTTAACTTAACCTTTTATACACCTAAGTCAAGAACTATCCATGCAATATTTTCAAGAGGTTACCCTTTTCAAAAAAGTACCATAATTAACCCTTATTTTGTGCATAAGCACTAGGAAGGCCTTTTTTTAAAATAATATCTAAGTTAAACCTTTTATGCAGTAAAACATGCAATTAAGTCAAACTGTCCAGAATGCAACACAAAATAACTTGTCTTTTTACCCACCAGAACATGTAACTTTTGCAAACTCTTGCAACTGAATTACCACAATGGACTTATATTTCACGCACAAGATAAAGACATTCTTTCCAAAGAAGATCTTGTTACTTATGTTATCTCTGTGTATAATTTTTAGAAAGTAATTCCACAATTACACATTTCACCTTAAAAAGGGAAATCCCACTTCTTATATCTTCCCATGAAAATATCTTCTCATATATTTATTTCATCTTGATATGAGAATAATTTGGAAAATAAGTCACGTAAATAATCAATGGTGAATTTGTTTCAGTAACATCCCAATAAACTAATGAAATACCCTTTTCTTTCATATATATAACTCATCCTAAAAAAATGAGCAAAATAATTATTACTCTTTACTATTTTCCCATAATCTAAGGAATATATATATATATATATATATATATATATATATATATATGCACTTATTTCCAAGAAAATGGGTTCATTAATAACCATGCAAATCCATACATTTTTTTTCTCAAGATAAAACCTAATGGACATGCTTACCTCTGAAGAACGCTCTTAATAAGAACTTCTATTATGCCATAATACTGCATAGCAACTCCCACAACTGTCATAGTTGTATCAAAAAAGGTGGCCACGATGTGGGATCGATGCCTCCAGATGATCAACGCACCCTCTTTACTCTTTTCATCAATGCACATTATTTTCTTGGAATGCAAATGCTCATCCTTTTCTTTTAAACCCATTGGTCTCCCTTCCATTTTCACACTCCTCTCCATCCCAGTGAATGGAGAAAATAATAGTATATATTTTATAATGGAACACGTGTTACCATTTTCTTGATAGAGATCATAGGTTAGTTTCTAACTAAATCACAACCCTAACGAACTTATGAATTAGTTTCTTGAAAACCAATCGATTCATAATTCATGGTAACTACATGATAATTAAAATAGTTCCGTAAAAATTGTGAATGCCAACGGTTTTACAGGGGTGTTACATACTCCCCCCCTTAAGAGAACATCATCCTCGGTGTGCTTCTCTCACTGAAACTTAAACTTATACTCATGATATAATGATATAAACAACCCAAAGGGGGTCCTTTCCTTTGACAATGAAACATTTTATTTTCCTTAAATGCCATTAATTGAAACAAGAATGTTTTTATGTTTTTATCCATAGTCATAAGCATGTATAGCTCAAAAAATATTCCATTTCCATTTTTAACTACTTATCCATTATTCAATTCATCAAAATATAGAAAAATATCTATACGAACTTACCATTACTTACCAATTACTATTGGAATTAATGACGGCTTTTACTCAAGCTCTCTGAGAATGGTTGAACAACCCATCAACACTCCATCAAAAGAGCCTGTAATGTATGACTAAAAAATTCAATCGCATTAGTCACATAGTTTCAATCAAATGAAATAATTGCAATTATCAAACATTCATGCAATATCAAGAGATGTTTTAATGAGAGTACTTCCACAAGTACTCAGAGAGCACCAACCCTCTAATCAATGCATCACGTGCACATTGTCTTAGCTCTTGCTAAAGACATCCACACAATACTTCAAAAAGTACTAAGAGAACACCTAGCTCTCTAATCGTACCAATGGTCAATCAATGCACCATGGGCATATCCTAGCCTTTGCTAAGACATTCAAACAAATTAGTATAAAATAAATGAACTTATACATTCAGTAATTCATTTTCCGAGCATTAAGCTCCTTTCCCCTTAATATCTACATAAGATATTTACATAATCATATAAAAATTCATTTTAATATAACACATAACTTATTACTTAACTTGTTCCGTTATGAGAACCACAATGGTCAAAAAAATTCTCCTCCCAACCCATGGGAGTTGGTTTCCACAACAAAATCGAGTCATTTTCACATAAAAATAGTTATTCAACAAAAGACCATTCCAGGTCCAATATGGATTCCTCTTGGCAACATCATGCCTATTCCTCTAACAGTGTCCCGTCTATGAGGAATTTTGGGCCATCTCCAACAGGCTCCAAAATCAATAGAGTTGCCTCAGGTTTTTCCCCTTCACCATCTTGTCCAACTCTCTTCCCTACTGAGATCATATATCTCTAGGGAGAGGAAATCTGGGCAAGTAAGGGCCATCAACCCCTCCAGATAGGCAACCACCGTCAACCCAAGGCCTTCTAGCCTTTCACAATTGTTGTCAACTGTCTCACATGTTAAATTTCTCTTTTAGCATTATTTCCCATAGTAGATCACATAATGAACTTTATGCACATTATACATAAATAAAAAAGAACTTTGTGTACATCATACATCATAATTTCCCTTAACATGGGTCCAATGATATCTAGATTAATAGGAAACATGACTAATATACACATGACTAACATACGTGTTGTACATTATTATTTCCCACATAACAAAATCATGCATATTAAAACATGATACCATGTGTTTATACATTATTATTTCCCAAATAACACAATCATGCACATTATAACATGATACTTTAACATTTACTATTGCAATTCGCATTGCAATGTTTGCGATGTTTTATTTTCACAGGTTTTCTTTTGCCATTAAGCTACCCATGCTTACTATAAGCAATAATGCTAATCGTAAATATGCATTTCTTAAGCACGTATTATCTTTCGCAATCATTTTAATTTCCCGCATACAATGTTGTCATGTATACAAGTATATATAAATATTCATTAATGTGTATGTGTCAATAACGATTAGGGTATGAGTGCAAACATTTCCAATTCCCATAATGTTCTGTTACCAACAGACTGACACACGAAGTAATTACCATAATCACTTGTTCACAACTTTCAAATAGCTTTAGTCAAAATCGATTCGTGTATATAAATTTCATTAGTTAGTCATTCATAACTAATCAATGTTATTAATAATCTTAATGCATCTATGACACGATTCATTCAAAAATTAGTCATTCAATGCGACTAATAATCTTAATGAATCCATAACGACTCATTCAAAAACAAGTCAATCAACTAGTCATTATAGTCAAGTCTCACTACTTGACCCATTAAGTATTTTTTTAACATCTAAAAGGCTTCATTCAATTTAATTTTAAAACACTCTATCATCTTATATAAGGACTTTCCTCACCTTTTGCAGTCATGCATTAGTTTCACACACCATCACTATACACATTCATCTTTTTTCAAGTAGTGCATGGTAACTTTAGTTATGTTCACTAAATGTATGAGTAATATGTCATATAACCACTGTTAATAAACAACTCTCACTTTCACTAGTGAGTATTTAGGTTGTTCATAAATACAACAAAGGTTTTATTGTCTTCTCACTTTCACTAGTGAGTACCCAGGTTTTTCATAAGTACAACAAAGGTTTTATTGTCTTTCATCCTCAACAGGATTCCAATGTTATGAAAAACGTTTTGCAATAACATTTACTACTCATTACTCTTTAATGTAGTTATAAACATGAACCAGACATCTCATGTCAAGAGTAGACTACTGCATATATCATTCAATATGTAGATTGTTGGAATCATATATCAATCAATATGTAGATTTCTAGAATTATACCTTAATTGATGTCCATTAATAGCATACCTCAATTTCTTTTCGCTTAACAAATCCCAAACGCGTCAGTGCTACAACCTTTAGCTTTGATACCACTTGTAACATACACCGATAATTTCACATGGAAACGCTAGGAGTTAAAAAAAAGTTATAAAAGTTACCCACAGGTAACTATCCAAATCACTATCAAATATTTCTTACTCATCATTACAAATAAAGTTCACTAGTTCATAGTGTAACCTTAGAATAAGAATAGTAAGTTACTTAACCATTAACAACCTCTATTGTAGTACATTAACATAAAATTGTATGATGTAACCTTCCATTCATTTCATTACTCATGTGGTCATCACATACTTGACATTATGAACATCACAACAATAAAGGAATCAACATCATCAATTTGACACAATAATCAATCACATCATTGAACACCAATATACCCTGGAAACCACGTAGGGTGAAAATCAACAACGTTTAATTTATTATTAAATGCTCGTGAGGGTGTTCAACCCTCACTCAATGGATTATAAGGGAGACCATCCCTTAACCATCATTATAAATCTTCCAAAGAAATATACAAATATCTAGCTTAAAGCCATTACAATAAATAAGATATCATTTACCCACTAATCTTCATATCTTCATATCTTGGTGGCATGGATGTACCTACAATGGACCATCGTACATTGGATCATCCTGCAACTCACACTCATCTGCATCAACCATAATCATTTACCTACAATGGACCATTGTACATTGGATAATCCTGCAGCTCACATTCATCTGCCACCATGTTAAGCTTAATATTCCCTTTGTACAAGTCACCTTCATTCCCTGCTAATGTTGCCTTCAAAATTCACATGGATGTCAAGATTCATAAAATATCAATCAACCATTTCATAAATCTATGCTAGAGAAGCTTCTCCATCTACTCATGTATATTCATGACTTGAAAGTAAAATACCTTGACATTCTCTCTTTAACAACACATACTGCATATGTGCTAGTAATCAGTCATCACATTAACTAATGTTTCCCTCACATAAGCACACATTCCTGCAAGACAATAGCTACATCTCCCAAGATTTTCTTTAAAAAAAACTGATACATCAGTTACGATATTCGTGCATGCGGTTTACATAAATTTATAACTAACCCTTCAGCTATTACTTTTGGACCATGTAAATAAAGCTAACACAACAAATGTTGTTCCTATGAATACAAATGAATATAGTTTCCAAAAGAATCTTCCCAATGGAATTATTTAACACAATCAAGTGTGAAAACACACTTTTCCTTTTCGAGTGAATTTTAGCATAATAAGGCATGCATAACATGTTTCTTTTTCCATAAAACTTAGGTATTAAAAAATACAAATACATGTATTCTTTTCCAAATATTATTCAAACATTACCCATATATATTCCAAGGAAACCAACACATTAATATGGATTTTTGTGCATGTAATTCATCTTCCTTCCCAAAGAATATTTTCCAATGTAGTCTAGCACAACATGCTATCATTTCTCACATACAAATATGTATTCTTTCCAATGTGCTATCATTTCTCACATACAAATATGTATTCTTTCCAATGAAAGATAATACAAATCTTGCATGCATATACATGATCTTATTCCAAAAGACATCTAATATAATGGTTATGATAACATAAAGTACTCACATATAATTCTTCCTAAAGAACATTATAACTTTGCACAACATATTGCCTTCTTTAGAATTCTACCATCATTTATTTATTATTTTCATGTAATCAAATACTTACTTCTTCTTCATAAAGAATAAAATATAACCTAGTTTCTCTGTCTTTCTACACGTAGTTCCTCATGCTTCCTTTTTAAGAAATTATTGTAGATAACCTTCTTTTAGGCACAAAACTAGGAAACCATAAGAAGGTTAACCATTTATACACCTAAGTCAAGAACTAGCCATGCAATATTTTCAAGAGGTTACCCTTTTCAAAAAAGTACCATAATTAACCCTTATTTTGTGCATAAGCACTCGGAAGGCCTTTTTTTTTAAATAATAACAAAGTTAAACCTTTTATGCAGTAAAACATGAAATTAAGTCAAATTTTCCAGTATACAACACAAAATAACTTGTCTTTTTACCCACCATAACATGTAACTTTTGCAAACTCTTGCAACTGAATTACCACAATGGACTTATTTTCATGCACAAGATAAAGACATTCTTTCCAAAGAAGATCATGTTACTTATGTTATCTCTGTGTATAATTTTTAGAAAGTAATTCCACAATTACACTTTTCACCTTAAAAAGGGAAATCCCACTTCTTATATCTTCCCATGAAAATATCTTCTCATATATTTATTTCATCTTGATATGAGAATAAATTGGAAAATAAGTCACGTAAATAATCAATGGTGAATTTATTTCAGTCACATCCCAATAAACTAATGAAATACCATTTTCTTTCATATATATAAATCATCCTAAAAAATTGAGAAAAATAATTATTACTCTTTACTATTTTCCCATAATCCAAGGAATATATATATATATATATATATATATATATATATATATATATATATATATATATATATATATATATATATATATATATTATATATATATGCACCTCTTTCCAAGAAAATGGATTCATTAATAATCATGCAAATCCATACATTTTTGTCTCAAGATAAAACCTAATGGACATGCTTACCTCCGAAGAACGCTCTTAATAAGAACTTCTATTATGCCATAATACTGCATAGCAACTCCCATGACTGCCATAGTTGTATCAACAAAGGTTGCCACAATATGGGATTGATGCCTCCAGAGGATCAACGCACCCTCTTTACTCTTTTCATCAATGCACATTATTTTCCTGGAATGCAAATGCTCATCCTTTTCTTTTAAACCCGCAGGTCTCCCTTCCATTTTCACACTCCTCTCCATCCCAATGAATGGAGAAAATAATAGTATATATTTTATAATGGAATACGTGTTACCATTTTTTTGATAGAGATCATAGGTTAGTTTCTAACTAAATCATAACCCTAACGAACTTATGAATTAGTTTCTTGAAAACCAATCGATTCATAATTCATGGTAACTACATGATAATTAAAATAGTTCTGTAAAAATTGTGAATGCCAACAGTTTTACAGGGGTGTTACACCCACTGATAATTTTAACAAATTCATTGGTAAATATTTGGCTTTATGACAAAGCCTAAGTATTTGATGCCCAATAATAATTTTATCAGATTCATTGGGAGAAGGAGACCATTTAAGCTTTTACTTCTTTATCTATTGTTAAACAACATTGATGACTTTCTGAAATTAGATTTATTAGGAGAAGGGAGACCATTTAAACTTTTACTTTTTCATCCAGTGTTAAATAACATTGAAATTAATTTCTCCATACCTTTGGAGATGGCATCGACAAAATGTAAAAAAATAAATATGAAATAAATACATTTGGAAAGTAAATATGAAATATAAATACATTTGGAAAAATTGACTCTTTCAACTCACCTAGCTTATCTGATCAACATACTAATTCCATAAACAAAACCTTTGATCATGATAGCATCAACACAACTTGTAATATGTAAATATGAAATAAACACATTTGGAAAAATTGACTCTTCCAAATCTCCTAGTTTCTTTAATCAAAATAATGAGATCTTTGGCTACCAGTACAAAGAGAAAATGAGCTAAAGACATGCTTGTTGAAGTTGTTGAAGTCCTTTGGAAGAAATAAAGAAACGTCAGGGAGAGTAATTTGTTGGTAACTGCAAGGGAAGCTAGAGAGAGGCATCCCATAATCTATTTTATAATTTACAAATTTACTTTGTCATGTGCTTTTACAAGGTCTCCATTGCTGCAGTAGAAAGATTCTAGATTTAATTGAATGCATTCCTAATTGGGTTGTTCCAAGGACATCATGAATTTGTCTATATTGCTCCTCAACTATAACTTCAAATAAAATTCCTTTTAACATGTTGGCAATAATTTTAGATTAAATTGAATGTATTCCTTACTGAGTTGTTCCAATATCATCATGTATTTGTCTATTAAAAACAAACCTAATTTTCTCTTCAGCTATAACTCCAAAAAAAAATCATTTTAAACTTGTTGGCAATAATTTTAGAAATTAATTTGCATACCAAGTTACACATAGAGATAAGCCTCAAATTATCAAATAATAATGGAACCTATTTCTTATGAATGAAAACCTACTTCTTATGAATGAACTCTATAAAAGTAGAGTTGAGCACACCCAACACTTTCCAAAAGGTCCTGAATTCCTCCACCATTCCAACCAAATCATCCACCATCAAATCATAGAACCCTAAACAAAATTCCATCAGGCCTCTAGGGATTTTGGATATTTTTAAAGAATTTAAAACTGGCTTAATCTCTTCTTATTCTCTTCCTTTGACACCTCTTTTTCAAGCTCTGCATTCATATCTACTTAATCTCTTCCTTTAACACCTCTTTTTCAAGCTTTGCATTCATATCAACATCGATGAGCTTAGGAAAAAGAAAAATTTCATAATTTCTCCATGTTAGCTACCTCAACTACCTCAAGATATTTAAATAGGGATTTGAATTGTTGTTTTATATCTTGTCCAATCTCCATAAAGCTATTGACTAACAACTATTTGCTTTGATAATTTCCCATATGGTGTTCACATTACATGTTTATGTTTCCCTAGGCAAGCCATATAGCTTGACTTTTTGAGCCTCAAATCTTTTACCTCTTTGTCAAGAATAGCTTTTTTTTCTCTTCTAGATTTGTAAGAGCATCAAATTTTACCTCTAACTTTTTGTCAAAAATAACTTTCTTTTTCCCTTCCAAACCTCTTTCAATTTATATTTTAGATTATGAATATATATTTCCTTTCCTTTATTTTAAATAGAAGAAAATAAGCTGATTTGTAAAAGAATAAAAGAGGCTTTCATCACTCTGTTCTATTGTTCTGTATTATGATTTCTAATAATTAGGATTTGTGTTAAATGATTAATTATTAGAAAATTTTAAAGTTTTTTTTTTTTTCTAAATAAAACTAATTCTATTATGTATAAGTGTTACTGATACAAAACTGCTGCGATGTCATCTGAGGGAGCCTGAGCACCAGGCTTGAAGAACAGGCTAAACAGAGAGAGTCTGGACTGCCTGATATGGGAAACCAGTCCTTTAGAAATCATATTGGCCGCCCTGGGATGGGAAACCGGCCTACAGCATATACATGATGTTTTGACAGAAAGAAATAAACTAAGAGTAACACTCAGCTTTTCCAGCTACACGTTGTGACAAAGAGAAAAAAAATTCCAACGGAAATTGAACAAAAATACCCGATAGAGCTGTGAACTGAGCATATCACTAATCCTGAGTTGGTGACGGAGGCTCTTCCACCACCCTGCAAGCGTAATCATCTTCAGAATCATTCATGATGCCTTTGAGAGCGCCTTCCTAGTCCGAGACTCCAGCCATCTTGCGCGAAGCTTCTTCTGCGTGGAGGGCAGCGTTGACTGGCTGAGCCGAGCTTTTGGGAGGACTGGAGATAGAAGGAGGCCTCGGGGAAGCTTCAGGGGAGGGACAAGGGAGAGGAGATCACTCTTCTTGAAGCGTCACCGTAATGTAAGCAATAACAATAGGATTGTCATGAAGACATTCAAAACGAAATTCAACACACTGGGACGATTGGCAGATGGGCAAGCGGGCAGACCTGTGGGAGGCGGGAGGAATTGGAGCATTAGGGGGGTCAGCAGGTGGGAGAGGGAAAGGTTGAACCTGAGGAACCGAGACCCCATGATGCCTTCATCTGCCGCCATGATACATTTCCTGAGTCTCTTCAGCAGAAGAGGATCCTGAGACAGAACTGGAGGGAGGTCGATGTTGTGAGGCTCTCCCTCTACTTGAGCCACGCCTGCTTCACATTCTATGTCGTATGCGCGGCATGGAGGCTGAGCCTTGCGAAGAGAAAATACAATGCAAGGGACAAGCAGGTGGTCCAAAAATGCAGTGATGGGAAATTCCGAAGGAGTAGTCTGTCGTCTGAGCGTCAAGAGGGGTGGCGTTGCCCCAAAAATCCACCGTTCGAGCTTGATGTGCCGAATTGGATCGACAGAAGTTGCTCTGAGATAAGTGAATCCCAGGCAGCGGTTCAAAACAAGCGAGGAGAGTAAAGCGACACCCGGTGTGGGTTCGAATGCTGATCTCTACATAGCCTTGAGGGCATGCACTGTTTAAAGGAGGTAGAGAGGCTGCGCTGCTATCACCATTAACCGAACAATCTGGAATGAGAGCCATGACCGATTGAATACCCATAGCGCGATGAGAGAGCACCTGCATAGGTTTTATTGCTCCGCGAGCTGGCCGATTAATGAGCGCATAAATGCGCGTACAGTAGACCATATGGCTCTCCCATGCGAACTCCTTCGGGAGACGCACAGGTGCCAAGGTCCCATCATTCATCGTTGGCACCCGCATCCGGGCTAAAGGTAGTGGGCTTGGCCCGGTTTAGACTAACTACTCGCACGACGAGCTACGACCTTGCTCGGGATCGAACACAAGACCGGTCCGTCATTACGAGGCCGAATTTACCACTACGCCGCCTCCACGACCTTAAATTTTAAAGTTTTATAATAAATTTTATATTTTTATTTTTTATTATTAAGAATTTTACACTATTTTAAATACCTTGCAAATGGGGATTATTTTCTAAAATGACTCTTAACCACTTTCAATTTATATTTTAGGTCAGAATATATATTTATTTTACTTTATTTTAAATAGATGAAAATAAGCACACTTATAAAAGAAGAAATAAGCTTTCATCATTGGTACTATTTTTCAGTTTTATGGTATTTTGATTCCTTATAACACTTTTACTAGTGAAATACTATTTTTTATTAAATGGTTCATTATTAAGAATTTTTAAAGTTTTATAATAAATTTTATATATATATATATATATATATATATATATATATTATTACTAAATTTTTTACACTATTTTAAATACTTTGCAAATGGGGATTATTTATTTTCATATTAATAAAATTTAAAAGGCATGTTGTGGGTAAGTACAGTACATTCATTATTTTGTGGTAATAAATATGTTTGATTGCTTGATCTTGTGGTAAATTGTTTGGTGGTAAATGGTAAAAAGTAATTGATTTTTTAATAAAATGATATATTATGACCTATTAGAATAATTTTTATTAATATTTTTTTTGGTATGTGTTGAGTTTTATATAAATTTTAGATATATCAAAAATCTATGGAGTGATGATTTTAGAAGTTTTTTCCAATTACCAAATTAAAATTAGATTGACAAAAATTTAATAATTAAAATTGATGAAAAGACAAATTTCCTTGATCATTCTAATAATTTTTATTGTCTAATTTTGATTAAAATTTGGAAATGCTAATGGGGGAAGTTAATGTAGCTTTGGCTTGTTGTATTATTGTGAAATTGGGTGTTAAATGGATGTTAATGTGTTCTATGGCTCAATGGTAAATGTGTGTGATTGATGTTAAATTAGTATCATCTAACTAATTTGGCAACAAGCAAGCTTCGAATCTGTAGTAGTGAAGGAATATTATTTTAATGTAGATCATTCAATTAATTTGGCACTAGTAATTTAGTATCATACAACTAATTTGGCAACAAGCTTCAAATGTGCAACAATGAAGGAATATTATTTTAAGGTAGATCATCCAACTAATTTTGCAGCATGCTTCCAATTTAAATGATGGAAACTCAAAATAATTATCTATGTTGAATTATTTTAAATTATGATTTTTGAAAATCTATATATAATTGTGAATAAAAATTAAAGACAAAAAATATAAAAAAAGAAAGATCATTCCATGTATTAGTTAAATTACCTTAAAATATGACATAATTAATTTATTGTAATTCTTCTTAAAATGCATATTCAGTGTACAACATTTTATTCTAAATGTTCCATGATGCAGTTGTCATGACACTAGATAATGATTTTGTTAACAAACTCTAATATAATTATAAATTATAAATTTAAGAATAAAATAGGCAAAAAAAAACTTATATTTAATAAATCAATTATTATTCAAATTATAAATTTAAGAATAAAATAGGAAAAAAAAACTTAAATTAAATTAAAATACATTTTTTTCAATATTAGGAATTTTGCTTCTGTGATCTATAAAATGAATATAAAGTCTTTCAATGATAATCACATCTAAGTATATTTTTCTCAATCATTTAGAACCAGCTAGTGTGGTTCATCATCAGGATAAGATGAGATAAAGGGACTCTCCAACTAGCTGTTGTAAACAATGGCTAGTTTGACTAACCAAAAGAAAATAAGAAATTCAATTAATTTAAAATAAATTAATTAATAGTTGTGTATATTATTATTATTATTATTTATTTTATTTTATATTTAAAAAGAATTAATTAATATACTTATTTTCTTATTTAATAAGTAATTTTAATGTGTAAAATCTTAATTTAATAGCTATTACAATAAGTTATTTACCCAAAAAAAAAATTAATAGTTGTATATAATTTTAGTATATTATTATTAATAATAATATATTTTTTTATTTGCTATTATAATATATTATCTATCAAGAATATCTATAAATATTATAATCAATAATATTTAATTTAATATAAATGAAAAAAGGAAGTAAGAGAGCCAGAGAAAGAAGACCTTAAGGGAAGAAAAGGGGTTAAGAGGAGGAGCACAAACAAGAGAGAGAACTGGGGGAAGAAAAAACATCAACTAACAGTGAAGGGTAGGAATCCAACACCTGCTAACACTCCACCCATCATCTTTGTTAAGGTTAACCGATCTCTTTTCAATTTCTAAGGCTTCCCCTAATTTACGGTGGTGGAAATGGTCAATCCCATCTTCAATGCAAATGTGATGTTTTGTCTTTGATCTCTTTTCAATTTCTAAGGCTTCCCTTAATTTACGGTGGTGGAAATGGTCAATCCCATATTCAATGTGAATGTGATGTTTTGTCTTCTCAGCATGCTCTGCTAAGGCAGAGGAGCTTGATATACAATGCTTAAGGTCAATAACATGTTCAAGAATTCTTTGATTAATGGATCGATCAGTTTCACCGATGTAAGGCGACTTACAGGAGCATGAAATCAAGCAAACACCCTTATCATCCTTAGGACAAACTAGGTCCTTAACTAATGTAAGTGAACTCCTATTAACCTCTCTTTGCACCTTTTGAATAATTGCTAATAATAATATCTTAAGCCTAGCGTTATTCATTCAGAATCAACCTATTTACAAACTTTGCATGGGTTAAAAGTTATTCTTAATAGTTACTATCAAATTAAATTTTCACTTGATCTTCTCAAAGCCCCCTCTCACATCTTCATGGCTCTCGTTAGGTTGATACTTCTCATTCGTAATAGTTGCTATCAAATAACCTCTTCATGGCTCTCATTAGGTTGATACGTCTGAAACCTTACATGGGTTATTCTTAATATTTTCCCTAAATAGAACCTCTATTTACCTCTTTTGGGGCAATAATATCTTAAGCATTAGGTTGATATGTCTGAAACCTTTCATGGGTTATTCTTAATATTTTTCCTAAATAGCACCTCTATTTACCCCTTTAGGGGCAATAATATCTTAAGCCTAGCATAAATGATCAGGATTAACATAGAGAAATTTTCGATCTTCTAAAAGCCCCCTCTCACCTCTTCATGGCTCTCATTAGGTTGATACTTCTCATTCTTAATAGTTGCTATTAAATAACCTCTTCATGGCTCTCATTAGGTTGATACTTCTGAAACCTTACATGGGTTATTCTTAATATTTTCCCTAAATACGAAGGGTTATTCTTAATATTTTCCCTAAATAGAACCTCTATTTACCCCTTTTGGGGCACTAATATCTTAAGCCTTGCTGAGGGTTAAAACAAATGAGGTAACTTGAAGCCTCCTATATTGCTATCCTCACCGCCCACCTATAATGATGTGTTGTAACTTTGGCACTAATAATGCATTGAAATAACGTGTCCTTGCTCATGTGGGATTAAAACCGCCATTTTATTATAACCCTATCTTACATTAATTTCTGCTCTTTTTATTATTATATTAAAACTTACATCCTCTTTCTGTTCGCAACCCTGATTGGCAGTAAAGATGGATCTAATCATTCGCCAACAACACGTATATCAATCATACGATACGAGTGATAAATATCAACCAAAATTTTAAAACATTAATATTAACCAATGCTATAGAGTATTGCAAATACTAAATAATTATATGAAAATATTAATTAATTGTATTTTTTTTGGTTAAAAAGAATATAATTAAAATTTGAACTTCGATTTTTCAATTTTCACAGAGTTTACATTATTTCTATCACAAATTGAGCTACCACATAAGATATTAATTAATTGCAGTTAAATATTACATAATTGAAAAAAATATAGAAATTATATTTATAATTAAAAAATAAAATAAAATAATAATTATAAAAATATTATAGTTAAAAATATTTTAAAAAATAAAAAATAAAAAATTAGTGGAAACATATCATTAATTGTAATTCAAGATAAAGATAAATTGAAATTTGTTTAATATGTTTGACTAAATTAATAAGTGTTCAGCCTAAAACACATTGCTTAATATCTCTGTGTGGCATGCATGTTAATAAAAAGTTCTATGAAATGTTCAAATACTTTATTTCTGATAAATGCAAATACTCTAACATTTAAATATTTAATCATAGATTTAAATATAAATCTGCATTAACCAATACTCTAACATAATAATATATTATTTTCAAATCATTATAATACATTAAACAAACTACCAAATAATTCATTAAATATACTAAACTAAGTATAAATAATAATAATAGCAATCCATTTATGAATACTATACTCAAGTAACCCATAATTGATACATATACAAATGAATATATTGCAAAATAAATTATAATAAACTTATCTCATTATAAACCCTATATATATATATATATATATATATATATATATATATATATATATAAACAATACAAAACAAAGGATCGACTGCTCATACCACCACCAGAGAATCAGCTACAAGTAATCCACCACCTTTATCAGTCGATATTCTTATATCTCCCCCAAGACTTATGTCTTCGCCAAAAAAAACAGCTATGAATTCACAGCTTATCCCATATAACCTTATTCCATCTATACCACAAGACTCCAGTGCAGGATAATTCTAATGAATTTCATCAACCCCCTTTAACAGAATCCTCTAAAAATCCCCAAACCTAAGAAAAAACTTTCCATCCTCTAAAACCAAAAATCACCTCTAAGACCTCCAGGAAACAGTTCAGGACTTGGATAAAACACCAGATCTTCATAGTTCAAGACCATTCCATCAGCGGCACTCTAGCCAACCCTATGACTTGTTCCCAAAAACCCAGGAAGAGATATCCTCCAAACCTCTTACGACATTAACTCCAACGGTTGGACGAGCGGGAAATAAGTTGCAATAGGAAAACTTAAAAAAAGCTAGCCACGGAAGATGCGAGATGCCAAATTTTGTGATAATTAGAGCGGACGCATGGAGATTTACGTACGAAGTCATGTTTCATGTTAGGGCGCCTTTTCCCTCTCGCAGTCCAACAATTCGGGTTGAAGCATATGAGGAGATTTGTGCTCCCCAGGTGGAAATTCTATTACGCTTATAGCGGCAATACAGCTCGATACATTACTCCAGTGGCTTCTATTTCAAAAGTTTTTTTGAGGCTCAGCTGAACTCACAATAATCTACAGTTTTCGGGCCTTGTTTGAGTCGTCCGGAGAGATACTGTTTGCAACTACCTAAGATTATAGTGCGAGGGAGACTGTTTTCTGGGAGAGCGCCTTGATATGGAGGGTGCACAACAGAGGATGGGCTCCCTCAGGTGTCGAGGAGTGACCAAGGCCCTATGGGATTTTGATTGTGCTGAAACCACTTGGTGATCTGGTTATAAATCCTGCAGCTATGGTGTGGGGCCTTTACAGTTTTCCCTTTCATTGCATCTTCTTTTCCTCCTTCTTGCATTACTGTTATAGAGGTCAGAGATTCTATTTGGTGAGGATTTTTTCGCTTTGTAGGAAAACAATGATCGTTCTTATATTGTGAAGGCAGTTTTCTTTGTCATTATACTCTCTCTCGTGATCATGTTATAGAGGCACTTCCTCTTAGAAGCTTACTATAGAAATAGTTTTACCCTACAGCTTACAGATGGGTGAAACTAGATCGATGTGGGGATAAACGGGAAATTGGAGGAACAACAACCCTGGTTGTGGAGGAAGGGGCCACAGACTGGATTTTCCTGTTATTGCGGGGCACAGGTGACCGTTCTGGTTTTTCTGATTTGGTGACCGATCGGTTTCGGTTTCCGGCTTCGATTTTTCCGACGACTCATGAAAGAGCAAACACTCCTTAAGGACGGTACGACTGATAGGCGTTTATTCTCCGTACCTTAGTGGAGAAGCCTGAGGCACGCGATATCTTTTCTGTTTCTACGGAAGTCTTATCTCCCAGTTCAATAGTCGCCCATCATTTATGTCTTCCATCACATAGATGTCAGAGGAGATTACGCTGAGTGTGAAAGATCAATTGGGATATTGGTGATGGTGCCAGAGGTAGACGGTTGCGGGACGTGTCACTCCGAGAGGGCGCTTTTCTAAGGAACGTTAAATAATTTCTAATTGAGTTTGTTGAGCTGGGATGGTTAGTGGAGTACTGGTACACCTCGAAGGACAGAATGTCAGACAGGCAGTTATGACCTCTATACATTAGTAGTGGGGTTAGCGGCTTCAGTTTTTATTCTATTTAATTATGGAAATAAATCCTGTGTATTGCGGGGGGCTGGGCTCAGTACATCATTAAAGGTTCTCCACTATCAATGATGTAAGGGTAGTTCTATGCGATGCTAGACAACTTTCAATGGGTGATGGTGCCAGCTGGCGTCGGATGCTGGACGTGTCCTCCTGAGCGGGTTGTCTCCATTTTGTAGACTAGAGGAAAGGTGATCGAGTGGGGTCAGTGTTTGAGCCAAAGGCACCTTTGGAATTTACAAATCAGACACGGGGCTGACGTAGGATTCGCATGTGAAAGATGGGAAGCGCGGATGACCTGGAGGCTTTTGTAGCAAAGTGTGATGCGGAGGTGATTGATGCATCGTTCTTATGTGAGATTGGGGTGGCGGAAATCCAAGGGACCGCTTGTAAGCTCCAAAAGTCGTCCGTCTCGGAAAACAAATCCATTACCGCTCTAGACAATCCTGCTCGGGGAGCTCTGTCACAGAAGCATATTCTGAAGTCGGACATATTTTTAGCTGTGCTTCCATCACAGAGGGGAAGCAAGAAGCCCATTAAACCGGGAGAGGAAGTGTGTCTGTTGAGCTTCAGATGCGATGTAATGTGGGATCGCATTGAGGGGTTGTCCAATAGAGCTGTTTTGGGAAGGTGGAAGTTCCAGAATTATGGGAAGGGAAACCTTATGGACTGGCTGATGGCGCAATGGGAAAAATTGCTGGGATACAGACCGAAGATTAGCAGATTGGAATGGGGATGGTACTGTTTTCATTTACTAAAAGACAAGGATGTTGCCGATGTAATGGGGAGAACTTGGGTGATTGGAAGAATTTTCATGGCTTTACACAAATGGGACGCGGGCTTCCATCCACGTCACAATGCACCAGCAAACCACCTGATGTGGGTAAAGATGGATGGCCTGCCACTTCATTTCTGGAGCCTGAAAGTGCTTAAAGATATGGGGGACAGCATAGGTATGTGCAGATTTGTGGATCCGAAGTGTTTCGGAGTTTTCGATAAAAGGACTGCATGGATCCTGGTTGAAGCGTCGTTCGCGGGCGGACTGCCGGCAATAATTGATTTATCTTGGAACGGGGTGGTCTATAGACAAACTATAGATTACTGGAAGATGTCATTTAGGTGTTTCTTCTGTCACGCTTCGGGACACTTGATCCAAAACTGTCATAAACGCCGGGAGGTGTTAGCCGGGAGAGCGGGACAGCTCTTTGCAAAACAACGAGCGTGCTCACGAAGAGAACAAAGTTCCTTCTCAAGCCTAATTACTAATTAACTAATTATCATTTATCTACATTATTTATTCAACTAATTATCATTTATCTACATTATTTATTCATTACATTGCCTTCCCCTCAAAAAGCTTTGTCCTCAAAGCTTGTCGATGAAAAGGCCTCGACTTCTTTTTCTGTTACGAACATCTTCTCGCCTCGGGGCAGTGATCCTTGTCGACACAAGTTGATATGATCCTCTAAGTGACAAACAAAATTGTCGCACTGAGAATGGATCAGACCATCCTAAATCAATTTTCTGTGGAATCTCGCGGCGACTTGAAACTTGTGCTGAATTATCACTTGAGCGGATTGCACTGATATTAGTATTCTTCGAAATATCAACTTGTTTCTGTTCTGAAGACATAGCTTGATCGAGTTGTCTGCTCTCGTGATTTGGATGTCGATAGGGAACTTTTTTGGTTTGACTTTCCATTCTTAGTTGTGTGGTGATGTTTTGATTTTCTTTTGGCGATGATGTTATTGAGCTGGTTACATAACTTTCGCTTGAAATGTTCATCGCCGAAACTACAACATCTAAGTTTGCATCTTTTGCAACTTGCTTGTCTTCTTCTTGAGTTATGACATTTACTGCATTAGTACCAGTTTCCTTCTCTTCAACTCGGATTTCTACATTCGACGCTTTATTTTAGACAAGTTGTTGCACCTTGTTTTCTAAGGACTTCTTGTCTCTCTTCAACTTCTTAATTTGCGTTAGTAATTTGTCGTTGTGGTCCTTGAGGCGAGCAACTTCTTCATTCTTATTAGTTGTGATTTTGTCGATTTCCTTTTGCATATTTTGTATCACCTTTTTAGCTTCTTGAGAAATTACCTGCGAAATTTCTTGTACGTCTTCAGGCGTCACGGAATTTGGCTTCAAGTTAACGTCTTGTAGCGTTATCTTCTTCTTTTTGTAGGTGAATGTCAAGAATTTCTTTTTCGTATTTAGGATAACTGAACCTAAGGTTTCCATCCATGGTGAACCCAACACAATATCACTATTATCCAAAAGTAAGGTTTTCATGGTAAATTGAGAGATAAAAGTATAATCCCCAATGTTTAGTTGTAGATTTTTTATGTCGTATTTTTTCTTGTCAAAAATGTCTAATTTTTCGATTATATTTGACTCAGGAATCACCAACTGGTTGGCAATTTTAGGGTTTATATAATTTTTCTCTTCAGCGGGTGATATAGCAATAGTGACATCTTTCCTTGCGATACTTCCTTTAATTTTAAGTAGCGCTTTAGGGTCGATAGGTAGCGTTTCTAATTCTAAAAATCGTCCTGACTTCATTTTTGTATTAGATGTCATTTTGCTTGTTGAGATAAATATTCTTCAAATTCACTCTTTTTAACTTATAAACTCCCTTGATTATAAATCTTTAATAACTTCAAAATACCCTTTTTTTCTTCTACTTTTACTTAAATAGTTTTTTTTTTCTAAAGCTTCCTTTCCTTTTAAAAGCTTTTTATTTATTATAAAATATTTCTTTTTTCTAAATAACCTTGCAATAATATTTTGATTTTTTGTTTTTTTTTTTCTCAAAAGAGAGTACTCTTTACTTTCTTTACTTTCTTCACTTTTTAATACATATATTTCCACCAATTCTAATTAGAATGTCTATAATAAGACTTCAGTACTTCACGTTTCCTTTCTCTACACACGGATTTTTATATTAATATATTTTCTTTATAGAATTAGGAATAAAATGAAGAAGTGGCCCCTTATAACCTTGTATTGAGACTTAAATTTTTCTATCACTTATGAAAGGCACTTTTTCAATAACACTCTCTTTTTGGACTATATAAATAGATAAGTGGCCCCTTTCCAAAGTATATTTTATATATTTTAATTTATTATTATTTTGATTTACTTTTAATTCCTTCGTATAAGGGTTTCAATAAGGGTAAATCAATATTAAGAAAAGTCGTGATTTTTGGTTTTTTTTTAATAATTATCTTGACTAATAATTAATAAAATATTCATAACATCCTCAAAACCCTCAAACCGCACCGATGTGGACTCTCGAGGTGGGATGACGCCAAAAAAATCGACCCGGTAAGTCAACTTTATCCGACAGAATTATCACCTGGAAAAATGAGATCTACTGGCAAAAATGTCGTAATGCTTCTGATGTCGGGCCCACTTTCTCCTCATTGTTCGGTGGGGGAAAACTCGATGGTCCGTCTTCCATATACCCCTGTGGGCGCGTCTCCAACCGCCCAAATCGAGGCCTTTTATGACAGCCGAAGCCTCTCTCCCATTGGCATCTGAGTCAGGAGTCTCTCATCCTTTGATTATTGAGTCGGGTCCTACTGTTACAGTCCCGAACCAGACCCAAGCTGTGCAGCTAATTGAGTCTTTTTTCGAGTCTCCTCAACAGGTCGTTGAGTCTGGGTCTCCGGTGACGGGTGACCATGCTATGCATTCTCCGAGAAACTCAATTGGGAGTGACCTGGAGCTCCTACTTTTGGGCCAGGACTCTTCACTGGAACCTCGGTCAATTGACACAGGTAAAGGGCCATCTTCCCCTGTTATCATTAGTCCTCAGTCGAGATCCAATGTCACCAACAGACGGGATCAGGGGCGTCCAAAGAGGAAAAAGAAACTAAACAATATTTCTGATATACCGGATTTCTTACCAGAAGGAAATTTCCGCGAGGTGCCGGTTTCCACAGCTATTGGTCGGGTCCTTGGAGCGTTGACCCCGAAGCCTGTGTTCTCATGATGAAGTTAGTCTCATTAAATATGAGGGGGTTGGGGGACAGGGGGGGATTTTTGTCTGTGTCGAATTTTTTTCTCGTTTTGTAAGCCTACTTTCATTTTTATTCAGGAGACTATGCAACCTAATGTCTGTGCAATCCATTATTTTCGAAAAATGTTCCCAGATTGGAATTTATCGGCTAAAAGTGCTGTGGGTCGCTCTGGAGGCTTGGTGGCCATGTGGGATCCAAGGTGGGCATCCATGAAAGCTTTCAGCTTTTTTGGAGGCATTCTCTTATCGGGTTTTTGCCGTGGTTTTCAAGATAGAATTCATTTCATAAACATTTATGCTCCTTATCTTGACAGGAAGGAATTCTGGCAAAGGATGGATGACTGTGGTATGCTGTCCTTAAGTAACCTTTTGATTGCTGGAGATTTCAATTGCGCACTATGTGATAAAGATGTATGGGGGTCGAGAGGTAGGCGGGATCCATTAGCAGATGACATTAAGGGGATTTTTACAAATGCAGGACTTTTTGACATTCAATTTAAGGATTCCTGCTTTACCTGGTTAAATGGGCGGTCCGGCCAGGATTTCATAGGGAAAAATATTGACAGGTTTTTCATCAGCAACGGTCTTTGATTTAGAATGCTGAATCTTGAGGCAGATGCGGGGGATCTGACTGTTTCGGATCACAGACCGATCGTCTTGGAATGGGATTTTGAGACCGGAAGGTGTAGCACCCCATTTAAATTTAACAGAACGTGGCTTGAAGAGTCCTCTTTCAATGTACTGGTCAGAAATTTTCTAAAGAAAAACAAGAGATCTGAAGGCATGTCTACAATGGTCTACTTAGTTAATCTACTGAGAAATCTCAAGAAAGAAGTTAAATGTTGGGATAAGGGACAAAAAGATAAAATGAAGGATAGGATCAGAAACATAAGAATGGAAAGAGCCCAGATTCTGAAGGATGTGGGGGAAGGGAGACCAACTCTGGACTACTGGGTGAAGTTAAAGGCTTTGGAGGAAGAATACAGGAAATTTCTTCTGATTGAAGAAAAGGGGTGGAAATTAAGAAGCAGAGTTACGTGGCTTCAGAGCGGGGACAGAAACACAAATTTTTTTCATAAGGTTGCGAATGGGAGGAGGAGCGCAAATGCTATTTGGAATATTGAGGTAGAGGGGAAAAATTTTAATTCCACTAAGGGGATTAAGGGGGCGGCAATGGAATACTTTGGTAATATTTATAAAAAACAGGAGCTGACTGATATAGTGGGACAGATGGATCACATAAATGAGTTCCCGAACATGTTTTCACAGGAGGATCTATTAATTTTGAAGAAAATGATTAGCCCGGAAGAGGTGAAAACGGTGCTGAAATCATTCGCGTTGGATAAGAGTCCGGGGCCAGATGGCTGGACCCCGGATTTCTTTCTACATTTTTTTGATAATTTCTCAAAGGAGCTCACAGACATGGCAAATGAAATAAAGATGTCGGGAAGGATCCACGGGGCCATAAACTCAACTTTTTTAGCCTTGATTCCAAAAAAGAAAGGGAAAATCTCTTTTGACGACTATAGATCAATATCCCTCTGTAACACTTTGTATAAGATTAACTCTAAAATAATTGCAGAGCGTATCAAAGGGGCTTTATCAAAGCACATCACCGTGGAGCAATCGAGTTTTCTAATGGACAGAAGTATCCATGATGCTGTGGCTGTCACGCAAGAGCTGATTCACACAATTCAGACAAAAAAATTGAATGCTGGAGTTATAAAAATTGATTTGAACAAGGCTTATGACAGGCTAGATTGGAATTTCATCAGGCTGATACTATATAAAATCGGCCTGGACAGGAACATGGTGAAATGGATCATGGGCTGTGTCACCAGGACCTCAATGGCGGTGCTTATAAATGGATCAGCATCTGAATTTTTCAACCCAGGGATGGGGTTGAGACAAGGCTGTGCTTTATCCCCTCTGCTTTTCATTCTTTCAATGGATGTGCTGTGCCTGAAGATTAAAAAAGCAATGAGGATGGGCTTCTTCAAGGGAATAGACATCTGCAGAGGAAAGTCGGTATCACATAGTCTGTTCGTGGATGATATTCTTGTTTTTGGGGAGATGGACTGGAATAGCTGGGGGCAGTTCAAAATCATTCTAAATAGTTTTTGTAGTGCTTCGAGGATGCTGGTCAGTTTTACAAAGTCTTGTTTATATCACGGGGATAGAGAGGAAGAAATTTTCCAGGAGGTGGGAAGATTGTTAAATTTTAAGGTTGCTCCTCTCCGCGATGGGCTATCTTATCTGGGGTTTAGACTGAAGCCCACATTTTACAAGGCGGAGGATTGGAATTGGCTACCAGAGAAAATTCTAAGGAAGATTCAAGTCTGGTCTACTAGATGGCTGTCAAAGGGGGGTCGCCTTATCCTGATACAAGCAATATTACAACAATATTCGGTCTACTGGGCCCATCTTTACGTCTTACCAAGGGAAACGGTGGAAGAGATTAAGAAGCACATTGCTAGATTCATTTGGCAAGGAGGAAAAGAGTAGAAGTCCTTTCATCTGGCTCGTTTGGAAAGTATCACCTTACCAAAAGAAAGAGGAGGATGGGGGATTCTGGAGATTGAATCCTTCGGTAAGGCGCTCATCATAAAATCCATATGGAGAGGCTTGACTAAGACAGGATTGTGGTCGGAGATCATTAAATATAAATACTTGGGACAAAAAGAGGCGGAGGATAGATTGAGAACAGGATGGGACGCAGTCCATCAAAGGTCTGAAATTTGGAAGGGATTCTGCAAGGTTCGGCCTGTCCTGGAGGATTGTATTGAATGGAATTTTGGAGAAGGAAACAAAATACTGATTGGGAGTGAGCAGTTCAAGGAACAAGGAAAACCGATCAATATTTGCAGAGATTTTATTGCACAGATAAATCAGGGGGGAAATTTCTTTTTGCAACAGATGATCAAAGATTGGGAACGTGACATTCCAATATGGAAATCATATAAAGAAATCAGCCTTAATGAATTCTGGAAAGCGGACTGGGAAACTTACATACAAACATTGAAAGAAATGGGGCTTAAAAGGAATGCAAAAGGGGATATCCTGACGTGGGTCAGAACGAAAATGGGTGAAAAGATAAAAACAAATGAAGCATATAGAGAAATCATCAAAAGTCGATGGGGTGATGAACAACAGTGTTGGTTCAAATACATGTGGAAAGTTAATGTGCAGACCAAAATGATAATTCTACTGTGGCTGATTTGGAGAAATAAAAATTTGACATGGCAAAGCCTACAGAAAAAGGGCTGGCAGGGGCCCGACATATGTATCTTATGCGGGGAAAATGAGGAAGCCAACACACATCTCTTCTATAAGTGTTTTTTTTCCAAAGAAATTTTAAATCATTTGTGTGCCATTTTTAAATTGCCCCCCCCGGATTACACCTCGACAAAAGACTGTGTGAGATGGTGGTTTGGGAGGGGTAAAATATGGAGGACTATCCCCTTCCTATTTCATTGGCACATTTGGATATGTAGGAACAGAAGGATTTTTGAAGGCAGAAAGTACACATCTCAGGAAATATGCAGGAAGATTTATAGCTCAGTGGAACTGAATAACTTGTTGAAGAAAAAACACAACAAACCCCCGGAGGACAACTTGAGACTCAGGCCTATTGAAATTCGATATCCCGTTGGATTCTTTGATGGGGCATCTCAAAACCAGAACTGTGGATGTGAAGTTTGGCTACTGCTGGCACTGGATTTCCATTACAAAATTTCATGGAATGGGGGAAGAGGCACAAACACTAGGGCGGAAATAATTGCAATTTGGGGGTTGCTTTGGTTTGCATCAAATCTTTTTCTGGAGGAACTGTGGGTTTATGGGGACTCGAAAGTGATCATAGAACATCTGAACACAGGAACAAACCTGAATCCAACATTTCTAAACCACTGGTTGGAGCGGATATATACCATAAAGAGTTCACTTGACCATATCACTTTTTTCCATGTGTTCAGAGAGAAGAACCAGGAAGCAGATAGACTATCAAAAAGGGGCTTAAATGGTAGATTTGGTGTAATGGAATATGAGTTTTTTAATTCAAATGGACCTGGCGCTATTGGGAAGGTGAACTTCAATTAAAATTTATCAAAAGAAAGTTGTAGTCACAGTATTCACAGACTATTGAGCCACAACTTTGCAAGGTTATTTTTAAGAGCTGTCATACCATTGATGCCGCAGAGTGAATGATGCCATGTTTCGTTGTCTTTAAAACGTGTTACTGAAGCTGTATCATGGAGACACTGCTTACGGGTTTCAACAGAGCATTGGTGGAAGCTAAGTTTTTGTGATGAACACTTATCAGTGTTATATTGACCGCAGTGTTCATTTTGTTATCAGTGTTATTTTTGATACAAGAAACATAAGATATGTATTGACTGTAGTGTTATTTTTGAACAGGATAGAATGACTGTTTGTTTACGTTAAAGACTGTAAGTTGTTTATTAAAATCTGTTTATCAGAATGTTTTTATGAGGACTGTTATGTGCCCTGGTACACTATATACACTAGATGTATTTTTCATGCTGAAAAAAAAAATATATATATAAACAAACATATATAAAATTTGAAAAATAAAATACATTAAGTTTACACTTATCTACTTTAATTGATAAATATAGAGATTTAATTGAAAAATATAGAGAATCACTAATATAACAAATTTGTGTGAACTCAATAGCATTAAATTATAATTAGCATTTGTAACAAGGAATATGTTTCTAGAATTCTCCTTAAGAAAAATATCATTTGCTTTTTAAACTCATTTTAGATGTCCTAATCTATTATTAGGGACAACATAATAATAATAATAATAAGTTTTCAATTAATACATATAATTGTTGTTCAAATGATTGGTTGAAATAATATGAAGTTACAACTAAATTATCATAATTTATTTTTGAATATTTTCTTTTTTATGCATATGAAAATGTAGTGTAAAAGACAAAATAATTGTGATTTTGGAGATAGAAAATGTCCCAAAATCTCAATGTTTTATCCCTTACACTTATGTCAATTATTTGTCAAGAAAGTCCAAACATTGTTTGATCAAATTAACTTTTTGTTTAAACTTTTATCTTGAATTATGAAACAATAGATCAAAAGAAATTTACTTATCCATTAGGTGAAATAGTAAGATAAAAAATCTGAAGTATATGGCATGTTAGAGTGGAAAACTATGTTTTCACAATACAAATCCATGAGGTGAGAAATAACAGCTTTCACTAAAGTAATAAAATCAAACAAATGAAATGAGGCATTTCACCTCATTTCTATTACACAAATGGATAAATTCATACATCAAATTTTATCAGACATGTAAGTTTAGTTAGAATAATAAAATGTATAGTAAAAAATATGTGAACGGATAATAATTTTTAGATAAACATTTTACAATAAATAAACATGATTATATACTTTTGACATGGATGGATATCACCACAGGTTCAAGAATATCTATGCATACTAACAAATTTACTAACATTTTTGTACCCTACAAAATTACAAACATGTCAAACTAGAGACAATATCTTACAGAAAGAAATATGCAAAGAAATCTTAGAGCTCTATTTGAGATATGCCACAATACAATATTCATAAAAATATTGGTAAACAACATGTAAAGTCCCCATCACTCAATTCAAAGATAGTCATTGTTTGACATGCCACAAATTTGAAACAATAATTTATGCTCTGTAAGGATGTAAGGTAGCATAATAATTATTGGATTCAATTGAATATTGTTTGAGACTCCCACTTATTAACAAGAGGATGATCAAATATATAAGAAAAGCATTTGAGACGACATACATATAGTATGCATTTCTTTCTTACAGAAATGCAAAGGTTGAGAACCTTTAATGGAGAAGCTACCAAGTTATAGATGGGTGAAATGCTAATTAATATGTAAAGAAAAATTGGTATTTTTAAAAAAGAATTATACTCTCTTGTAATGATTCAAACTAAAAAGTCAAGACAAGAATTGCTATAATTATAAGACTTATATATGATATGTAATGTCATTTAACAAAAGAGCTTAAATTTGACAATCACATTAATGCATCTATAGCCATTAACATTAACAACAACTATTATTAAAAATTAAATAAGAATTCATCATCTTTAAATGCAATTAAATAGAGTAAAAATCAAAGAAACAAGGTACATAAAAAAATTAACATAAATAAAAATAAAATGAAGTTTATATTATATTCCAATTACAAGTTGTAAGAATCCATTCTCATTAAATATATAGGAAAAAACAAAGAAACCAAGACAAAAATTCTAGATAAAAAGGTACATTCAAAATTAATATAAATGAAAATAAAATGAAGTTATATTATATTTAGAAGTTTATAATTCTTCTTTTTCACACTAAACCTGAGAAGCTTGCAAGTTGATGTTTTTCATTTTAAATAATAATAATCAATATAATTAAAAATTAATGTATAAAGCTAACAAGTACATTGAATATATGATACAATTATGTTTCATTTTTAAATATGAAATATAATTGATTAGAAAATAAATTAAACATATATAAAAAAAATTGTGAGGATATTTGTACAAGGGTTGACTATCTTATTAGTCTCTACCTAAATGTTGGACTATAGTTATTGATACATTATTGACCATATATTAATATTTTTCTTGACCAAAAACATTTCTCTTCACCAAAGTTTTAATATAAAAAATAATATAAAATTTATTATGCTAATTTTTCTTGGTCCAATAAGGTTTGAAGTCTTATTGGAAGACTCATAGTCTCAATATAATTTTCAATTGCCAGCTTTGGGATATCTTAAGTTTGGCTAGCATTCATGCAAGTTGGGCAACTTTGGATTAAATAAGGTCGAGGCAAGTTTGGAATAAAAAAAATTTGAATCACACTTTGGATTAAACAATGTTGGGGAAAATTTGGATTATGCTTCTAGTGTTTTCATAACATATGTCTCCAATGTATCTATAACATATCATTACACTGGAATAAATTAAACACTTTTGTCACCCATAACAACAACATCTCATTACATTGGAATAAATTAAACACTTCTTCCACCGAATTTGTGGACTGACATCTGTGGAGTGCTAGTGATGTAAGACACCTCTAGACACCTCCTTTACCCACCTCTATACACCTCCTTCACCGCGTCTACCACAACTTCATGGCCCCTGCCCACCCATCAATATATCAAACTTGCATAACAATTTATGCTTAGACCTGTTATAAATGAAGAATTTTGCATAGAAAGACTTATTCTACATGCATTTTTTGCACAAGAATCTGGCCAAAAAAATTGTGCACGGGACTCTAGCCATCTCTAGGAACATACCACTATAGAAAGGACATGCAATCAATAAACATAGTTTCAAATGCAATAAACTAAGGTAAGTTACTAACATAATTAATGAGTCCTCAATGAGCCACAAACATAGGCAACCTATTGCTAGAATGAATGGAAATAGAATGAATGCACAAAATAAAAGGCATGCAAACAAAGATGGAAACTATAAGAATTACACTTCCTCTAGGAATAAGGATGGTTTCAATGTATGGGCAGGATTTACATGGATATTACAAAATATTCAAGGCATTTGGCCTTGTGAAAAGGAAGGAAAGGGGATTGACAGGTGGTGTTATCCTCATGTTCTAGATAATCTTGTATTTGATGTGGTAGCTTTAAAAATTTTACTTTACCAAACCTGTTGATGTAGTCAGGCTATACCTGTCTAGAGTGAAGGCTTATTGTCTAAGGTACCTACAAATCTAGTAGAGCACTAAAAAAACCAAATTTTTTAACATATTAATCCTAGACAAATACGAATGTTTATCTAGGTGATCATAGAAAACCACCTTTGGCTCGCACCTTGCATAAGACTATGATATTTTCATTGCTACTTTTCCTCGCTTGAATGCAGAGTTGAGTTTGTGGGAAAGAAGTGTATTGATGTGGGTGGATCGGTTGCAGGTCATGTTGGATGAGGGTCATACTCTAGCTTCAAGTGTGAGCCTCATAAACAAGTTACAAATGGAAATATATATGATTGTCTCTTGTCGATGGTTGTTAATTTTCACACCAAATATCCAAGTGGTTCATTTACAACCTATGCTAAAGTTTCTGCATGAAGAAGCATATGGGCTATATCTGAAGTTTTTGTTAGCCTCACTCTCATAAACAATTATAAATCCAAAGTTAATTGAATTAATTAAATATTGAAAATTAGGAATTTATGCCTAATTTTATAGATTAAGTTTGTTCCTCTCAATTATGAGTTAGGTTAGGCCTAGAGTTTCTCTCCACCTAACTAGGTTCCTAGATTGGTGTATGGTTGAGATATTGTTAAATGCAAGAAAAACAAAATAAAAGCACATAACCTTTAACTAAGTAGCTGCAAGGAAGGATAATTAAAATCAACACATGCATTTGCGCATCTACAAAAAATAATCAAAGTTGTCAACATCAAAATTATACCTCAACAAGCACATTCACTCAAGGCAATAAATTTAATAAAATTGCAAAACTCAAGCATTTCCAACAAAGTCTACATCAACATTCAACAACACCCAAGTTTTGAATTGATAAGAGGACAAGTGAATTCATTGTTTTAAGTGAGTCATTAAATCATTGTAAGAATTCTTGGGTGCATTTTCGACAGTGTTCGACACCCTTCTTTTTCCAATAAGCATAATCAAGTTAGTGCAAAGTTCATAACATCAAGCGAGCCATCATGAAGTTAATTGAAGCATCCATCAAGCAATTTAAAATCTACAACAAGCGAGTGTGAGTTATTCAAGTGAGCGTGAATCAAGCAAAACAAGTTTCACCAAGCAAGAGATCCAACAAATTGTAAGCAAGCGAGCGTGATAAATTACATCAAGTGAGCCAGTACATTCAAGTGTATCAAAATGGGCAAAGGTGGAAAACGTCCTCAAAGTGCAGAGCTCAAAATTAAAGAGCTGAAAGAGTGGAATCATGAGTTACAAAACACAATTGAGTTACTAGAATGGAAGTTGAAGAAGAATAAAAACTTAATTGAGCAAATGAACATCACATTAGAAGCAGCGAGCGACTTTAAAATTGAGCTCGAAATGAAAGAAAAACTCATTCATGCACTCCAAATTAAATTAAGTGAAAAACAAGATCTACTTGATACACAGTCAACAGAGAAGATCAATGCAAGTTGCAACACCGAAGACCTCATCCAAACATCAGATGAAAGTTGTGATACAAGTGACCTTATTCAACATAGTGATGAAGGTTGTGACATAGAAGATCTCATCAATCAAGTTGATTTCAGTTGCGACACAAGTGATTTTATCTAGCCAGTTGTACTACTTAATGGTGCAACGAGTAGTACCAAAGATCAAATTGAACAGTTTGATGCAGCATGTCAAATGGATGAATCATTAATTGAAATGGTTGATGCTCAGTGTAATACAGATGATTTAATCAATCCAACTCAACATATTGGCAGCATCAGCAGGTATGAAGAACACAGTGATATTTCGAAGAAAGTGTTCAGACCTTGGGAAGAAATCTCCTTCAACAAGGATTGACATGGCCTAGGTTACACCAAAGAAAACAGTTTGTATATTTCGGATTACTCAAAACTAGTGCAGTTTGTAAGCGCGGGCTTTTTAGACAATTCTCATAACAAGTGTAACCATTGTAAGTGAAATGGCCATATGGAGAGTACATGTTTTTACCTCCATCCTTGTCACCATTGTGGCAAGAAAAATCATTTATCGGAAAGATGTAGCAAGCGAAATCAACCACCCAGAGTGAAGATCAATTATGCATGGATTGATCCTTGGAAGTGTTCATCTATAGTCAACCAATTGTCTATGTGTTATCGACGGATTTAGTCTCACATGAAGACAACTTTTCCAGTACAATGAAGATGGTGAAACTCTCCTACACTTGAAGGGGGGGGGGGGTCCGAAATGAAATGACAATGATTGTCTCTCCTTTCAGCTGACAAAGGGGGGAAAATGATATTTAAATTGGAGGTCATTGTCAGACTGAAATTTTCGACAACATTAACAAAAGAATCTAGTGGGCATCTTCATCAGCCAGTGAGCATCAACAAATTCACCAGTGGGCGATCAATGACAACAACAATAATGAGCAGTTTTCAACAACATCAACATCATCAGCCAGTGGGCAATCATCATCAACAGCCAGTGGGTGATAAAACATCCAAGAAGCCAGTGGGAAGTCAACATCAATTTTCCAGTGGGATTTTTCAACATCAAATAAGTAATTTCGACATCAGTATATTCAGAGGTGGGCGTCATCAATATTTTGTCAGTGGACAAAAGATGTTGATTGCAATTAAAGGATAGATGGATCCTTTTACAGCTTGGCACGTGCTGGAGTTGTCAAGAAAAATTCAGAGATGAATCAAACTTGCAGCTGACTCGTGATCTCTTCAGGTTGAAGTATTTTCGGCATCCAACTTTGGCGGTTTTTTAGTCAATGTGTTTTGAGGATCAACAATTTCAGCATGAGAACTTGGAAGATGGTTCCTTGTTCTTATTTTGGATTTATCATTGAGGGGGGGAATGTTAGCCTCACTCTCATAAACAATTATAAATCCAAATTTAATTGAATTAATTAAATATTGAAAATTAGGAATTTATGCCTAATTTTCTAGATTAAGTTTGTTTCTCTCAATTAGGAGTCAGTTTAGGCCTAGAGCTTCTCTCCACCTAAATAGGTTCCTAGATTGGTGTATGGTTGAGATATTGTCTCAACCAAAGTGTCCAAGATAGACGCACTATCTTGAGACACATTCTCCTATTATATTTCTATTTGTATTATACCATTGTTTTAATAATGAGAGTATGAGGAGTACAACAAGGTTGTGGCCTTTTCCGCCATGTATGGTTTTCTAAATCTATGGTATGTTCTTATGTGTTTTATTAGTTGATTAATTTTCTACATTTTTTGGAATCTAGTATTCTTCTACAAATCCTAAAAAGGTGTATGATAAGTGCCAAGAAAGCAGATTTAAAAAATAAGCTTGTTTGCATTAAGCAGGCTACATTCCTTTATTGTACAGAGGAACATGCAAAAAGTTATAATGAGCTAGATGTGATAGTTAGGCATAATATTTTAGTGGAATATTGGAACGATCCTTCTCATGCGGAAGGAATCTCTTCCTAATCCAAAAAAATGGAAATTCCAAAGAAATATTCAACCTTAATTACTCAAGAGTCAATAACTTGGTTACTAAGTTGTTCCTGGGTTGTTTGGCGCTCCTTCTTGCATCACACAAGTATCTTGAGTTCTATACTACACTCATACTACATTTTTTTCATTTAGAAGTTGGATGCAAAGTGAATATTGGCGTTCAAAAATGTCTCCATCCTCTATGGGTTTCAAGACCCAAAACTTTCAAGGTATTTCAGCATAAGTTGATTTTTTAGTAAATATCTTTCTTTCTTTCTTTTTTTAGCAAAAAACTTGTAACCTTTTTTTAAGATTTATAAAAAGTTACATAAGTACATGCCTTAATAATTTCACATTTGTCCATCATATAACATATATCAAAACACAGACAAAACCGGGGAACACAATAATAAATATTGTGTTATTGTGTCCCTGGTTTTCAATATTGTGGGAGGGATTGGACATAACTGATGGGTAAATATTATTTTTGGGGCGTGGGGAGGCAGACCTTGGACATAATTGATGGGCCAAAAAAAATTTGTAGCATGGATTCCGACTAGATCAACAAGAGCAACCATTGGTGGAAGGTGATTTTCCTTTTATTCAAGTCACATTAAGAACCTTGATAATTTACATCGAGAGCGATTTGACAAGACGCAACATCTTCAGTAGGTTGAAAATTGTTCGAACACTGAATGTTTCTAGGAAAATTTTAGGATGTTTTTTGCTTAATTTCCTTACAGATTTATTTTCCTTTTATATGGTCTGCACGAGATAGCTTACATTATGAAGCAACTTACAGCGAAAGAGTATCCTTCAATCCATGTCCTAAGGGTTTGAAATGAATTTACACATTGTTTGAGTTCCATTTTGAACGAGAGGTTTGGATTTTTTCTAAATACTCTCATAAATTTCCATAACCATGCATAACTATTCTTCAACACACAAGACATGGAATGTATAAATTTCTACGATACAAGATCAAAGCATCTCAACAAAACCTGCAACTTGCTCAAACTAATGGTCAAATGTTTGTGGTTAGTATATGGATCCATATTATTTTCCATTCAATTTGCAGGGATCCATATTATTTTTCATAACAACACGAACATTGAAAAGACAATGTTTAGGGGCATATCAAGAAGTTTCTAGTAGAAAATATCCATAAAGTGTGTCTAATATTTCTACTTTCAACACTACTTGCCCGTCATGCATATTTTATGCACTTGCTTCTTGTATTTGTATTGTATTATTTTTTTTGAGGTGAATATAATTTTTGAGTGCCTTATGCAAATTTAAGTGCTTCCACATTAGTATGTATAAAATCACAATAAGACTTCATAATGTAAGTATTTTCATGAACCTAATCAAAACAGGCTATAGCAAGCCTCCTAAGATTTGAACCTAAGTGAGTGGGGTAGCAAGTCACAATTTGAACTACTTGACCTAAGAACCATTAGCAATAATTATATTTTTAATTATAATTAACAATTAAACTAGCCTAGATCTATCTTAAATTTGAATCTACCAAATATTAAAAATATCAAATCCCTTTCAACTCTTTATAGATCCAACATTAAAATAGATGTAAACTAATATAACACAAAATAGAAGTTTAAGAAATATATTAAAAATATTTAGAAAAATATAAATGAATATCTTAAACAAAAATCTTTAAAAAATTATAAAAGTGTAAGAAAGTATAAAAAAATATAAAATATAAACAAATAAGCATTTTTACATTTAAAAATGGTTATATTAAAAATATCCAACAAGGTGTGATTTAAATAAACTTAAGAAAGTATAAAATAACTCTTTTTGCACTTAAAATATTTAATTTTCAAGGTTGAAAATTGAATTTGTTAAAGACATCACATGAATAACTTGACATATTTATTATTTGATCAACATTCGTTCAAATTCTATTAATGATTACCAAATTTAGTAAAATCAAATATTCTTATATAGAAAATATAATTGGTTGGGAGAATAAAACAAATAATTAATTATAAAGTAAAAATGATGGTGTTGGTGAAGCATAGGGAGCATATGAATCGTTCTTAAATTTCTCAAATATTTTCTCATGTCCGGTACGTCTTATGTTATTTGCACTGTGGACATGGATATTATTCCAATACTTGTGATGGATTACTTTTATTGGCTTTTGAATAAGTTAAAATGGTGGTTAATGTGCTAAGGCTTTGTTTAATAATACTTGAAAGTTTGAGTCTCCGACTCGCATTTTAATGGGTTATCTTTGTATAAATGAAGTACTATGGGTGAGGTTTAGTGTTCGGATCTTATTATTAATTTAGGTATGTAAAAGGGGTTTAGGTATATATTTAGAGTTTATAGTGGTAGTTGTTGGAATTGACTCACTATGATGTGAGTACGAGACTGACCAGTTGTTGATTCTTCTAGTATTAAAAAAAAAAAAAAAATGACACGTGAGTATGAGATTGGTTAGTTTTTTATTCCTCTAGTATTTAAAGAAAAAAAAATTGAGACTCTTTTCCCCTCTGTGTGACAACCCACAATCCTCATTAATGGGATGAGGTTATCCTCATAACAATGTCTCAATTCAAAGTTGGAAAGGATATGTCCTAGCTCACTAAAACTCTAAAACTAGACAAACAAGCACAAGAGTGCTAAATACATAATCCCTGTTCCTTGTGTTTTCCCCATCTAGGGGAATAATTGTTCACTCTATCATGACGCACTTTGTTTCATTACACAAAATATGACCCTCGAGTATGACCCTCATCTAACATGACCTGCAACTGATCCACCCACATCAATACACTTCTTTCCCACAAACTCAACTGATTCGGATTTATGTAGGAACGCAACATAATACAGATATAACCATAAACACAGAGATGCTTCAGAAATAATGCTTCATTTTATTAATAAAAGAATGACTGAAATATGCTTATAGACATAATGGAAATAAAAATAGCTAGGGTGCTGGTAGCATATCTCTGAGAAGAGATGCGGCGGCTACATCACTTTGAACTGTGTTATAATGAGGCTCAAGGGCTTATTTATTATTGAGAAACAATGGATAACTCTAAACATCCAAAAACCTAACCCTAGGAGATGAAGCGCCAAAACTATGGGCCCCGTTTGGGTAAATTGGTGTTTCAATTTCCCGGGGACGTAACTTCGGCATACAGTCTCCGTTTGACACGTATTATACCTCGTTAGAAAGATCTATCCAAGTAGTACAATTTTCAGTGTGAGAAACCATGGGTTAATGGACCCATGTTGCTCCCAGTTTTCCCAAAAAACGTCGTTTAGGGCCTCAAAACGGCTCCGGAAGTTCAGGACCCAAAAAACTGCGAAAAATAGTAAGATGTGCTGCAACTTAAAAACTGAAAGAACTGATGGTGGGGGATCAAATGGAATAGGTGGGTGGCCACCAATATCCACCTGGATCATTAAGGCCCCAAAACGGCTCCGGGAGTGCAGGACCTGAGAACATGCTAAGAATAGTAAGTTGTGATGAAAGTGAAAAGCTGCAAGAATTGATGGTGCGGGTCCAAATGGAATATGTGGGTGGCCAGCGATATCCACCTGGATCCTCAACTCTGCACTCGAGCGAGGAAAATTAGCAATTAAAACATCATAGTCCCATACAAGGTTGTGAGCCAAAGGTGGTTTTCTTTGATCACTTAGATAAATAGTGATATTTTTCCAGGATTAATATGTTTAAAAATTTGGTTTTTGTAGTGCTCTACTAGATTTGCAGGTACCTACAATAAGCCTTCACTCTAGACAGGTATAGACTCTACATCAACTGGTCTGGTAACTAAATTTTTTAATGCTACCACATCAAATACAAGATTATCTAGACCACGAGGATAACATCGCCTGTCAATCCCATTTCCTTCCTTTGCACAAGGCCAAATGCCTCGAATACCTTGTAATTTTTAGGTAAATTGACTTGCAATTATAGTCAAGTTTGACCGAGTTAAACAATGATGGTTTTGGGGCACATTGTATTGTGTACCCATGGTTTTAAGCTCATGGTATTGCATGTAATGGAGCCTATAAAAGGCTCATAGGAATTCATTGTAATGTAAGGCCTGGATGTGAGCGGTGAAGGCTCACTTTGCTGGATTGGCTAGGGTTTTGGCCAAGGCTAATGAAATTTCATTAGGATGGGTTTTCCCCAGAGTTTGGGGTTTTTCCCAGTTAAACATCTATGTTTATGTTTATGATTTTTTGCTGGTTATGTTTAATTATTCGTCTAGATAATTAGTTAATATTCTCCAGTAAATATTTCTTCATTTGGTATCGAAGCCATATTTCGCTTCAGAGGGACGCTTTTGTAGCCAAGGGTTTTATTGGCCTGTGAATGGAGAAATCAATGCAACCTTTTGCAGATCTGGCCATACGAAACATGACGTTGCTAGGAAATAGGAAATATTCGATTGATTGATTCCATGGGGAATTCCATGGAGGGTTTCTCAGTAGAGAAAGAGGACAATGGTGCTACCACAGCCCAGATTTGTCGACTAGCAGTAATAAGAAGTTGGTTTGAGAAATTCAGAGATGAGAGGATGGTTATATTAAGAGAGCAACAAGGGTAAAAAAATAAAACAAAAAAACAAAAAAAAAATAATTATTATAATGGAGTTAATTTTTGCATGTAAATGGGCATACTGCTGTAAGACCTAGTATGGCATGCGTAACCCTGGGTAATCATTGGTAAATTCTCGGTTAGACCTAGGTGATAGGGGGGGATGCAAGTTAACAATTACCCCAGGTAAAAATTTGAGGGGGGATGAACTAGAGTGAGCGAGGTTGTCTCATTTAGAAATTTTGGCTGGATTTAGTTAGGAAAACCCAAGTCAAGTTTAAGGGGGGAATGTTAGGTAAATTGACTTGCGATTATAGTCAAGTTTGACCGAGTTAAACAATGATGGTTTTGGGGCACATGGTATTGTGCACCCATGGTTTTAATCTCATGGTATTGAATGTAATGGATCCTATAAAAGGCTCGAAGGACTTCATTGTAATGTAAGGCCTGGATGTGAGGGGTGAACGCTCACTTGGCTAGATTGGCTAGGGCTTTGGCCAAGGCTAATGAAATTTCATTAGGATGGGTTTACCCTAGAGTTTGGGGTTTTTCCCAGTTAAACATCTGTGTTTATTGTTTATGATTTGTTGTTGGTTATGTTTAATTATTCCTCTCAATAATTAGTTAATATTCTTCAGTAAATCTTTCTTCAGTAATATCCATGTAAATCTTTACCATCCATTGAGACCATCCTTATTCCCGGAGGAAGTGTAATTCCTATAGTTTCCATCTTTGTTTGCATTCCTTTTCCTTTGTTCATTCATTATATTTCCATTCATTCTAGCAATAGGTTGCCTATGTTTGTGGCTCATTAAGGACTCATTAACGATGTTAGTAAACTTACCTTAGTTTATTGCATTTTAAATTATGTTTATTGATTGCATGTCCTTTCTATAGTGGTAGGTTCCTAGAGATGGCTAGAGTCTTGTGCACAATTTTTTTGGTCAGATTCTTGTGCACAAAAGGCATGTATAATAAATCTAGTTTCTATGAAATTTTTTTCATTTATGGTAGGTCTAAGCATAAATTGTTACACAATTTTGATATATTTATGGTGGGAAGGGGCCATGAAGTTGTGGTAGATGCGATGAAGGAGGTGTCTAGAGGTGTCTTACATCACTATCACTCCACAAATGTCACTCAAAAAAGTCAGTGGAAGAAGTGTTTAATTTATTCCAATGAAATTATATGTTATTGTTATTGGTGACAAAAGTGTTTAATTTATTCCATTGTAATGATATGTTATATAAACATTGGAGACATGTTATGAAAACACTAGAAGCATAATCCAAAGTTGCCCCAACATTTTTCAATCCAAAGTGTGATTCAATTTTTTTTTAATCCAAACTTGCCTCGACCTTATTTAATCTAAAGTTGCCGACTTGCATGAATGCTAGCCAAACTTAAGATATCCCAAAGTTGGCAATTGAAAATGACATTGAGACTATGAGTCTTCCAATAAGACTTCAAACCTTATTGGACCAATAAAAATTAACATTATATATATATATATATATATATATATATATATATATATATATATATATAATGTTTTTGGTAAAGAAAAATATTAATATATGGTCAATGATGTATCAATAGCTATAGTTCAACCTTTAGGTAGGGACTAATAAAAGAGTCAACCCTTTAATGTACAAATATCCTCACACAATTTATTATATATGTTTAATTTATTTGCTAATGCAATTCAATTTCATATTTAAAAATAAAACATAATTGTATCATATATTCAATGGATTTGTTAGCATTATACATTGGTTTTTAATTATATTTATTATTATTATTATTATTGAAAATAACAAACATCAACTCCCAAGTTTCTTGGTTTAGTGTGAAAAAGAAGAACAAAAAACTTCTAAATTCTCAACTTATGATTGAAATATAATATAACTTCATTTTATTTTCATTTATGTTAATTTTGGATGTAACTTTTTATCTAGAATTTGTGCCTTGGTTTCTTTGTTTTTTCCTATATATTTAACGAGAATGGATTCTTAAAATTTATCATTGAAATATAATATAAACTTCATTTTATTTTCATTTATGTTAATTTTTGATGTACCTCTTTCTTTAGAATTTTTGATGTACCTCTTTATTTAGAATTTTTGCCTTGGTTTCTTTGTTCTTTACTACATATTTAATTGCATTTAAAGATAATTCATTCTAATTTAATTTTTAATAATAGTAATTGTTAATGTTGATGGTTATAGATGCATTAATGTGGTTGTTAAATTTAAGCTTTTTTGTTAAATGGCATCACATATCCTATATAAGTCCTATAATTATAACAATTCAAGAAAGTGTACTTCTTTTTTAAAAATATCAATTTTTTTTACATGTTAATTAGCATTTCACCCATCTATAACTGGGTAGCTTTTCCATTAAAGGTTCTCAACCTTCCCATTTCCATAAGAAGGAAATGCATACTATATGTATGTTGTCTCAAATGCTTTTCCCATGTATTTGATCATCCTCTTGTTAAAAAGTGGGAGTCTCAAACAATATTCAATTGACTCCAATAATTATTATGCTACCTTACATAACATAATTTATTGTTTCAAATTTGTGACATATTAAACAATGATTATCTTTGAATTCAGAGTGAGGTTGAATTTATATGTTGTCTATCAATATTTTTATGAACATTATATAATGGCATATCTCAAATACAACTTTAAGATTTCTTTGCATGTTTCTTTCTTTAAAATAATGTTTCTAGTTTGACATGTTTGTGATTTTGTAGGCTACAAAAATGTTAGTGAATTTGGTAGTATGTATGGATATTCTTGAAGCTGTGGTGATATTAATCCATGTTAAAATATTATATAAGCATGTTTATTTATCGTAAAATGTTCATCTAAAAATTATTTTCTGTTCACATATTTTTTAATATACATTTCTTTATTCTAACTAAACATACATGTATGATAAAATTTGATGTATAAGTTTATCCATTTGTGCAATAGAAATAAGGTGAAACATCTCATTTCATTTGTTTGATTTTATTACTTTAGTGAAAGTTGTTATTTCTCACCTCAAGGATTTTTATTGTGAAAACATAGTTTTCCACTCTAACATGCCATATAATTAAGATTCTTTAGCTTTCCATTTCACTTAATGGATAGGTAAATTTCTTTTTAATCTATTGTTTCATGATTCAAGATAAAAATTTAAACAAAAAGTTAATTTGATCAAACAATGTTTGAACTTTCTTGACAAATAATTGACATAAATGTAAGGGATAAAACATTGAGATTTTGGAACATTTTCAATGTCTAAAATCACAATTATTTTGTCTTTTACACTACATTTTCATATGCATAAAAAAATAAAATATTAAAAAATATATAATAACTTAGTTGTAACTTCATGTTATTTCAACCAATCATTTGAACAATTATATCTATCCATTCAAAACTTATTATTATTATTATATAATGTTGTCCCTAATAATAAATTATGATATCTAAAATGAATTTCAAAAGTAAATGATATTTTTCTTAACGAAAATTCTAGAAACATATTCCTTGTTACAAATACTAGTTATACTTTAATTGGATTTGTTATATTAGTGAATCTCTATATTTCTCAATTAAATCTTATATAAGTGTAACTCAATGCATTATATATATATATATATATATATATATATATATATATATATATATATATAGAGAGAGAGAGAGAGAGAGAGAGAGAGAGAGAGAGAGAGAGAGAGTTTATAATGAGATAAGTTTGTAATAATTTATTCTTGCAATATATTCACTTGTATATGTATTAATTATGGGTTATTTGAGTATAATTCTCATAAATGGATTAGAATTATTATTATTGATGCCTACTTTAATACATTTAATAGATTATTTGGTAGTTTGTTTAATGTATTATAATGATTTGAAAATAATATATTATTAGTTTAAAGTATTGGTTAATGTAGATTTATATTTAAATGTATGATTAAATATTTAAATGTTAGAGTATTTGTATTTATCAAAATAAAATGTTTGAACAAATCATAGAACTTTTTATTAACATGCCTGCCACCAAGAGGTATTAAACGATGTGTTCTAGGCTGAACACTTATTAATTTGGTCAAACATATTAAACATTTTTCAATTTGTTTTTATCTAGTCATATTAAATTACAATTAATTGTATGTTTTCATTTTTTAAAAAATATCTTTAACTATAATATTTTCATAATTATTATTTTATTTTATTTTTAATTACAAACATAATTTCTAGTTTTTTCTATTTTGAAATATTCAACTATAATTAATTAATATCTTATGCTAAAAAAAAAAATTGCAATTAATTAATATTTTCATATAATTATTTAATATTTGCGAACAATATGGACTAATTACTCTATAGCACTGCTTAATATTAATGTTTTAAAAATTTGGTTACTATTTATCACTTATATCGTGTAATTAAGAGAAAATTTACATGTTGTGGGCGAATGATTAGATCCATCTTTACTGCCAGTCAGGGCTGTGAACAGAAAGAGGATGTGAGTTTTAATATAATAATAAAAAGAGTAGAAATTAATGTAAAATACGGTTATAATAAAATAGCGGTTTTAATCCCACATGAGAAAGAATTAGTTATTTCAATGCGTTATTTAACAACCTTCTCAGCCAAATAGACAACTTGTTCTTACTCTATTCCAACAAATTGTTCAGATAAATCCTCAAATTAACCCAGAGGCATTTGTTCAGCAAAAAAGTCAGCAATCCGGTCTGAGTAGTCCACATACTCCTATCCATTATGTTGCACAAACATTTGTTCAGCAACCTAGTACACCTCAAACCCCCATCTCGGGACTGTCTCAAGTTTCTGCTCAAATATTCAAGTATCAATGCAACCTATTACATAGGATATCCATCATACTTTAGTTTATCAAGATGGACATGTAATCTATTCTATACCTCAAATTCCTTTGGGATAACTTGGCATAGGAACTTTGCAAACAATTTTTCAAAGCCACCCTTTTCTGGGTCCATTCTTTTAAGGCCAACCTTATATGAGTCAGTTCTTTTGAGGCTAGCCTTTGCAAGGCCAGGTCAACCCTTTCAGGGTAAATATCAATTGGGAAAGATGAGAAAAAATCTGCCTTTATAGAGTCAACCATATCGTGGTCATACATTTCAGATACCGTCTCAACCTTAGTTTTGTATGGCTAACCATGGTTACCCTGGAGGTATGAAAATCTCAACCACCCACATTATTCCAGGATATCCTGGATATCCTCCTCCAGGTACCAAACTTATCCCACAGGGTTACCAATTTCCACAACAAGATCTTAACCTACAGTTACCATTTATTGCAAACTTGGATTTACCGAATTTGTCTCGACTATCAAATGAACTGATTTACTATTTTCCTTTCTGGTCAGCAATTCCCACCAATTTTCTAGTGAATTCTGAAATTTGAAGGTAAATCAAGAGAGGACCCATCAAACCATGTCATGATGTATCATCTTTGGTGCACATCCAATTCATTAATCGATGATTCCATTCGATTACGACATTTTCAAAAACCTTAATCGGATCAGCCGCGAAATGGTACATTGAGTTACCATGAGCTTCTTTTCACAATTTCAATGCCTTAGCCACTGCTTTCTTGACCCATTTTCATTTACCATATGTTTCAATATTGGTACTAAAATTTTGACCTCACTAAAATAGAATTCGTCTACCTATATTTTTGATCATATCCACGAATGGAGACATAGACGTGGTTTGGTTAAAGTTTTCATTCCAGATAATATTATGGTTGAATGGTTTACCAATTCTTTTCTTTCGGTAATTACTTAAGATGTTTCCAAGGGAGGTGTTGTAACAGAAGAACAAATTATTGCTTGTGCCCAATATCTAGACCTAATTTACTTGCATTCTGGTACTTTGTATGACAAAATTTTGTATGGTCAAATAACAACAACTCCTTCCACATCTCATGTTGTGGATGGTGTAGTTGATTCTATTAGTACATCTAAGAGTAAAAGGAAACATTCTAAATATAATACTCTGATTATAACTTTACTTGACTCACCTAAAGGAAACTCTTCTCCAAAAAATACTTCCGAGATCAACATTGTCGACTCATCTACCAGTAAAAATAAATCAACTGGAGGTAAAAATAAGGGGAAGGGTGAAGCAAAATAGAACAATCCCTTGAAAGAGAAAACCAATAAAACTGAACCATCTTACGAGAAGAAGAAACATCGTTATCCTTGTTTCATATGAGATGAAGATAATTACACCAAGGAGTTCCCTCATCGTGTTGAGGTAACTGAATTCGTCAAAGGTTCACCCACCCCTATTGTTTTGAAGGATCCAATTCCTTCTTAAGACAGTAATATGGTCGCTCATAATGCCACTTCTTCCTTCTCCTCAAAAGATATCATGATGATGCATTCTCAAGTTATGGTTGCTACGAGATCTCAAGATTACGGATCTAAGGGTCCTGCAAATGGAAACGACCTTGGTTCACCCAATCAAATGTCCATGTCAATTCCTCCTCCTTCTGAACCATTAAAGATTCAGAAACCTAGTTCTTACATGGTGATTTGACCGCCTCCAAAAGGTGTTCTTTGAAAGTCAGCTTTCAACCCACATGCTCGCGCTGCTCTGAATTACAACATTGTTGAAGATATGGCTTTGTCACCTTCAACAATGTCAGCCATTGAAGTGCGGCAGACTTGTCCAACATAAAGGAAATTAATTTTTTTGGATATAGGATCTATTGACCCTTGAGTTTCTAATCTAATAATCTTCAATCTAGAAAATTATATACCTAGACTTCATCAACTGGCTTTCCAAATACATGTTTTCGTTAAAACCAAATGATTTTTTCGCACGGTAATTGAAAAAGGAGCATATACATGTATTATTTTCTTGTTGGAAAGTCCCTAGTTCTCCAACAATCAATCAGTCCCCCGTGACTTTGAAAGCGTTCAATGGAAGAGGTTTCTGCTCATATGGAATTCTTAATGTTATACCTATAGAGATAGAAGGTAAAAAGTTTGTGGTTGAAGTTGAGGTTGTTGATGCTCAACTTGACTATAAAATTTTACTAGGACGAATTTGGTCTTATGCTATGTCAGTTTTAGTCTCATCATATTTTCGAATGATAATTTTTCCCCTCAAAGGGAGGATTGTCAAAGTAGACAAGTTATCTTACTATACTTTGGACCCTGCCTCTACAAGTAGTATCCCTTTTGTTGGAAAGTTGATTACTCCATATGAAGATGTTGGGGTATGTTTGCTCAAGGATTCATCTCTAATGGGAAATTTTTCTATACCTCCACCAAATTTTCCTCATAATGTTTCCCATTTCAACATGATTATATCAAGCATAGTTCCATCGCCTGATCCTTGGATTGTGCCTTCAGAGTCTGATTTGGCTGTGTACAGTAGTGAGATGCCTTTAAGCCTGTTTCAATTGGCTTACCAGGTAGTTCAATCACTTTCTAACCCATCATCAAATGAAACTGATCAAGTGAATGTGATCAATGATGGATATTCTCATTTATCATGTTTAACACCAATATCATTTCCTGATCCTTTCAATCAAATGTTTCCAATCAACAAGAGTATTATGGAAGTAATGATTTTGCATGAATTTCCATGGAACGACCATCATAATCGTTCATCCTTTATACCAGGACTTGGATAAAATCGAGAATTATTTTTCATCCATATTTTCAACTGAGATTGTCAATAGTCCTCAATGTCCTATGTCAATTCTTTTTTCGGATTGAGAAACGCATTTAGGAAGCATATATTCAACGGTACCAATTGAAATTTTAGTTAAACCTAGAATTAATGAAAACATTCATATATGCGCTTTGTGCTCCCTTTCTTAAATCAACACGTATAAGCCCCTATTTCAGGAATTTCGTGACATTTTTGCCTGGTCCTATGAGGAAATGCCAGAAATCGATCCCAGTATTGTGATTCATGAAATTAAGACATACGTGGATGTTAAGCCTGTCTAACAAAGATTATGTCGAGTTCATCTGCAGAAAGTTGTTGCTATTAAGTTTGAATTTCAGAAATTACTTACAATGGGTTCCATTTACCCTATTCCCTTAATTAATTGGGTATCCAATATTGTTCCATTGAACAAGAAACAAGGGACTATTCGAGTATGTGTCAATTATAGGGACATCAATAAATCTTTTCCAATGGACAATTAACCTACCCCTTACATTGACCAAATTGTCGATGATTGTTCCGAAAATGAAATATTTTCATTTATGGATGGATTTTCTAGATATAATCTGATAAATATATTCCTTGTTGATCAACCAAAAATTGCGTTCTTGTCCATATGGGACCTTTACTTATCACAAAATACTGTTTGGATTCAAGAATGTTGGCACAACTTTTCAAAGGGCCATGTCTTACACATTTCACGATATCAAGCATATTGTGCAACCCTACCTAGATGACTTACGAGCTCATTCATTGAGACGACAATATCACCCTATGAATTTGAATGCTATCTTCATTGGATGTAGGCATAAAAATATTTGTTTGAATCCACATAAGTGTGTATTTTTTGTACAATCAGGATGATTATTGGGATTTTTCTTTTCTAAAGAAGGCATTTGTGTCGATCCACTTAAGGTCAAGGCTATCGTCAATCTGCCTCCTCTTTCCAATCTTCGCCAACTCCAAAGTTTTCAAGGGAAAGAAAATTTTTTACGTAGATTTATTTCTAACTACGTCGAGCTAACTAAATATTTTACTCGAATTTTGAAAAAGGGAATTCCATTCATTTGGGAAAAGCTTGCGGAAAAGGATTTTGATGAACTGATAAACGTGCTAACACATGCATTGTTACTGCATCCGCCTAATTATCATCGCGATTAATTTTTGTATTTAGCTGCATCTAATGCCACCATAGGCATGGTGTTAGTTCAGGAAGATGAATCTTTCACTGAACATGTGATCTACAATTTGAGTAGGAATCTCACGACAGCCGAAATCGAATATGTGTAGAAATTATACAAACATATGTATATCAATAGATTCAATCCGATCAATAAATGTACTAAATCAAGAAAATAAATCCTTCTACAAATCAATTGCGAAAAATAAACATGATCGCTAATCACAAGAAGTAAAAAAGAAGCAAATCAAACCACAACACAGATATTTTCGTGGGGAAATATTGCTGCTCAAAAACCCTCTATCTCTATTGTATAATGAACCAAGGAATCATGAAACAATTACAATTCACTCTTCTCACAAGAGTCTCATGCACTTTTCCTATCGTCTCACACTCATTTAGACAAAATCGGGCCAACACTTAGCCAATTCTCAGCCTGTCTTCAGCCTGCCTTACTCACGCAATTCATGAGGAATGAAATCCCTATTCCTGAGGAATTTCAACCTTTCTTGACTATGTTAGTATCATGGGAAATCATGTGGTGTTTTAATTGCATTTGGGCAGTTTGCTAATAATACAAATGATAGTCAACTTCCCTTTAACCTTAGTCTCAACTTGGTTTCCACTGGAACTGACATGCATGTAAATATTAATAGTAAATCATCAGTTGCATGGTAGATCACTGCATGTGAATTAAATCTAATTTAATTCACTTGACCTCTCACTAATGCAACAAAAAGTTACAACTAGTTCAACTGACTTTAACTCAATTAATTGAGTTAACTGATTTCTCATGCATTAAAATAATGCACTAACTGCAACTCGAACTCTAAAACACATAGAATCACTCTGAATGCCTCACCAACCACCCTCAACTCGAAATTAATGAGCTAACTGAGTCTATCACACTCAATTAACTATTACAAGTGTTTATGAGATAAGATTACAATTTATTATCCACTTTAATTAAGGGATAGTTAAATTAGACACATTTCCAATTTATTAAATAAATTGAATTGCACACTAATGTATCGCTAGGACCCATCATTACATGACCTGTGGTCACACACTAGTGCAGGTGTTTTCATGTTGTTTCTGGATGCCAATTTCATTGTTTCTTGTTGAAAATTTCAACACTTCCTCTCAACAAGAAAGGAATCAATCTATCCCGATCCAGTACCTTGTAATTTCCTTGCATGCGACTTGCAACACTTCTCTAGTGTTGTTCGCACATGCAACTCTTACATGCAACACTTCTCTAGTGTTTCTCGCACATGAAACTCTTGCATGCAATACTTCTCTAGTGTTTCTCGCACATGCAAATTTGCATGCAACACTTCTGAAACCGAATAGCCTCCAAACAACTGAATCAGTATAATGCATCTGTCATCAGAGTCTTCTGACTCCTGCTAGCTATTAATGCACATGTCTACCAGAATATCTTCATTGTTGACGTCAATATCCATGCACTGTGCACTGCTGCCAACTATGATCCGCGCTTCAATATCCAACACCTGTCACTCTGATAAGTTTAAGGTGATTATTGAATTTCTCCCACCACAATCTGTGTTATAGTCCATTTTTTCACATCCAGTCAAAGTGATCCTCCTAATGGTATCAATAAAAATCCTATTCCCTTGTCGTAATCTTGCACAAAGCCCTAATCATGTACCTTTCATCCCTCATAGTTTCAGCCCTAAACTTCCTTATGTGAGCCAGTTTTAGGACCAACACTCTCTACAAGCATACTGCGGTGCATTCACCTACAGTTTGCTCCACTATGGCCAACGTTGGTCACCAACAGGTGTCTGTTCTTTTCACCTGTGTTGGTCTTGAATTCCTAAAGAATGATCGAGATTCTGGAAGCTTTACCTTCTAGGAGTTTCCAGAATTTGTTTCAAATACTTACCTTGGATTGACATTCAGATCCTATCCTACCCTACTTTGGATTTTTCACCACTTATCCTTTGATCCTATCCCCCCATCAAAAGTGTATCTAAAACCTTTAATGGTAATTGGATAAGAACTCCCAATTTACCCCTTTCTCCTATATATTTAACCTCTCATATGCAAGAGGCAATGGTTGGATTTGAAGAGTGATTCGGCTCTTATGCATTTGCAGTGAGTAGTTATCATGTCATGCATATGGTGACTAGAGGTGCATATTGTGACAAGGAAAGGACGAGTGAACAACTTGGAGGATCTCTTCTACAAGATCAACTGCCACTTATGATTGTAATCTCATTCTATTTATATTAATGCAAATAATTCTCTGTTTTCCTATATGTGATGTTTTTATTTCACTTATTTCAATACCATGTTGATCTATTGAATAGAGTATTTAGATGATATTGCATACATCTCGTAGTTTCTTGGATTGTGTTATCTTACTGTGCAGGTTCTAATTTTGGCAATGAGATTTGCAATTGGAGCTTCCAAGATAAAGAAGGAGCAAAGTGTGCAACAGATTCTAGGTGTTAATTTTTGTTAAATTTAGATAACAATGGTGTTCTATTCTTGACTCACTTTTACTTCAATCTTTCTTAGGCTCGATACAAAATAGCAATCACATAAACATGAAAGTAAAATGATGATAGAACACAATAATAGATCAATAGAAGATGTTGACACCTAATCCTATGGATGGGTGTGCATATTTAATACTGTATATTAATTAATATTAGGAAATAAGGAAGGCCAAGAGTCATTGGGAGATGAATCCCAATAGCCTCACCTCCATGTATAAATCCATGTGAATTCTTCAGCTAATACACATTCTGATTTGAGGAGTTACCTCCTGGTTTGACATGGTATCAAAGCCAGCTCCACTATTGGCATTTCTGCCTGTGGTGTAACTCCCTCTCCTTTTCTCAGTCAATTTTTTATTAATAGTTTTCTACTGCTCTTAATTTATAGACTGTTATTCTGCATTTTTTTTCTCTATATAGCCCTGACATTTGCAGCTCCAGCTCCTGCAGCTCCTGAAGACTGCAGGCTCCTCTGTCATTCTGCAAATTGCAGGCTCTGTCATTCTGCAAGATTCCATTTCAAAATTTTTTTTGTAACGGCCTTTTGGGCCTCCTCCATTCTCCATTCTCCATCATCCTCCATTCTCCATCGACTCACCTCCCTCTCCCTCACTACTCTGCGCCCTCTCCCTCACTGTTCTACGCCCTCTCCCTCACTGCTCTACACCTTATCTTCCCCACTCCCTGCGCTCTACACTGTCTAGCGCATGTCTCTTCCCTCATACGCTCCCCCTCTAGGTGCACCTGCAAAATGCCTCTTTCATTCCCTTCCATTTTCATGCGCTCTCCTCTCTGCAATCTTCCCTACGCTCACCACACACGTTCCTACATACTTCAAACTCATCGCACTCGCTTCAACCTACAGCATCACTCGTCCCTCATCTGCATCTAGCCGATAGAGTATATCACAGTCAGCGCACAGTGTATAGCCAACTCCCCGCTCTGTCTCATTTAATAACGCACCCATTGTATAGTCGACTCCCCGCGTTTTAACTCAACACTGTTTTAACACCACCGCTGTCATAATTTAATATACCACCGCTGTCATAGTTATCTGCGTTATAATATACCACCGCTATCATATGCGCTATCACTCCATATATAACGCTGTCCATTTTATTCATTACCACCATTTTAAACGCTGTCTATTCCATATACCTCCTCTCCAGCATTTTATACGCGGTCACATTCACCGTTTGATTATTTATAATACCGCTCTGTCCACCTGCGTTTATCACATATATAACACCACTTTTTCGTTTATATACAGTCCATTCATCGTTTATATACCGCTACATAATTCAGCGCTGTCTTATTTTATACAGCCCACGATATTCCATTCACAATACCGCCTTCTATTTTTTATGCAATTCCATATACAACGCAGTCTCACACAGCAGTCTCACACAACGCTGCCTCCACGTTGTTTGTAATACACAACGATTTTCATCACCTGTCGGCCCTCCGCGCAGTCATATGATATTACGCCCTTCCATACGTTATAAAATACATCCTTTCTAATTTCAAGACAGCGCTGTCTCTGCATATGTAATACCGTTGCACAATACCGCATTCCCATTCCCACGCTCTGTCCATATTACAATACCGCTCAATTACCCTCCATTACCGCTATAGCATACCGCCCCTCCTGCGTTTAATACACCCTCCTTCATTTATAATACCACTATACCGCCTCCCTTTTAATACCATTGTTCAATACGCTGTCCATTCTTTTAAATACGCTATTTATTTCAATGTTTGAATACCCCTCCACGCTGCTTTGAATACCACTTCACTCATATATATTTCTGCCCTGTCCACTTTATATTATACCCTCCCACCATATTATACTCCATCTCCTTCATATTATACCGCCCCCTTCCCACTATATTCTCCCATTCATATACCATCTCACCATATTATCGCCCCATTCATACATTCAACACCGCTTCCATAACACAATATCCATACAAATTTTTTCCCAAAAAAAACAAAAAATACACATATTTTTTGGTGCAGAATTCAGTTTTTAGCAAAGAGCTTGTGTTTTTTAAATTCAGTCTTTTAGCAAAAAGAGTTTCTGTCCTTTTAAACTGAGTACATTTTCCAGCAAAGATTTTTTTTGTTTTCTCTCCTTCAAGAGAAATTTTCTAGCAAAGTTTTTTTTTTTCTCTCCTCCTTCAAAAGAAGATGACAGTCCCTTCATCTTCTAAAGAGGCTGCCTACTTGGCACAGAGAGAAAAGAGACATGCTTCAGTTCCATCCAGAGGAAGAGAAGGCAGAAGACGAAGAAGAAACTTCAGAGAAAAGGGGGGCAGACAATCTAAAGCTCAGCAGCAAACAAATCAAGACAGAGGTAAAATTGATGACAAAGACAAAGGTAAACCAGTTGAAACAGCTCATTCTGTTCTAGCACATTGTAACAATGGAGTAACTGAAAACCTATTTGATGTTTCATTTACTTCATGGAGAGATGATTGGTTGCTAGATTCAGGAGCAACATGTCACATGACATTTAGGAAAGATTTTTTTGAAGAATTCACTGACAAAGTTGATGGAGCAGTATATTTCGTAGATAAATCCAAACTCAAGCCATCAGGGCTTGGCACAGTCAGGCTTAAGTTGCCTGGTCTTCCAGATCACATCCTACATGAGGTTCTATACTCTTGAAGCAAAGAAACTTGTTGTCCCCGGTCAAATCCTATAGTACACACTTCAATTCACTTGTTCGAGTGGCAAGAAGAGTCAGAAAGCACCGTGACTACCCACGGTCATGGAGGGAACAGGAATAGTTAGACTGAAGCTTAAATATTATTCATTATGTTTCAAAACTTTAAAATTCATACCACAACATGATGAAGGTACATTTCCATCAAGTATTTTATGGCATGCTAGATTTGGACACTTAAACTATGACATCCTTCATTTGTTGAAGAAAAATGGTGTTGATGGACTGCCTACAATTCCTAGAAAACCTAAGGAATGTGATGCTTGTATTCTAGGAAAGCATAGCAAACAACCATTTCATGATTCACACTCAAGAGCACATAGGAAACTTGAACTTGTTCATTCAGATTTATGTGGCCCTATGCCTATTGCTTCTGCAAATGGGAACAAATACATGATGACATTTATTGATGACTACACCAGAATGTGTTGGATTTACTTACTGAAGAATAAGTCTGATGCTTTTCAAACTTTCAAGAATTTTCATGCATGGATTGAAATGATGCACAAACACATATTGGCTCTCTACGTACTGATAATGGAAAAGAATACACTTCAAACGAATTTGAAAATTATCTTCGTCAACATGGAATCAAACATCAAACAACTGTACCATATAATCCACAACAGAACGGTGTAGCTGAAAGAATGAACAGAACCATTTTAAATATGGTCCGCTCCATGTTATTTTTCAAGAATGTAAAATTGATGTTTTGGGCTGATGCAGTTCTATGTGCTGTTTACATAAAGAATAGGTGTCTTTCAAGTTCAATTAGAAACAAAACTCCTTTTGAAATGTGGCATGGCCACATTCCTTCGGTAAAGCATTTCAGGGTCTTTGGGTCCACCTGTTATGCCTTGATACCCAAGGGTCAAAGGAACAAACTTGGTGCTAGAAGCAGAAAATGTATCTTCTTGGGGTACTCCAATACCTCCAAAGGATATCGCCTCTATGATGAAGCAAATAAGAAATTTGTAATAGCAAGAGATGTCATATTTCTTGAATCTTCCAAGAGTGACAAGGTTGTTGAGCGGCAACTTGATCGCCTGGATAGATTCACACATGCAAAGTCCTTCCAAGAATTTGATAATGTGATTCCACATCTTGAAGGGGGATTCCGATATTGAATCAAACTGTGGAATCATGTCCTGAAGCACTCTCTCCCCCACATGAAGAAACAACCACGGATGACACATTGGATGATGTGATTGACAGAATTGGGAGATTGAATCTTGAATCAATCCCAACTCAGTCAAGTGACCAGCCAGGGCCATCTCAGAAAGGTCCCCCCAAATGGCTGACAAAGAGACTGGAGGATGTTCATCCTGATGAGGTTGGAAAAACAGGAACAAGAAGTTCCACTCAAGAAATCGAAGGTGATGTAGATAATTCTGATTCCCCTGTTGATATGAATATTGCTTATAACTGTGAAATGAGTTTGTCTACAGATCATGAACCAACTTCCTTCAAAGAAGCCGCTTCTCATGATGAATGGAAAGAAGCGATGCAGAAGGAGTATGATGCCTTGATAAAGAATGGCACTTGGAAGCTGGTTGATCCGCCTTTGGGAACGAAACCAATTAGCTGTAAGTGGGTCTACAAGAACAAGTACAAAGCAGACGGCTCACTTGACAAGCACAAGGCTAGGCTTGTGGCAAAAGGATTCGCACAGAAAGAAGGAGTTGATTATGAAGAAACTTTTGCTCCCACAGCAAAATGGACCACCATCCGGACTCTCTTTGCCTTAGCAGCTCAGAATGGATGGAAATTCCATCAGATGGATGTAAAAACAACCTTCTTGAATGGAGATCTAAAGGAGAAAGTTTATATGTCCTAGCCAGAAGGATTTGTGATAAAGGGTCAACAACACAAAGTTTGCAAACTTATAAAATCCTTGTATGGCCTCAAGCAAGCACCACGAGCCTCGTATGAGAAATTGACCGAGCATCTTTTGAAACTTGATTTCAAACATTTTGATCTTGATGATGCAACTTTGTTTGTTAAGAAAGTTGGAAAAACAGTTGTATATCTTGTGGTATATGTAGATGATCTTTTGATAACAGGAAACAATGAGAGCTATATTGCATCCATGAAGAAAGAGTTGAAGAAAGGTTTTGAAATGACTGATTTGGGCCATGTTCATTACTATTTGGGTATTGAAGTAATTCAACATCCTAAATTCATATTTCTTTCTCAGAAGAAGTACATTGGAGATCTCTTGAACAAATTTGGCATGGATGACTGCAATCCCTTAAGCACTCCAATGGAACAAAACTTGAAGCTCACATCTATTGAAGGGAAGGAATTTGAGGATGCAACTAAGTATAGACAGCTTGTAGGAAGTCTTATCTATCTGACCACCACCAGACCTGACATTTCATTTGTTGTTGGAATCCTCTCAAGGTTCGTGCAAAAACCTTGTGAAGGACATTGGTCTGCTGCAAAAAGAGTGCTAAGGTACTTGAAGGGGACTCAAGACTTTGGACTCAAATATACACAGGTAGGCGAGTTCAGCTTGATCGGATACTCTGATTCAGACTTTGATGGCGACAAAGAAACAGGGGTGTCTACTATAGGTTACACCATGAGTCTTGGATCAGGAGCTGTCTCATGGAGATCACGCAAACAGTCAGTTCCAGCAGATTCCACGACCAAGGCAGAATATGTGGCAGCAGCTGAAGCAACAAAGGAAATTGTGTGGCTCCGGAAAATCCTGGAAGATTTGCAGATGAAACAAATGTATTCCACTCCACTCATGATCGACAACACTTCTGCAATAAAGTTCGCCAAGAACCCAAAGTTCCATGATCGAACAAAGCACATCAATACAAAGTACCATCTAATTCGACATCATGTTCAGGCCAAAACCATCCATCTACATCATTGTTCCACAAATGAGCAAACTGCTGACATCTTCACCAAAGCACTTGGAAGAGAAAATTTTGAAAAGTTCACATCGATGCTTGGACTCACCAACATCCCTTCGGATTAAAGGGGGGAATGTTGAAACCTAATCCTATGGATGGGTGTGCATATTTAATATTGTATATTAATTAATATTAGGAAATAAGGAAGGCCAAGAGTCATTGGGAGATGAATCCCAATAGCCTCACCTCCATGTATAAATCCATGTGCATTCTTCAGCTAATACACATTCTGATTTGAGGAGTTACCTCCTAGTTTGACAGAAGATAAGCCAAATATAGATCAGATTTACAATTCTTTTTGTCCAACATAGATCCGGGATATTGTAGCGTTACAACGGTCAGCAGGATGCTTCAACCAGCAAAGTCTTTCTTGGGTAGCCAACACTTTCATGTGTCACAAGCACAACCCTCAAAGATAGCTCATCACAAGTCAACACAAGTCAAACCATGGATAGCGCAAAAAATTCAACGAAGGTAGCTTCAGAAAAGTCAACACAACAAACTAGGGCTTCGTTCAAACAACCCGAAATTCCTATATTTTAGTGCCCAATTGTACGACCTCCTATAATCAGAATTTCAGCAGAATATTGAGGTCAAATTACCAAGGGTTCACTACGGTCAAATTTTGTCAACGTTTCAGCAGAAAAGCCCTAAAAAAATCAACGCAACAAACATAAATCCCTAAACAGATCAGCGCATAAAATAGTAGCTTCGCTCCACATGTGTGAGGGTGGAAAGGCCTCCAAAGGCTATCGAACCAATTAGATCACAACGAGAGAATGTGTGATGAGATGATGAGATGATGAGATGATGAGAAAATGACCTCCAACTCTCTCCAATTTACATTCATCAATGAGGGTGCGTGACACATCTCTTAGGCATGTGGGATAAATCTGGTCGACCTTTTACATGTGGAAAATAAATTCAAAATAAATGTTCTTCTCATCCGATCAAGATTATATTTATATCAATCTTGCACCTCTCCGAAAGAGGAATCCAAAAAAATATGACCATCATCATCTAAGCAGTGTAACCAGGATTTTGTACCTAGTTTCACAAAATTAACACTCCCTCTCAACTAGGGAGAACTCCATTTGTCCACAAGTGTCATCCATCATGTACCAAACCAAACATCGTGCGTCATTCCACCGTAACTTTCTTTGTTGGATCTTTATTTCAAAACAAAAGGTGAGTCACAAAGACATCACACACAGTTAACCCGAAGTCATCTTAGAGGTAAAAACCTTTCTCAGACTCAAAAGAGTCTCATACTAACCCGAAGTTAGTTTATTGACCCGAAGTCAGTTTAGAGGATAAAACCTCATCATACTTGATCCCAGATCAAGGTGTTGGACACGTGCCATCCTATACATAGAGAGTATAACAATCTCCAATGCATCCAGTAGTCTTTTTATGGTCTTTATCCACATTTCCCACCTCATTGGCCAAATGAGAGGTACTTCTCATGAGTTCGAAACTCCATGGGTAGGATGCGCGCGGGGCACAGATCAGAGAGAGGCGAACCAACTCAATATCATAACAAGGTTCGACAAGCCTAGCCACGTATGTGCTTATAGCTCCAAGAAGTTATCCCCAAGCCCCTTGGAGCTCCCAGAGCTCATAGTCCAACTCAAGCGGGACCCTCAGAATAGGGTATTTCCACGATTCCAAGCTTCTCATGGAAGGTTAGGAACTTGACCTTCCTAGGGGCTTCGTGAGAATATCTGCGACCTGCTCATCATTTCCTATATGATCGAGCCTTACGATGCCTCACTGCACCATATCTTGGATAAATCAGTACCTGATATCAATATGCTTGGATCGATCATGGAACACGGGATTCTCAGAAAGACGAATCCCACTCTGGTTATCACAAAGGATAACGGTTGTATCTAGCACATGCCCGAAAAAATCACTGAAGATATTTCGCAACCAAACAGCTTCACAACATGCCATACTCGCTGCAATGTATTTAGCCTCAGTGGTTCTCAAATCCACTGAATTCTGCTTTCTGCTCATCCAAGATATCGAAGTAGATTGTGCCTCAAATATATCTCAATATACTCTTGGCACCAATCTAGTGTATGTGATGAGGATCAACCATATGTTGACTCAAAGTGTTCACTGCAAAACATACGTCCGAACGAGATTTCACTAAGAACATCAGGGCCCCCATGAGTTGTCGATACTCGGTAGGATTTGCGAGCACGGGCGCAACAACGTTTCCAATCAACTTCTTAAAAATGAGTTCCATCGGTGTCGACATAGACTTACAGTCCACCATACCAAATATCTCCAGCAACTTCATGACATATTTTCCTTGAGAAATGAAAATCTCACGTGGCCTCTGTCAGACCTCCAAGCCTAGGAAGTAGTGCATCAGTCCCAGGTCTTTCATCTCAAACTCGGAAGCTAGCTCCCTCTTACACTGATGAATGAGAGGGTCAACAACTGTTAGGAAGATATCTTCCACAAAGAGAACCAGAATGAGAGGCCTTTCTCTATTAACTTAAAGTAAAGTTTTGGATCAACATTACTTCGAGTGAAGCCCTGATTCATCAAGTAGCTATCTATCCTCTCATACCAAGCCCAAGGGGCTTGCTTTAACCCATAGAGGGCTTTATTCAACCTACATACATGGGTGTCTCTATCTCGGATTTTGAACCCCAAAGGTTGCTCCACATACACCTCTTCCTTTATAGATCCATGCAGAAAAGCGGTCTTCACATCCATCTGATGTAGACTCCATCCTTACGTAGCAGGAAGGGAAATAATAGATCCGATGGTGGTATAGCAGGAAACAAGTGCAAATATATCATCATAATCTATGCCTTTCTTTTGAGAGAAGCCTCAGACAACGAATCTTTCCTTGTACTTTTCAACTCTTCCATCTGATCCATGCTTGATCTTATAGAGCCATTTCGAGGTGACAACAGATTTTTCCTCTGGTCCTGGGACCACTTCCCAGACATCATTTTTCATAATGGACTCATTTTCTTCGTGCATAGCATCCTTCGAAACTTGATGCTTTACAACTTCTTCAAATGTTCCAGGCTCCTATTGTACTATCGTACTCATGGCTGCTAGATACCCTTGGTATCTCTTCGGCTTCTTTCTTTCACAGAATGTCCCCCTTGGGGAAATATGTCTCTTTGCATCTTCGAGAGTATCCCTAAGCCATGAGGATCTTCTCTTATTTGAAGGAGGTGGATCAATGGGATCCATAGGTCCTTCAACATCGAGCATCAAGTCATCCTTCGACTCTTCTAGCTTCCCTACTTCTTCATATTCTTTGTCTTCCTTGGAGATAGGAATATTTATTACCTTCTTGAGGGCAGCATCTTCATCGAAGGTGACATCGTGGCATATCTCCACATCTCTTTGACCAGGCACATAGATTCTATATGCCTTCGAAGTTTCACTGTAGCCCACAAACATTCCCTTCTTTCCAAAAGCATCCAACTTGCTTCTCTTTTCTTTCTGCACATGAAAGTAAACAGGACAACCAAAAACTCTAAAATGAGAAACATTAGGTTTCTTACCAGAGAAGACTTCTTCGGGATTTTTGGAGTCCAAAGTGGAATGCGGGCTTCTATTTTGAACATACACAGCAGTGTTCACAGCTTCTCCCCATAGAAACTTGGGAAGACCTTGGTCACATAGCATGGCACGAGAAGCTTCCATAATTGTCCTTTATTTCTCTCAGCGACACCATTTTTCTCAGGAGTGTACGCAGTTGTGGTCTCCCTCTTAATTCCAGCTTCTCTACAAAATTCATTAAACTCATTTGACTCATACTCGGTCCCATTGTCGGTCCTCAAAACTTTGATTTTCTTCTCGGTTTGATTTTCCACCAAGGCCTTAAAGGTATGAAACCATTTAAATGCTTTGTCCTTCTTCAAAAAAAGTATATCCAGGTCTTGCGGGAGAAGCCATCTATAAAATTCATGTAATAGGAACATCCTCCCAAGGATGTCACAGGCAGCATACCAGATAATTCATAATGTATCAACTCCAAGATATCAATTGTCTTTGTGACACTTGAGGGGAATGTTCCCCTTGTATGCTTCCCCTCAGCACAACCATGGCATATAACTTCATGATCATCTATCAATTCAAACATCCCTGTCACCACCTTCCTTGCTTCGGGAAGAGCTTTGTAATGAAGGTGTGCAAACCTCCAGTGCCATAACTATGTTTGAAGAGTCGTATCACATGTAATAGCCCCCAGTGGACTTCCTCCAACATAATAGAGTGTATCAACTCTAAAAAAAATAGAAAGATCTTCCTTGAATTTATTCTTCCAGATAAGTACCTTTACATCAACAAATGCCACCTTGAACCCTTTGTCTTCCATTTCCGAAATGGATACAAGGTTCTTCTTCAAATCAGGTACATACAACACATCTTGTAATCGGATGAATTGACCTTGAGATAAATGGAGGGTCACATTCATTGTCCCTTTCACGGGATAGGTGGAATTATCTCCAAAGATAATTTCCATATTAGTATCCTTCTCAACCAGATCAGAAATGGCTTCTTTATAACCAGTGAGGTGCCTTGAAGCACCACTATCAATCAACCAGACATCCAGGGTGTCAGGTGGAGATGCAACAGAGAGGGAAGATACAATAATAAATTCATTTCTCTTATTATCAACAACATTAGACTCATCGTACCTGGAATTTCTTAACCTCCTGAAAGGTTGCCCATTTCCATTACGATCAGAGGGAGCCTTCCTTTTTCCTCGGAACCTGTTGTTCATGCCATTCCTTCTCGAGTTGTTGTTGTCATCATCCCTGGGAGAGTCCCTTCTATTAGGGAACTCTCTTGCATAGTGACCAGACTTGTTACAAGTGTAACATATTCCCTTCCTTTCTTTTTGCCCCTCTCTACCATGGTTTTGATTTTTCGGGCCACCATGGTTCTCCTTCTTTGCATAAGCGGGGAAGGAAATAGGGTCACTTCCATTTCCGTTAGAGGCATACTCTGTCATTCTTGTTTCCTCTTGAGTGCATCTCATCAATATTTCATCAAAATCAGGAATCACATTATTATTGAGAATAGTGGTATTGAATACATGCCAATCACGAGGGAGACCTCCAATTGCAATAAGAAAAATCTCTCGATCAAATATTTCTTCCCCAATATTTAGGAGGTTATTCCTTCTTTCAATAAGCCTCATAAAATAGGATTGAATATATTCATCCTTACCCTTCTTGATATTCTTCAATTGATTCTTGAAGAAGAGGATTTGATTAGCATTGCTAGACCTTAACATGCTCACAATCTTATCATACATCTCCTTAGATGTCTTTAGCTCAAAAATGTAAGCAACCAAGTGCTTATGAATAGAATCCCGGATAATCATCTTCGCTTTGATTTCCCATTTTCTATACTTCGTCTCTATGGCAGCAGCTGCATTTTATGGAGGCTCTTGAATCTTCCCCTGCACATAGTCCATGACATCTTGATCTTCTAATGCCAAATCCAAGGACATCTTCCATGCATGATAATCAAAATTATCAGTTAATTTATCATCAGCCTTGAAACCCTTGTAGGTTGAGGAGGCCATTTGTCCTTGATATGATTTATTCCTTCAGAGATAGCTTCTAACACCGGCTTGGACTCTTAGACTTTGTCTTCACCTCAGCTCTGATACCATGTTAAATTTAGATAACAATGGTGCTCTATGCTTGATGCACTTTTACTTCAATCTTTCTTAGGCCCGATACAAAATAAAAATCACATAAACATGAAAGTAAAATGCTAATAGAACACAATAATAGATCAATAGAAGGCAAGCCAAATATAGATCAGATTTGCAATTCCTTTTGTCCAAAAAATAGATGTGATATTGTAGCGTTACGATGGTTAGCAGGATGCTTCAACCATCAAATTCTTTCTCGTTCAGCCAGCACTTTGATGTGACACCCACAACCCTCAAAGTCAACTCATCACAAGTCAACGCAAGTCAAACCAGGGATAGTGTATAAAATTCAATGAAGGTAGCATTAGAAAAGTCAACACATCAAACTAGGGCTTTGATCAAACAGCCTGGAATTCCTCTATTTTAGTGCCCAGCTGTACAGCCTCCTAAAATCGAATTTTTTGCAGAATATTGAGGTCAAATGACCAAGGGTTGACCACGCTCACCATTGGTCAACAATGTAGTAGAAAATCCCTAAACAGATCAGCGCAGAAAACAGAAAGCCCTAAATAGATCATCGTAGAAAACAGTAGCTTCGCTCCACACGTGTGAGGGGAAAAAGGCCTCCAAAGGCTATCGAACCAATAATATCACAATCAGAGAATGTGTGATGATATGATGAGAAAATGACCTCCAATTCTCTCCAATTTATATTCATCAATGAGGGTGTGTGACACATCTCTTAGCCATATGGGATAGATCTGGCCGACCTTGCACATGTGGAAAATAAATTGAAAATAAATGTTTTTCTCATTTGATCAAGATGATATTTAGATCAATCTTGCACCTCTCTGAAAGAGGAATCCAACATAATATGACCATCTTCATATGAGCAGTGCAACATGGATTTTGGATCTAGTTTCCCAAAATTAATAATTTTTCATAAAGCAACATTGTTCTTTACTTTAGTAGTTACATTTCATCATTAACATATTTCATTCACCCCAAATAATTTTTCCATTGTACAGATATGTATTATTAAAAATTAGAACCTGAAACTATGTAGAAAGAAAAATATCGTCATCATCATCATCATCATCTAAGCAGCGGAAAATAAAATATCAAAGGAAGATAAGCATGAATAGATAGAGACACCAGGATTGGTCTGAGACCAGGGAAAAACCCACTACAGGGAAAACCCTTGGAAATTATTCTTCTTAGATCATAATCATCAAATGATTCAGCAACAAGATTACAATTATCCATGAGTACATGTATTTATGATGCACAAAAAAACAAATAGCATACATGCAGTAAAACCATATCCATACTTCTGCATGAAGGAAACTGAATCTGAGAACTAAAATGCAATGTCACTGGTTATAGAAAAATGATGAACATGGGTGATACTAAATGAGGACTGAAGATACATATGCAATGGAAACAAACATATTTTATTTACAAATCAATAGATTTATAATACCAAAACATGAATCGAATAAATCACCAAGTGATCTCAACTATGAAGTCCTAGATCTGAATCTAGGAGACTGTTAATGATCTCTATGACACAACTGTGATAGAACGATTCATGTCTGGAAACGATACATGATCAACTGAATGTGAACCAAATTAGATATTCCCAATAATTCTTTGAGTCGCAACCTTAACATGCTCAACCCACGTCTTTGGGGCTCTGAGCCACTACCACAACACTTTGTGCCCACGACTCTACTTCACATCAGCCCGATCTGAACTCTATGATTAGGCCACACCTTCAAAAATCTTAATCGATGGTTCTAGGTTCCTTAGTTGTAGGAAAAACACACCCATCCCATGGATCTACTGACCTAGGCCACTACCTTGGCCTTTCCTACCTATGTCTTTGTTTCAGATCACTGATATCTGATGCATGATCACTTTTGCAATCCCGACCTTTTGCATGAGCTCCTTTCGACGTACTTGTGTGATCCAAGACATAAAAATAGATGAAACAAGCTGATAAAATCAAATCGTAGATTGCTTGAGGAACTATACAAATGAGCTTAAGTTCACCTCTATTTATAACTTTTTGAGGGAATTCTTGGGCTTTGACCGAATCAACATGTTGTTAGGCTGACCCATAAAATAATAAATTAATTCATAAATTAACTTCTTCTTAATCGGTTGGGGTGATCTATAGGTTGATTTTGATCCTCTCAAAAAGAGGAATCTAATTAAATTATTATATTAATCATTTAACTTGTCCAATGTGGAATTTGACCTTAGTTGCAAAAATTAACACAAGGTAGGCCTCACTCCATCATTTATCTATTTTGAGGAAAGCCATTGGGTTCCTTGTCTCTTTGTTGTTCTAGGTTGACCACCAAACCTAGGTGAGATACCTTTTTCCGCAATCATAAATCCCGTATAACAAACTGGTGACCATACTGGGGAACAGAGTATTCCCTTGGTGGTTTTCCTTGTCCTTTGTGTTTGATTACCTCCTTGATAGACCTTTGTTGCATCATCCAACCAAGAATAGACCTAGGAAGTGGCTTCATTCAACCCTTTTGTAATTTTTGTGTTAGAAACCTCTTTCCCAGGCCCAATGCTCCCCCAATTCCTCTGACAAAACATTGCACCTCACCTAGACCCACTTTTTCAAAACATGGAAAAGCATTGGTGCCCTCTTTGCACCAACGTTGGTCCCTGTTTTTGCACAAGTTTTTACTTGTTTTTTTAGCCTCTCTTTCATCATCCTGCTTCCAACTAAGTTTCCTTTAGTCTTCAGTGTCTTGTGGTGTCTCTAAAATCCCCATTCAATTTTCATTAGTGTTTGTTTTCCTATGATAAGAATAGGTTTCAATTTTTCTTTGTTCTTATTGGTTGGTCGCTTGCAAACTGGTTTTGTTTTATTGTTGAGCGCTTGGATGAATTGTAGTTTGAGTCGTTGTTTGAAAAGTGTAATTGAATGAGTAATTGAACATTTTAATATTAGTTTTCTTCATTTTGAATATTAAGTGTGGTGAAAAGAAATTTTTTTCATTTGGAATTTAGGGTTTTGCATGTGCATTGGATTAGGAACAATTGCATCGAAAGGAAAATTGCATCTTGTACTTGTTTGCTGCATATTTTGTGTTGCATCTTGATTGTTTCTCCCCTTCCTTAGCTAGTTTTTTATTAAAAGAGAAAATATTCATGCTTTCTCATGCTAGATTTTCATTTTAGGATATTCAGGTGATATTCATGGTGATCCCTAAAACTATAACTTAATCAAAGATAAACAATAAAATTTATTGAATCAACCTAAGGAGAATTTGTAACATTAACACAAACATTTAGAGGTCTAGGCTAGAGACATGTTCCAACGTCATTAAATGTAGGAGCTATCATTGTTTTCCAGCGTTGCATTCCAGGGGTGAAATCCTGTTCCATGTACATAAGTGTATAGGATCGTTCTCCATGGACCTTCGGGTATACCGAATGGCGCTCCACACATAAAAGTATATGGTAATGCTCTCATCAAATGGTTACAAATTAGATAGCACTACTACAAACTACACTCCCACGTACTGTCGATTATATTTTGGGATTCCCCAATAGGTTATTATCCATCCATAGGTAACCGAGTATGTCGCCTTGTGTACCTTGATACATCGAACACAACATTCAAGGATATTGCTATTGTATGTTAAGTCCTTGGTTTTCCAAGGTGTATATTGCAATTCATGGTTGCTTGGTAATCCTTATGCCTAGATTACCCTCTTTCTTTTTTTCTTTTTTTTGTGTTAATAAAATTTATTATCCAACGTGGAAGAACAAAATCCCTTACCCTATCGTTCGTGTAGAATGCAAAATAAGCCTCCTCTACCTCTAGAGGCTACTCCTAACTGACATAAAAAACATACGAAAATACAAACTACCGAATTAGGAGCTTCAGGCACCAATTTTGGCACTCCTCTTGATATTTAATTTCCAGAATCATCTATCACCTTGAATTCTGAACCTGAGATTATATCTACCCCTGTTGGTGACATAGTCATAATTACAAAAGAAGTCCCTGAACCTTGGTTACCTGAGGTCACTAAACCTTACCTTCCTGAGTCAGAGACTTTGTTTCCTAAGGTAATTAAACCTAAGGAGCCTCAACCTCGCCTGATTCAGTGGGACCTTCCTCTTCTATTCCTTTGTCTCTTTAAAAACCAATATATCTTGGGCCCGGCAGTGAAAATATTCCATACGTACTTTCGAGTATTGAAGAGATCCCTCAAGAATATCCTCATCCTTATTCTCCATTTCATTAGGAAGTAATTCATTTTTATCAAACTGTTCCTTTTCCTCCTATTCAAACTCCAACATTGTTGGCTTGAGGGGTCCTGACCCAGGTTCAGAGTTAGCGCATAACCAAAAAAACCCTCTTACTACTGGCCCTTTCGGAAATGACCTGCTTAAGCGGGCCAAAGTATCACTCGAATCAGTATGGGGAGGTGTTGGAACTAGGTTTCCACACCCTGAGAGAGAATTAAATGAAGTGGGCGTCTTTAGATCTATTTTACTACACATACTGACTTGCGCACCGGAAACCCTAACCAGAAACCCTAGGTTAATTATCACAGGTTACGCGTGCGCACAAACATTATATTCACAATCCCTTTAACTGTTCTAATAATGTAATATGCAGCAATTATCATTCATTAACAGTAAAAACAGGTACACAACCGAACTAATCACAGATAATATAACTCTTATGCAGTACCAGAAATCATACACAGAAATAGATCCTAAAGAAAATCACAGATGCATTTGGTACACAGAGTTATCAAAACAGGTATTTATTCATCAACAGTTCACAAAAACCCTTACAATCCTTCAGATCTACCCACGCACACAGCTAGCGGGGTCCGCACACAACCGGACTAAGCTCTCCATGCACAAAGTTATTAGTATAATTTTAGACATAGACGCTTGCACATATTCACTTTAGAGCTCACAAAAAATGCCTTATCCAACATGATCTAGACTTCTACTTATACCTTAGCCTGCGCTCATCCTAAGGTCCTCAAACCGTGGTTTGAGACTCCTAGATTTACCCTTTAGCCCATTACAACTCATGAAGGGACTTTGACCCACCCCAAAGCCCCTTGAATGTGCATTTTTTTGCGCACACAACTCAAAAATACAAAAAATAATATTATTTACTACAAAAAATGTGGTCCTAAGGGACCCTTCTCCAACAAACACAATCTCATTTTCCTGATTCTTTGGGCTTACCCAAGGATCTTTGACAAAAATATTTGTTGGGATTTTCAATCATGTCTGGAGCCGATTCAAAATCATAACTTGTGTCCACCATTGTGGTTGATACATCAAGTATCGCTTCCTCATCTATGTTTGTGACATCACCATAAAATCATTTGAATGGTGGCCCGTCGGTCCCACCTGGTTATCAGTCATTATCTGGTACCTTTTTTGGTGCGGCTTCCAATCCTTGGACATCTCCCATGTCATCTAATTTAGGAATAATGTTTGGTGCTTATATTTTGAATACCACACAGTCTGCTCCTCTTCATCCAGCTACACCTACAATAAAGCAATAGGTTGGTCCATATATCAGTGGACAAAGCTACCCTCAACAACCTAACTCTCCCTATGTTGTGTATCGTCCATCTAGATCACATTTTCCTCCATTATCTTCTCCTCCTTATGTAGGGGGGAAACCTATTGTTGGTATACCTCAATATGGTAATCCGCCTAGCTAAAGTCTACCTTATCCTAGAATGGCTGCCATTGTTCGGAAACCTACTTACCTCGTTCAACCTGGTTTTCATTAGGTTCGAATGTTGAATCCTCAGGATGCATCATCACAAATTCCTATATATCCATGAACACCTCAACAAACTCAAATAAATGTGAGCCAACCTTTACAGCCTATTCCGATGGTATCTGGTTCTTCCTAGGCATCGCTTAGTCAAACTGCACAAGTTGCCTCATCTTCTTGATCACTTGCGCAAAGTGCTCCTCAGGTTTCAGTAGGTCAAATTCTTAAAAATTTAGCGCAGTCTCAACTGAACCCACCATACCAAGGGGAAATACAAAACCCTATTGGGAAATATTATGGACCTTATCGTGCGCCTTTTCAAGGACAAAAAATCCAGACCCAACCATTCCAGCAGCTTTATCGCCATCCTAGGGTTGGGAAAAAAAATCACTTGTATGATGGTTATCATAACCGTATGTATCATGGTAACAAGGTTCCTTATTATCATAACCCTCCTTCTCCATGCATGCAAGTACCCATTTCTTAGGATATTCCTTCTTACCCAGGTCACCCTCCTACAAACTTTAATCGGAAAGTTCCTTTTGTGGCTATTCTTGAATTACCTGACTTAACTCGGCTTACTAACAACCTCATTGCTCATTCGCCATGTTGGAAAATTATTCCCTCTAAGTTTCCACCTAGTATCCCAAAGTTCAATGGGAATCATGGAGAAGACTTGTTGATGCATGTTGACGTATCATCTGTGGTGTTCATCCAACTCCCTCAATGATGATTACATTCGACTTCGTCTTTTCCATCGAACACTTACATGTATCACAACTAAATGGTATATTGAGTTACCTAGAGCATCGCTTCACTATTTAGTTACTTTAGCAACAACCTTCCTCACACATTTTCAGTTTCCCATTAGATACGAAATGGGAACGAAACTATTGACTAACTTCAAACAATCAGATTCCACTCACATTTTAGATCACATTCAAGAGTGGAGGCGTAGTTGCCGGTTGGTCAATAATTTTGTTCCCAATCAATTGTTGGCAGAATGGTTTGTCAAATCTCTATTATCTTCTATAACAGAAGATATGGCCAAAGGTGGATCCATGACCAAAGAGAAATTCACTACTCGTACTGAATATCTAAATATGGTTTATACCCAATCGAGCACACTCTACAATAAAATATCGAATGCTCTGCGACCTTCAAACATTGTTCCTCTTCCACCTGGTAAAGAATCTCATGTCATTGATAGAATTATTGGTTCTTCCAGTTCCCAGTCGGTGATTAAAGCATCTGGTATAGCACTCGTGGTTCCTACTCAAAACCCTTAATCCCACCCTCATGCAGATTCTACTTCTGAGATAAATGTCATTTCATCTAATAAAGGAAAATCTCAACATCAACCTGGAAGCAAAAAGAAAGGTAAAGGTAAGTGTTAGTGTCCTATAAATATAGGATTCATAATTTGGAATTGACCTTTGATAGTCTTGTAAATATGTACATACTTTGCCTTCTACAAGTTGTTTTCCCATATTTTGTAAAAATAAGAGAAAAATAAAAAAGAGGGTAAAAAGTCCTAAAAGAAAAATCAAAGGACTTATAAAAAATGAGATACCCCAAAGAAAAAAGATGAATAAAACATGAAAGTGTGCAAATCTAAATGCCACTACTTTTTACTTTTTGCAGTTGATTATGGCAGAGTGTCAATAAATTCCATAATCCATTATGAGTTGAACTGCTTAATATTGACTTGTCATGTTTCAATTTACTTGTTTTAGGTAGAGAATACAGAGTTGTCAGACAGTTTAATCCTGACAATTCAGTAGATAGATATAGAGTAAAAGGAACCCAACAGTTTAATCTGGGTCCTTGGATGAAATAAGGTAGAATTGGATAGTTTTTACTGCTTTTAAAAGAATAAAATGTTCAAGGTTGCTAGCTCAAATGCACTTGCACAAATGGAAGAAAAAATGTTAGATTAAAGATTGGGTAGGTAGAAGAAGGTGGGAAAATAATTGTAAATATCTTTCACCAGGATAAAATAACTAATTTCCCGTCCCCTATAGCTATTTGACATTATAAAATTTTAGTCAAAGAGGCTCAGAGAATTTCTCTGAATTTTGTTGGGACCGGACCCAAGACTCAATGACTGGCTAGTTGAAAATGTTAAATTTCTATGTTAATCCCAAAATTTACATCATCTTCCATTCATACATTCATCACTATGTAGTTTCATAAGTAAAGACTCATTTTACTTAATGATACATAAATCCCTCATTTGATTGACTGCCTGCATTTCATAAACCATTAAAACCCTCAAAAAGACATTATAGCCTAAGTTAATGTGATAAAATTATGATAATCAAACTTTCCTTTAATTTTAACTTTCCTTAGTTATAATTGTATATTTTGAGTATTCACTTTCCCCTTTGTCATATTAACTCTAACTTATTTATTAATTCCCTATAAAAATCCTTGTCATATTAATATAATCCCCTTTTACTAAATATCCTTGAAAACCCCACTATTATAAACTTTAGCCAAAGTTTATTATCCCACATGTTTTAAATAAATGCCCATAATAAAATCCCTTTGGCTAAACTAGCACTATGTAAATATCCCACCCCCTATAGTTAATAAGCCTATTTGGTTTAAATTAACTATATAATAAAAAATATGAAGGAAAAGTTATCGGAACACAAATATGTCATTGAATAAATAAACTTTTCCCAATGCTTCCTACATTGTTTTAAACCAAGGCTTAAATACATTGAGCCTTTGATTTATTACGTTTACCTTAATTTTCTCGACGACTTCGCATTGATCCATATACTCACAGTCACTAGATCCTTCTAGTTTTTGATCCAACGGTTCCAGATTAATGCGATACCCCATCCATATGCCCCACCACTCCCATTCATATTCCTTTCCCGATATCACATTTAACCTATACCGTTGATTTAAAACTTTCATATCCAACGGCTTATGGCTTATCCCGGTACCACTTACCTTTTCTCGTAGCTTGAAAAAACAATCCCAACCGTTCACATCATTTGATCAAATCCAACGGTGCGCGTTCCATATCACGCTCTAAAAGTGATCGACCAAAATTTTATGAAAATCACGCGATAAAAGTTGTTTTCCAAAACCACTCGATGCTACGTGTCTGATTCTAATTCGATCACGTTCCAAATGCTTTAAAATACTTACCATCCCAAACGAACGTGAAAACCACTAGTTGTTTTTGCATTCAAAGCACAATTACCTCCCGCCATTTGATTAAGACCTGTAAGAAATGATATATACGATGGTAAATATTAAAGGTTTAAACCTTAATATTTCATTGTTTTATGTATCATTCGCCTTCTAGCCTGTTAAGAAAATATGCCCTGATTGTTTAAAGGATTCTGAGCCTCTGTTTACCCAATTTCTTGCCCAGAAGCAGAATTTTACCACTGCAACTACATATAAAGATCCTTGAAGCCTTCTGCTAAACCAGTGGATCCATTTCAAAGCCGAAGGCACTAGAAATCCTTTTCAACCACCAAAATCCTGCTAAAGAGGTATTTCTTAGTATTTTTAACCTGCAAAAAACTTTTAAAAATCTAAACCTATGAGCTAAGGAGACTAAATTAAAGAGAATCAACGGTTTAAAAGTGCCTGAAAACAAACCAAACCCTAGCAAAAATTTTCCAGGAAGCCTGAATGATGCAGGGGCATTAGGCCCAAGACACTTTTTGTACATAAATAAACCAAAGGGGGGTCTCATGTTTTGTTTCCCCATGTAAATATTCATAGTTGAGTTATTTTAGTTAATTTGAAAGGAAAATATTGTAACTGCCTGAATGATTTATGGGCACCTGAAGAGATAGTCAGTTTCAGAAGTTAGGCTAGCTTTAGGAGTCCAAGAGTCATCAAAGAAGTGAATCGATTGATTTCCAATATGTATAAAAATAAACCTCTGTGATAGAGTCGAGAGGGCTGCAAGGACCGCACATAGACTTGCTTGTACCAGCAAAGAGCTTCACAGATCGAGATAGTGAGTAAGAAGGCCGTAGAGTTGAAGACCTGGCCGAGATAGAAGTTTGTAAGAGAATTCAATTAATGAGAAAGAATTTGTTCAGCATGTCATGTGCATTGTGATATAGTTTTGTATGTGAGTTTGTCGAGTTAAATCGTGTGTGAATGTATATCTGCTTTGCTTGAATAAGTTCTGTTTTGGAGGCTTTGCTTGAATGAGGATGAGCAGCTGAATGAAGATGAGACAGCCATGTCTCATATGCAGGAAATTGTTGCTATTGATAGCAAGGAAGAATTGGCTTGTTCGAATAGCCCAGAGAAGATTGAAGAAGTTGTATGGCAGACTGTTGGGGCTGCTACAACAGTGGAGAACCAGAGTTTCACTCTGACAAAAGATGAAGATACAGTGGCTAGAGAACTTGATTTGATTGCTGGAGTCAATCAAGGAGAAGGAAGGCAATTGCGGAAGATTTCCAAGGCAGAAGAAGAAGATGTTGAACCTGAGTTGCAGCATGGAGAAGATTTTTTTGGCCAAAGGAGATGGCGAGAATGTTTGCTGGAGATATTCAGAAAAGAAGGTGAAATGCCAGAGCAACAACTTGGAGTGTTGCTGGAGAGAGTGTTGAAGCAACAAGCTGAAGTGTTTCTAGCAGAGGAGAAAAAGTTTTACTGTTGCAGAGAGGGTATGGATGATTGGGTGGCAGTAAGCATAGGAGCTAGGGCAACAGTAAGAACTGAAGAAATAAGAATGCAGCAACCAAAAGTAAGTATCCAGCAGTCAGAGGAAATATTAGACAGAGAAAGTGAATTGCAGAAGATGCCTCAGAGGAGGACAACAACAAGAAAGCTGAGAATCAGCAGCGGCAGGAGCAAGACAGTCACAGACTGTAAGGGCATAGCAAGTGCGAAGATGCAGACCAAGATATGGAAACCAGGAGGAACGCGAAAGAAGAACGCTGCAACAGATAACCAGTTGCAGAACAAGGTGTGGGATCCAGGAAGACGAAAATGAAAGCACATGATCAGGAGATCATGAATCATTTGAACCTGGGGAGTCTGATGCAGGGGCATTAGGCCCAAGACACTTTTTGTACATAAATAAACCAAAGGGGGGTCTCATTTTTTGTTTCCCCATGTAAATATTCATAGTTGAGTTATTTTAGTTAATTTGAAAGGAAAATATTGTAACTTCCAGAATGATTTATGGGCACCTGAAGAGATAGTCAATTTCAGAAGTTAGGCTAGCTTTAGGAGTCCAAGAGTCATCAAGGAAGTGAATCGATTGATTTCCAATATGTATAAAAATAAACCTCTGTGATAGAGTCGAGAGGGCTGCACGGACCACACATAGACTTGCCTGTACCTGCAGAGAGCTGCACAGATCGAGATAGTGAGTAAGAAGGCCGTAGAGTTGAAGACCTGGTCGAGATAGAAGTCTGTAAGAGAATTCAATTAATGAGAAATAATTTGTTCAGCATGTCATGTGCATTGTGATATAGTTTTGTATGTGAGTTTGTCGAGTTAAATCGTGTGTGAATGTATATCCGCTTTGCTTGAATAAGTTCTATGTGAACATATGTATGCATCCTGATGGAGGATAATTGAAATCCGTGATAATTAAGAACCTTGTGATGGGATTAATGGTGCTTTGTATATAGTTAGATAAATCGATGTAAATATTGTCGACACTGTCGACAGTGGAGTGATAGAGTCGTGAGTGTATGCCACGAACAGAGGCATGGCTTTAATCCACGCATAAATGATAGTGGTGTTCATCGGACGAGCACTGTATAACGAGGAGTGAAGGCGCATTTGAACTACGTTAATTTGAATAGGCGGAACCTAGCGTGTCGAAGAAGCGAAACCATGACCAGATGAACAGTGAAGGCGGGTTCTGGTTTTCATCGCACCACCTTTACACGGTGAGCGGTATTTGAGAATCAGGAGTGATTCCATAGAGCAGCCGACGTGTGGCATAGGCGGGACCTAAGAAAACTGCTTTCATTGTGCGCCATCACGCATTATCATTCGGGCATCTTAGCCGTGCGATATCCGTGTGATCAGAAGTTACGGCGTGATGGAATGTGAGCCCTCCGATCAAGTCGACGGTTAGTCGCTATTGTTCGTGCACATAAGCCGCGCGAGATTTGATTAGGGCCGGTGGATCAATTGAAGTGATGCGACGTGATAGCAGCCGTTGGATGGAGACGACCATTAGCGTTGGGGCCCATGCATACGTATGTGTTGATTGTTGTTATTATTTGCGGATTTAACAAAGGTATGACATTTATAGGTGGCGGTCAGTCTTTTATGTATGTCGGGTTATTTGTATTAGCAAATGTGCATATATATATATATATATATATATATATATATGTATTGAGTGCGCATGTAAAGAGATGGTATTATTACGATTTGAACATAGGATAGAGATGGCACCTCCGCCAGCGGCATCATATGAAATATGTAATGCAGTAAACATGATTTAATATATGTGTCTGTCGAGGGGTAACATAAGGGCTTGGAATTAATATCTCAAATCTCAGAGATTTGAGATATTAACACTATCAGATGTAAGTGTTGAATATGCCAGCCTAGAACAAAGGAAGGTGGTGAGATTGCAGGATTGGGGAGATGATTGGGCATGAAATATTGGATGCATTTACACACAGATTGAGGTTGGGACCAAGGTAAACCGGGGCTATGGGTAGCCCTGCTATCACTGAAGTCCTCTGTGAAGCCCTTTAAAACCAAATTCCTCGATTTGCAGCATCTTTTAACTCTTGAAGACCAATTCCGAGCACAAAAAATATTCAAAGTCTTACAAATTAATTAAAAGACCTTTTTTCCCATAGTTTTACCATTCAAGAAACCCTGTTTCCTGTCTTAAGCCAGTTTTATACCTGATAAAGCCAAGATTAAGCAATAAATCCTTTGAAGATAATTCCCTCCTAGCAAATTGCTCAGTTTTCCTCTATTTTGTGAAAATCAACTATAGCAAAAAGTTTAAGCTTGCTTTATTTGTAACAAGAATGACTAAAAAATAGGTTACACCCAAAAATGGAGGTCCCAAAGCCTCAAAACCTGTAACAGCCAAGCTTCCCAAGCCTGAATCCTCAAAGATCAACAATCCAACTCCTGCTTTAACAGGTGATTCAACTGAAGTTTTTAGACCTCTCCAGCCACCTGCTTCCTCTGAAGAAAACATTCCTTTGACTGATTTAGATTACAAGATTGCTAATACAGTGGTAGAATTCAATTTTCTTGAGATAAAATCAAGATGACATACCTATTTGGGAATCCAATTTTCCCAAGTATGTAGTTCATGTTACTCATGCAGCCCAGGACTTGGTCAGACTATGTCAAATGCATTATGTTCCTGATCAGAGAGCCATGGTAAACAAAGATAGAGAAATTTTGTTTTTCATCACAGCAGAATCCATAAATGAGATGCTTCAGTTGAAGCTTGATCCCGGAGTAGTGCCCTTGTCAATTGAAGAGTAACCCGGTTATACTTAGAGTTGGAGTTCCCTAAAAAGTTTTTCAGTCTTTCAGAATTTCATGCTTGAATATGTAGACCTTCCTAAGGTGAATCCACCATATTCTACTTCTGATTTTCCTGAAGCCTATAGACAAGTGATCTCAATGTTATCCTTCATTCTAGGTTATTTTAATGATGAATTTATTGATGCATCTATACTTGGTTTCCTTTCTACATTATCCCATGGGAAACCTCCTACCATGATCTTTGATTTTTCTAGATTCATTGTTGATAGCATACATTACCAACTGGCCAAATTGCCTACTGAGGAAGTGTTCAGATATTCATCTTATCTATTCCATTTGTTTCTATTTTTCCAAGTGGAGCATTTTCCCATTGCCTTGAAAAAGATGGATGTAGAGGGTCAGCCTCTATCAGTGATATTTTGGACATCCTTGCTCAGAAAAGAAGTAAATGAATTCAGTTATAAACAACTTTCAGACTTATTCATCAGGACATGTATGAATTTGATTTACTAGTATGACCAGCCCAAAGTGAGTGAGGAAATGAAGAGACTATTACAACTATCTGAACAATGAAAAGTAGGAGATTGGTACTTATATTAGAGACACACAGAATTAATAATATTTGGAACAAATTTGTCCCCATATAAGTTACCTAAATTTTTAACCATCGGGGTTTTTTCATTGTGATATTTGAGACAAGTTTTAAATACAGATGTTATAAAATTCATGGCATCAAAGAAAAAGACTCAGTTTAAGTTGAAGAGCCAGATTAGCCCTTTCATAGTAAACAATAGGGAAGCTGAGAAAGAAATATCTAGACAATTATCAGAGTATCAGTTTCAAGAGATTTTTAAATGGAATTATGATCCGCAGGGTTACCTCAGTGCTATAAGGGTAAAATTCAAGCTTCAACCTTTTATACATGACTCAAAACCACATATAGAGAAGTTTTCCAATCAAATGGAATGGATGCCAAATACATTGATAGATCCTACTTCTGATACAAAAATAGTGAAAGGGACGGATAATTCACAGACTATAATAGTCACCAAACAATCAGAATGTTCAAACAAAAGGACTAGGAATGAAGAAGGCTATTCAGCAGAGACCATTGCAGAAAACAAATTCATGATTATTTACAACAAAAGGGAAAAAATGACTACTGCTGAGAAAGAAAAAACAATAGAAATAGATAATAATGATCAAGAATTGAATAATAATCAACAGGTAGATAAATAATATGCCACAGTAATTGTTACTGAAATTTTAACAGACATTCAGAAAGGACATGATGCAGCACAAGAGCAGGACAGACAGACGATTGAAAAACAGGTCAATATTGAAATTCCCCCTCTTCCTCCAAGACATCAGATGAAAAAGATTCAGACATCAAACAAAGGTACAAACAAATTAAGGAGAAAAATGAGGAGATCAAAAGAGATATTTACTCTCAATTTCTCGAAGAAAAGCCAGGTAATAAGGACAGATTGTTAACAACATTTGATTATTCTACTAATAAAATGATCATGCCCTACCTCTAGCCAAAGTTTGCAGATCCAAAGACAGTCTCAGACTACAACAAAACAGACTTTGAAGTTGATTCAGAGAATATCCATGAGCTTGATCAGATTGAACTTCATAGACATACATCTAAAATGCTATATTCAAAAATAGTGGATGAGACCAGGAGTACTATTCAATTGAAAAACACCATTTTTAATATGCAGGACTAGATGAGGCTAGACAAAGCCTGTTTACAAGAAAAATAACTAAGAATTAAGTCCTTAGAAGATCTAGTCATTCAGATAGGAGTAGATCCATCAAACATACAAGTTTGTTAGGGCTTGATAAGACAAGAGAATGATGATATCACTGCTTTGAGTAAAAATTTAAAGCTTCCTCCAAATGAACATCCTCAAGCAATATAAATCCTCCAAGAATAAACTGAAAAAGAATAAATGGCCAATTTAATACTAAAACTAACTACCCAAGTCAAAGAGATGGAAGATCATATGGATATCCTTATAAAATAAGAAGAAGCAGTAAAAGAAGCTGATGTGCAAAATATTCCCACTGTTATTTCTATGGTTAGCACAGCTGTCCCTTCCACATTGGCAGAACATTTAGCCCCAAAAGTGCCACTGGAAATTGCAGTGTCAGTGTAATCTAAAGATACTTTTTCCATAGGATTGTCCACCACACAGGTACATCAAACAAGTGAAGCAGCAGATATAGTAAAAGCCATGGAGGAGATGTCCCTAAAGAATAATGAGATATTCAATTTGAAAAATACCATTCAAACTCTTGAATTATCAAACAGGAATACATTGATTACATCAAAAGGACATGAACAAAGAGCAAAAAGACTTGATGAACATGTAAAGATCTTGCAGCAGCAAGTAAATATCAGTGAACAAGTGTCCTTCATCAAGAACTATCTTTGGAAAAACATAATTCAAGGCATACATCTAGAATGGCCTTCAATTCAAATCATATATGAGCAGAGAGATTTACTTAAGGCAGCACAGGTGGAAATTCAGAAAACAAAGGAAGAACTGGCTAATAAACCCATCTCAAGCTTTGAATCTTATTACATTTTTAAACAGCAAGAATAGAGAGGAGCTTGAAGAATTGAAAATACAAGACAGGACAGAAACAATTCTTCAAATCAAAAAGGTCCTAAATAAAAGGAATATGATGAACAATTTGAAGGAGAAGTGTGAGGCTATGAATTTGTCAATAACAAAGTTTTTGGCAAAATACACAATATTGAGACAAGCAGGCCTCCCAGACATTCATGGATTTGATGAAAAGCTAATGGTTCAAACACATTATGACAAGAATATCAGGGCCCATGCCAAAGAACAAATAAATAAGCCTCTGCCACAAGGTTCCCCAACTGGTAAAGTTATCTTGGAGTACTTTGGAAACTTATTTTTTCTACAGAACGAAATTAAACATATTTTCATTATCAAACCAAATTTCTCAAAGTACACCGATGCTGATGAAAGTTACCGGAAGTTGAAAAGTATGAAAATACCAAGTGATCAACAGTGGCAGGAGTTCACATATTTTTTGTAGCAACATTGGAGCAGAACAACAGAAAAAGTACAGGTAAAACAATGAAGTTAAGAAAGAAAGAATAAAAAACAGTTTATTTGATTTTAGGATTTTTATTGCTGATATGAATCTTTTACAGTAGCAAAAGAGTAAAAGGAAAATTCAAGCAAGACAAAAAAATGATGGGAAAGCTTTTTACCAGAGTGAAAACTTCATCTTACAGCTGTCAAAAGGTAAAAATAGCAGTTGAAAGTGTATCAGAAGTAACAGGGTCAAAGTGTATTCGAGCAGAAAAAATCAGCTAGTTTTTACTATGGTAAATTCTACATTTTACGGGCAGAAAAGCGACAAATAAACGGAGTAAAGAGTATCAGGAGGAAAAGCAGCATTAAAGGATATAAAGTGAAAGAGTATCAATCAAGCAATCATCAAAACATATATCTTCCAAATGTGCCAGCAAGCATGTAAACCTAGTCAACAAACTGTTTTGATTAGATAATGTTAGTTCTATTTTTTCTAAGATAAAAGGACACCTTGCTAAGTTGTTAAGCAGCTGTCCTACTTAGTGTGTTAAAATATTTTATTTTCCTAGAGTTATTCCTAGATTTTTCTAGGATATTTTTTACTAAACAATTTGTATAAATACTTCACTCTTTGAAGCATTAAGTGTGGAATAAAGTTGCTGAGATTATTATAGACAATTTTGCTGGTACTTTGGAGGCTCGTGTGTTGATTTCATAGCAGCAGACTGGACAACAACCAACAAGATTTCATAACTCAGGATTCATGCGATAAGCTAATGAGTAAAGTGATTTCTTACTGTCATTGTTTCCTCTTTTGAAGTTTCATTCAATTTCATATATGTATTCAATCCAAATGATTAATTAGGAATATTATTTTAGGATAAGTGTAAAAAACTCCCTATCTTAACTACTTGACCATTTCAATATTTTCTGTTGATTTCCGGACTTAGGAATCCTTAATTTCTCCTAGTCCTGTTTGACCTCTGCCTCCTTCCCCTTTTTCCAGATCAAAGGATCCTTCACTGCCCTTTATCCCGAAAGCAAGCCATCTCATCAAATCAAATATTCAAATATCTGAGGGTTATCTACCTTTCCCTGAGTACATTAGCATCCTTTTGGCCTTGCCTTCCAGTTTTGCTTGCTACATCTTGACTCCATAGCCCAATGGACTAGTAGATCCCTCTTTAATTCTTCTCCAAGTAATCTTATTTCCCACCAAACTTTCCAAACAAAAAACCAAGTGCCCTATCATACCTAGCCTAAAATATCAATTCAAAAAAAAGTTAAATCTGAAAGAGAGAGCCCTCTCTGAAATTTAGGAAGTCTAGATCCTAAATTTCCAAAGTAGGTTTGTGGTTACCCCTAGTTTTCTTTAACTATAAATCAAAATCCCATGACCTAAGAAATTACTAGGGTGATAACATACTGACGACCATACTAGGGAACTAACCACTCTCCAGTTTTAAATTTAATCTTGAAGGAAGATTTTTAAATCTATCTTTTCTAGTTTAAGATTAAATTTAAAGGTTGTGGGTATTTCATAAATAGAAATTCTGGCTTCTAGGAAAACCTACTATACCAGGTCTAACCCAGATCCTAAGCCTGCTGTAATAATAGATAACTCAGAACAGATTGGAAAAAACAAAAACAAAAAACAAAGTGATAGTTTAGAAACCGATATTGAGTTTGATTTCAAGTTTGAAAATTCATTATTTAGAAATAAATCTGAAACTAATTTAAAGGAAACTGTCATAGATCTTGTTTTTATTTCTTTTATGAATTAGAAACAAAAAATTATTTCAGCATCAATAAAATCAAACAAATATGAAATTCAAAGTCCAGTAGAAAGGGTTAATGTTGCACGGATTAAAGATGTCGATGAAGCTGTTAAATTAGCTCAATTTTTATCTCACTTTAAGCCTCCAATTTCTCAATTACACACAACAATATTTCCAGCAGCAAATTCAACTCTGTATGCTGCCACTTCATTTTCAGACTCCACAGTCAGCTCACCCATAGAACCTTTTAGTCCTGAGTTGCCTTTGCAGCTTAGGATTATATTTTCATCATACCCTCAAGCCACTGCAAGTTCATCCACAGAACCATTTATTCCTGAGTTGCCTTTGCAGCCTAGGATAGTATTTCCATCATTCACTCACTCCATTGCATCCACCAATTTTATAAGCACTACATTTTTTCCATCAAGTTCTATATATATATCAACATCTTTTCCAATTTCTTCAAATACAGCTTCTAGCACACCAGCTGTCATATCCAGCACTGCTCCTATAGTCACTGTTATACCGCCTAGTTCAGGAAAACTTCAAATCATGGCTGCAAGATATGCCCCTCTATTTTTACCCCAAAACCTCCATGATATGCCCCAAAATTACCAAAAGGATATCCCATTATTTGATAAATTTTCACAATATACTTCACAACAACATGTCACCAGAATGAATGATTTTTGTGAAATTTATGAGATAGATGAATCTAATGTCTGAATGAGGTTGTTTGCTCAAAGTTTAATTGGAGAAGCAAAAACATGGTTTAGAAATTTAGGTGCTGGTAGCATAGCGGATTTAGCTGCATTTCATAGAGCATTCATAAATAAATGGGAAAAGAAAAAGAATCCCCTGCAAATTTTTTCTGAGTTTGATTCTTTAAAAAGAGCTCCTAATGAGTCTGTTTAGGATTATTGCACCAGATATAACAGTGTTTATAATGCCATCCCTGTTGATCTTAAACCTACCCCCTATTCAGTAATTCTTAAATTTCCTGATGGATTTGATCCAGATATGGCATACCAATTAAGAGAAAGAAATGTTGAAACATTAGAATAGATGCAACTAGATGCTGTTGGTGTAGAAATTAATATCCTAGCCAAAAAAACCAGACTTAGGAAAGAAAGGAGAGTCACCATCAAAGAAGAACATTCAAGTTTAGATGGTAAATTTGATCTTTTTTGCCAAAAATTTAGAAAGAGTAGTTGAGAGATTAGACAACATTGAGAAAAAACTGCAATGGGATAACCAACCCCAAATCAGAAATCCCAACTACAGAAAAAATAACAATCCTGGAAAAGGTAAAGAACCTTCTCTAGATCAAAACATTAGGGCCCCTTTTCAAGAGAACTATGCTGAAAGTTCTCAAAACAATGTTGAGGATGAGGAAGACATCAACATAGTGATGGGGATAGATGAAAGCAACACAATTTTCCTCACTCAGGAGGATCAAGAACTCTTTAAGCTTCAATAGTTCAAAGTAGAATCTGGTGAATCCTTTGACTATAAGCAAGGTTATGACTTTGAAATTAATGAAATTCACAGCGAGTATAACCTTAGGATCAAGAAAACAAATGAGCCTTATACTAAAAACAATGCTCCAACTCAACAAAATCAAAACAAAAAGAATGTAGAGGCTCCTAAAACAAAAAAATTTCAAATTATTCCAAGAGAAAACAAGTAAAATTCAAACCCACCGATTCCTAAAAAACAATCTAGTCCAAATATTGTTGATATCACTGATGAGGTTGCTCAATCTTCCAAAGATGCCCAAAAGGCTAATACTACAAAGGCCACTAATTCAACAAATACAACAGTTCCTGATCTAAAGAAGAATCCAGTTGATTCTAAATCATCAAATCCTAAATCTTTTGTTGAAAATTCCAGATCTGACAAAGCCTCTGCTGCCACTCAAACTGTTCATGAAAAAATAATCAAAGACAACAAAAATCAAGAAACTCAAACAAAAGATAAAAGAAAAACTCAAGCTAAAGGTAAAATTGTTGAACCTCAAGAAAAACACACTCAGTTAACAATCACAAAAGATGAACTTCTGCAGACTAGTAAATCTCAACCAGCATTCAACATTCAAGATGAAATATCCAAGTTAAAAATACCAATTCCTTTAACAGAATTGGTAAAAAATGACTTGTATAAATCAAAAATCAATGAAATGTTAAACATGAATGATGGTGAGGACTCAATTAATCTAAATGATGATCAGCCTGAATTAATTTTTTGTCATGATGTAAATGGTACACATGCTGATGGAGAAATCCCTCATTTTTACATTAGTATTACTATTCACGATCAGATATTACACAATGCAATGTTAGACTCAGGAGCTTCCCACAACTTAATGCCAAAAGCTATTATGGAAACTCTGAATCTAGAAATAACTAGGCCATATAAAGACTTGTTCTCATTTGATTCCTCTAAAGTTAAGTGCATTGGATTAATAAAAGATTTGTGTGTTAATTTAGTTCAATACCCAGGTAAAAGTATGATCATGGATATTGTAGTAGCTGACATCCCACCAAAGTATGGTATGCTTTTTTCTCGCTCATGGGGAGCTAAGTTGCAGGGATCTCTACAACTAGACATGAGTTTTGCTACTATCACAATATTTGGACAACCCAAAAAATTATATAGAGAAACATTAATGAAATACATGGTCGGTAATGCAGAAAGGTCCATAAATTATCCCATCTATTCAACCCCAACTGACCTTGACTCTTTCATTTTATGCAACTCTGATAATGATGATATCCAAACCAAATTGATTAACAGAAAACCTGAACGAAAAAATGATAATATTGGCCATGAATCCCTTTGGCACTTAGATTTTGATGGCTCAGTGAACAAGACAGGAGCAGGAGTTGGAGTATGGATCACCAACATGGAAACCAGTCATTCAGAAGGACATGCCTTTAGACTCAAATTTAAATGCACCAACAACATGGCAGTGTATGAAGCATTGATCTTAGGCCTCCAAATCATCAGAAAATTAGGAGGTAAAAGAATTTTAATCATGGGTGATTCAAAATTAGTCATTAAGAAAATAAACGCTGAATATTCTGTTCATAATCCTAGATTAGCCAGATATAGAGATGCAGAAACTGACTTGGTTGATGATTTACTAGTGTAAGTTTGCTATTATTCCTAGAAATCAAAATTTGCAAGCACATTGCCTAGCAACTTTTGCTAGCACATGTAATTTACCTTTTCAACCAAGACATAGATATACTACTGAAGTAAACTACAGACCCATCGTTCCTGACAATGTTAAATACTGACAGATTTTCTCTGAAGATGAATAGATTTTCAATTTTTTGAACAGCAAGGAAGAATTCCAAAACTGTAAGATAGACACTGATGATAATTTAGATTCAGAATGTAATGTAGATGATAATTTTAACTGTGAAATAAATAGTGTAGATGTACATAAATATAAAAATCCAACTGTATTTACTCAATTAGATATAGATAACTTAGAAAAGGTAGACATAGAGGAAATAATTGAAGAAGAAATAGACATGCTAGAATTGAAAGATAATCTTTTACCTAAAGGTTTAACTCCTTTAGAAGATTTGTTTGATCCCAATGATGTGCCCAAGAAGCCTAAAATGGAACCAATCAAATCTGATATTGAGGAGTACAATATAAAAACAGAATTACATCCTAAAATGATAAAGTTGTCTAAATATTTACCACAAGAAGAAAAAGTCAAATACATTGATCTGTTGAAAGAATATCAAGATGTATTTGCATGGATTTATGAAGATTTAAAGGCTTATGACACAAATATAATTCAAGATAATATTCCTGTAAAAGATGACCAGAAGCCTTTCAGACAAAAATTAAGAAGGATTAATCATGTCTTGTTACCTTTGATAGAGAAATAAGTCAAACGAACGTACGATGCCCAAATAATTGCACCAATCAGATATTCTGATTGGATTTCTAACTTAGTACCTACTAGGAAGAAAACTGGATAAATAAGATTATGTGTAGATTTCAGAAATCTCAATAAAGTGTCTTTGAAAGATAATTACCCTTTGCCAAAGATGGATCACATCTTGCAGAGAGTAGTTGGATCTTCAAGAATTTCTTTATTGGATGGTTTCTCATGTTATAACTAGATACTTGTTCAGAAAGAAGACCAACCCAAGACAACCTTTACTACTCCTTGGGGCACTTTCATGTACGTGAAAATGCCTTTCGGATTAATGAATGCTGGAGCTACCTTTCAAAGCGCTATGGATATAGTCTTTGCTAAAGAAATCCATGACTTTTTGGTTATTTACTTAGATGATATTACTGTTTTTTCTAAATCTGATAATGATCATTTGGATCAATTGAGACAAGTATTCATTAAATGTAGGAAATATGGCATATCCTTAAATCCAAAAAAGAGTCTTTTTGGACTTGAAGAAGGTAAATTATTAGGAAACATAATTTCCAAGGAAGGTATTAGGATAGATCCAGCAAGAATTGAAGCCATACTAAACATTTACCCACCTAAGAACATCAAAGAGTTACAAGCATTTTTAGGTAAAATAATTTTTTTAAGAAGATTTATTTCTAATCTAGCTGAGATCATAAAGGACCTTAATAACATGCTGAAAAAAGACTCGGTATTAAAATGGACAGTTGAAGCAAAACAATCTTTTGAATCTATAAAACATGCTTTAACCAAAACACCAGTCTTAATTAGCCCAGACTTCAAAAAATATTTTATTATATTTTCATTTTGCTCTAAACATACCATAGCTGCAGTTATTTTGCAGAAAAATGACCAAGGTTTTGAACAGCCTATAGCATTTTTCAGTAAAACACTTAGAGATTCACCTTTGAGATATAATATTATGGAGAAACAAGCTTTAGCCTTGGTTAAAGCCATAAAATATTTCAAAGTGTACATTCTTTACTCCCACATTATTGCCTATGTTCCTAATTATGTAGTCAAAGATATTCCTACACGGGATGGACCAGATGGTAGAAGAGGAAAGTGGATTGCCACTATCCTTGACTATGATATCGAAATCAAACCAACTAAGCTCATAAAAGGACAAGGGTTAGCCAGATTAATGGTTGAATCCAACTGTAATTCCTTAGACATAAATTTCATTGCACAAATTGATGACCAAGAAGAGATGGCGACTCCATTGATCAGTGAAGCCTTTCTAGACTCACCATGGTACTCTGATGTTATCTTTGTACTCACACATTTACAAGCTCCTCCTGGTTTAACTAGAACAAAAGCTAGATTTGTCAAACTTAAAGCAATGAGATATTGTATTCTAGATAAAATGCTTTATTGGAAAGAACAAAGTGGGATTTTACTTAATTGTTTACTGAAATCAGAAGCTGACAAGATTCTTGAGGAATTTCATGCAGGTGATTGTGGAGGCCACTTATACTGGAAGAGTACAACAGATAAAATTCTTAGAGTTGGTTTCTACTGGCCAACATTGTTTGTTGATGTCAAAAAATATTTTACCTCTTGTCACCAATGTCATATTTTTGAAGGGAAAAGGAAATTGTTACCCTTGCCCCTAAAACCTATTTCTACTGAGATTCCTGTTCAACAATGGGGTTTAGACTTCATTGGAGAAATTCATCCCCCATATTCCGGACAGCATAAATGGATTTTGAATACAACGAATTATTTTACCAAGTGGATAGAAGCCATTCCTACTAGGCAAGCCACAGACTCAGTCATAATCTCTTTTATTGAAAACAATATTTTATCTAGATTTGGATGCCCACTCAAAATTATTACTGATAATGCAGCTGCATTCAAATCCAAGAAAATGATTGCCTTTTTCCACAAGTATCACATTACCCTAGGCCACTCTATTGCTCATTACCCTCAAGGTAATGGCTTAGCATAACCCTATAATAAAAGCCTGGTAAACATCATCAAAAAATTACTTCAAGAAAACAAAAATACTTGGAACAAAAAGGTGATCTATGCCTTATGGGCAGATAGACTGACCACCAAGAAGTCAATTGGTACTTCACCTTACCAGCTATTTTATGGAATGGATGTAGTTTTTCCTTCATCATTGGGAGTTCCAGTAATGAAGATTATTCAGGAATCACAAGTTGATATTAATGATATTCAATGAAGAATAAATCAAATCATTCATCTATAGTAGACTAGGGAGGAAGTATATGAAAAATATCAAGTAATTCATGATAAGATTAGAAATATTTTTGATAAAAGGAGTAAGGAGGATGATTTTTACATAGGAGATAAAGTGTTAAAATGGGATTCCAGGAGAGAGGAAAAGGGAAAACATGGAAAATTTGATTTTTTATGGAAGGGAACTTATGAAATTTATGGGTACAGAGGTAATAATACATTTTTTATCCGAAATTTGGATGGAACAGATGTTCCATAAGGACCAGTGAATGGTAGGATGCTTAAACACTACTATTCTTCTGAGTTAACTAACATTTAGTTCCAGGTTGATTCCTTTTTTACATCATTGTAAATATTCATTGCAAGTGAGTAGATTGGATTAGATGTTTTCTTTTAAAAATTTGAAGCCCGGAGTGAAGGCCCTAAGCTCTAAAGAGTAAAACATCACAAGTATGAGATGTTGCAGAAATCAGAAGACAGTTACAGGATCATCAAGGTTAAAAATTCAAGGCTATTGATCTTATAGTTCTTGACATTTCACCAGGAAATGCCATCCTCATGTGAAGCCGCTGTTAGTGTCCTATACATATAGGATTCATAATTTGGAATTGACCTTTGATAGTCTTGTAAATATGTACATACTTTTCCTTCTGCAAGTTGTTTTCCAATATTTTGTAAAAATAAAAGAAAAATAAAAAAATAGAAAATCAAAAAGAGGGTAAAAAGTCCTAAAAGAAAAATCAAAGGACTTAGAAAAAATGAGATACCCCAAAGAAAAAATATGAATAAAACTTGAAAGTGTGAAAATATAAATGCCACTACTTTTTACTTTTTGCAGATGATTATGGCAGAGTGTCAATAAATTCCATAATCCATGATGAGTTGAACTGCTTAATCTTGACTTGTCATGTTTCAATTTACTCGTTTTAGATAGAGAATAAAGAGTTGTTAGACAGTTTAATCCTGACAATTCCGTAGATAGATATTGAGTAAAAAGGAACCCAACAGTTTAATCTAGGTCCTTGGATGAAATAAGGTAGAATTAGATAGTTTTTACTAATTTTAAAAGAATAAAATGTTGAAGGTTGCTAGCTGAAATGCACCTGCACAAATGGAAGAAAAAATGTTAGATTAAAGATTGGGTAGGTAGAAGAAGGTGGGAAAATCATTGTAAATATCTTTCACCAGGATACAATAACTAATTTCCCCTCACCTATAGTTGTTTGAAATTCTAAACTTTCAGTCAAAGAGGCTCAGAGCATTTCTCTGACTTTTGTTGGGACCGATCCCAAGGCTCAATGACTGGCTAGTTGAAAATGTTAAATTTCTATGTTAATCCCAAAATGTACATCATCTTCCATTCATACATTCATCACCATGCAGTTTCATAAGTAAAGACTCCATTTTACTTAATGATACATAAAGCCCTCATTTGATTAACTGCCTACATTTCATAAAGCATTAAAACTCTCAAAAGGACATTATAGCCTAATTTAAAGTGATAAAATTATGATAATCAAGCTTTCCTTTAATTTTCACTTTCCTTAGTTATAATTGTATATTTTGAGTATTCACTTTCTCCTTTGTCATATTAACTCTAACTTATTTATTAATTCCCTATAAAAATTCTTGGCATATTAATATAATTCCCTTTTACTAAATATCCTTGAAAAACCCACTATTATAAACTTTAGCCAAAGTCTATTATCCCACATGTTTTAATAAAATGCCCACAATAAACTCCCTTTGGCTAAACTAGCACTATGTAAATATCCCACTCCCCTATAGTTAATAATCCTATTTGTTTTAAATTAACTATATAATAAAAAATATGAAGGAAAATTTATCGGAACAAAAATATGTCATTGAATAAATAAAATTTTCTTGATGCTTCATACATTGTTTTAAACCAAGGTTTAAATACGTTGAGCCTTTGATTTATTACGTTTACCCCTTCATTTTCCCGGCGACTCCGCATTGGTCCATATCCACCTGATCACCAGATCCCTTTGGATCCAACGGTTCTAGATTAACGCGATACCCTGTCCATATGCCCCACCACTCCCATTCATATTCCTTTCCCGATATTGCATTTAACCTATACCGTTGATTTAAAATTTTCATATCCAACGGCTTATAGCTAATCCCAATCCAACTTACCTTTTCCCGCAGCTTGAAAAAACAATCCTGACCGTTCGCATCATCTGATCAAATCCAATGGTGCACGTTCCATATCGTGCTCCGAAAGTGATCGACCAAACTTTTATAAAAATCACGCGATAAAAGTTGTTTTCCAAAACCACCCAATGCTACATGTCGGATTCTAATTCAATCACGTTCCAAATGGTTTAAACCGCTTACCATCCCAAACGAAAGTGAAAACCACTAGTTGTTTTTGCATTCAAAGCACAATTACCTCGCGCCATTTGATTAAGATCTGTAATAAATGATATATACGATGGTAAATATTAAAGGTTTAAACCATAATATTTCATTGTTTTATGTATCATTCGCCTTCTAGCCTATTAAGAAAATACGCCCCGACTGTTTAAAGGATTCTGAGCCTTTGTTTACCCAATTTCTCGCCCAGAAGTAGAATTTTACCACTGCAACTACATATAAGATCCTTGAAGCCTTCTGTTGAACCAGTGGATCCATTTCAAAGTCGAAGCTACCAGAAAGCCCTTTTGACCACCAAAAACCTGCTAAAGAGGTATTTCTCATTATTTTTAACTTGCAAAAAACTTTTAAAAATATAAACCTGTGAGCTAAGGAGACTAAATTAAAGAGAATTAACGGTTTAAAAGTGCCTGAAAACAAACCAAACCCTGGCAAAAATTTTCCAGGAAGCCTGAAGTCCTTTATGAGGCCCTTTAAAACCAAATTCCTCGATTTGCAGCATCTTTTAACTCTTGAAGACCAATTCTGAGCACAGAAAAAATTCAAAGTCTTACAGATTGATTAAAGGACCTTTTTTCCCATAGTTTTACCATTCAGGAAACCTTGTTTCCTGTCTTAAGCTAGTTTTACACCTGATAAAGCCCAGATTGAGCAATAAAATCCTTTGAAGATAATTCCCTCCCAGCAAATTGCTCAGTTTTATGAAAATCAACTATAGAAAACAATCTAAGATTGCTTTAGTTGTAACATGAATGACTAAAAAACAGGTTACACTCAAAAGTGGAGGTCCCAAAGCCTCAAAACCTGTAACAGCCAAGCTTCCCAAGCCTGAATCCTCAAAGATCAACAAGCCAACTCCTGCTTTAACAGCTAATTCAACTGAATTTGTTAGACCTCTCCAACCACATATTTCCTCTAAAGAAAACATTCCTTTGACTGATTTAGATTACAAGATTGCTGATACAGTGGTAGAATTAAATTTTATTGAGATTCATAATTGTTGTTATGATAAATTTCTGAATAAAAATAAAGATGACATACCTATTTGAGAATCCAATTTTCCCAAGTATGTAGTTCCTGTTACTCATCCAGCCTAGCACTTGGTCTGACTATGTCAAATGCATTATGTTCCTGATCAGAGAGCCATTGTAAACAAAGATAGAGAAATTATGTTTTTCATCACAACAGAATCCATAAATGAGATTCTTCAGTTGAAGCTTGATCCCGGAGTAGTGCCCTTGTCAATTGAAGAGCTAACCTAGTTATACTTAGAGTTGGAGTTCCCTAAAAAGTTTTCAGTCTTTCATAATTTCATGCCTGAATATGTAGACCTTCCTAAGGTGAATCCACCATATTCTACTTCTGATTTTCCTGAAGCCTCTAGACAAGTGATCTCAATGCTATCCTTCATTCTAGGATATTTTCATGATGAATTTACTAATGCATCTATACTTGGTTTCGTTTCTACATTATCCCCTGGGTAGCCTCCTGCCATGATCTTTAATTATTCTAGATTCATTGATGATAGCATACATTACCAACTGGCCAAATTTCCTACTGAGGGAGTGTTCAGATATTCATCTTATCTATTCCATTTGTTTCTATTTTTCCAAGCTGAGCATTTTCCCATTGCCTTGCAAAAGATGGATGTAGAGGATAAGCCTCTATCAGTGATATTTTGGACATCCTTGCTCAGAAAAGAAGGAAATTAATTCAGTTATAAACAGTTTTCAAACTTATTCATCAGGACATGCATGAATTTTATTTACAAGTCCGAACAGCCCAGAGTGAGTGAATAAATGAAGAGAATACTACAGCTATCTGAACAATGAAAAGTAGGAGACTGGTACTTATATCAGAGATACACAGAATTAAGAATATTTAGAACAAATTTGTCCCCATATAAGTTACCTAAATTTTTAACCATCAAGGTTTTTGCATTGGAATATTTGAGACAAGTTTTAAATACAGATGCTATAAAATTCATGGCATCAAAGAAAAAGACTCAGTTTAATTTGAACAGCCAGATTGGCACTTTCATAGTAAACAATAGGGAAGCTGAGAAAGAAATATCTAGACAATTATCAGAGTCTCAGTTTCAAGAGAGTTTTAAATGGAATTATGATCCCCAAGGTTACCTTAGTGCTATAAGGGTAAAATGCAAGCTTCAACCTTTTATACATGACTCAAAACCACATATAGAGAATTTTTCCAATCAAATGGAATGGATGCCAAACACATTGACAGATCCTACTTCTGATACAAAAACAGTGAAAGGGACAGATAATTCACAGACTATAATAGTCACCAAACAGTCAGAATGTTCAAACAAAAGGACCAGGAATGAAGAAGGCTATTCAACAGAGACCATTGCAGAAAACAAATTCAGGATTATTTACAACAAAAGGGAAAAAATGACTATTGCTGAGAAAGAAAAAACAATAGAAATAGATAATAATGATCAAGAATTGAATAATAATCAGCAGGTAGATAAAGAATATGCCACAGTAATTGTTACTAAAATTTTAACAGACATTCAGAAAGGAAAGGATGCAGCACAAGATCAGGACAGTCAAATGATTGAAAAACAGGTCAATATTGAAATTCCCTCTTCCTCAAAGACAGCAGATGAAAAAGATTCAGACATCAAACAAAGGTACAAACAAATTAAGGAGAAAAATGAGGAGATCAAAAGAGAAATTAACTCTCAATTTCTCGAAGAAAATCCAGGTAACAAGGAAAGATTGTTAGCAACATTTGATTATTCTACTAATAAAATGATCATGTCCTATGTCTAGCCAAAGGTTGTAGATCCAAAGACAGTCTCAGAATACAACAAAACATACTTCAAAGTTGATTCAAAGAATATCCATGAGCTTGATCAAATTGAACTTCATAGACATACATCTGAAATGCTATATTCAAAAATAGTGGATAAGACCAGGAGTACTATTCAATTGCAAAACACCATTTTTAATATGCAGGACTAGATGAGGCTAGACAAAGCCTCTTTACAGGCAAAAGAACTAAGAATTAAGTCCTTAGAAGATCTAGGCATTCAGATAGGAGAAGATCCATCAAACATATAGGTTGCTCAGGGCTTGATAAGATAAAAGAATGATGATATCACTGCTTTGAGGAAACAGTTAAAGCTTGCTCCAAATGAACATCCTCAAGCAAAATAAATCCTCCAAGAACAAACTGAAAAAGAAGAAATGGCCAAGTTAATACTAAAACAAACTACCCAATTCAAAGAGATGGAAGATGAGATGGATATCCTTATAAAAGAAAAAGAAGCAATAAAAGAAGCTGATGTGCAAACTATTCCCACTGTTATTCCTATGGTTAGCACAGCTGTCCCTTCCACATTGGTAGAACATTTAGCCCCAAAAGTGCCACTGGAAACTGCAGTGTCAGTGAAATCTAAAGATACTTCTGCCACAGGATCATCCACCACACAAGTACATCAAATAGGTGAAGCAACATATATATTAAAAGCCATGGAGGAGATGTCCCTAAAGAATAATGAGATAATCAATTTGAAAAATACCATTCAAACTCTTGAATCATCAAACAGGAATACATTGATTGCATCAAAAGGACATGAACAAATAGCAAAAGGACTTGATGAACAAGTAAAGATATTCCAGCAGCAAGTAAATCTCAGTGAACAGGTGTCCTTCATCAAGAAATATCTTTGGACAAACATAATTCAAGACATACATCTAGAATTGCCTTCAATTCAAATCATATATGAGCAGAGAGATTTACTTAAGGCAGCACAGGTGGAAATTCAGAAAAAAAAGGAAGAACTGGCTAATAAACCATCTCAAGATTTGAATCTTATTACATTTTTAAACAGCAAGAACAAAGAGGAGCTTGAAGAATTGAAAATAAAAGATAGGACAGAAACAATTCTTCAAATCAAAAAGGTCCTAAATAAAAGGAATATGATGAACAAATTGAAGGAGAAGTGTGAGGCTATGAATTTGTCAATAACAAAGTTTTTGGCAAAATACACAATATTGAGATAAGTAGGCCTCCCAGACATTCATGGCTTTAATGAAAAGCTAATGGTTCAAACAGATTATGACAAGAAGATCAGGGCCCATGCCAAAGAACAAATAAATAAGCCTCTGCCACAAGGTTCCACAACTGGTAAAGTTATCTTAGAGTACTTTGAAAACTTATTTTTTCTACAGAATGAAATTAAACATATTTTCATTATCAAACCAAATTTCTCAAAGTACACCGATGCTGATGAAAGTTACCGGAAGTTGAAAAGTATGAAAATACCAAGTGATCAACAGTGGCAGGAGTTCACATATTTTTTATAGCAACATTGGAGCAGAATAGCAGAAAAAGTACAGGTAAAACAGTGAAGTTAAGAAAGAAAGAATAAAAAACAGTGTATTTGATTTTAGGATTTTTACTGCTGATATGAATCTTTTACAACAGTAAAAGAGTAAAAGGAAAATTCAAGCAAGACAAAAAAATGATGGGACTGCTTTTTACCACAGTGAAAACTTCATCTTACAGCAGTCAAAAGGTAAAAATAGCAATTGGAAGTGTATCAGAAGTAACAGGGTCAAAGTGTATCCGAGCAGAAAAAATCAGCTAGTTTTTACTATGGTAAATTCTACATTTTACTGGCAGAAAAGTGACAAATAAATAGAGTAAAGAGTATCAGGAGGAAAAGAAGCGTTAAAGGATATAAAGTGAAAGAGTATCAATCAAGAAATCATCAAAACATATATCTTCCAAATGTGCCAGCAAGCATGTACACCTAGTCAACAAACTGTTTTGATTAGATAATGTTCTATTTTTTCTAAGATAAAAGGACACCTTGATAAGTTGTTAAGCAACTGTCCCACTTAGTGTGTTAAGATATTTTATTTTCCTAGAGTTATTCCTTGATTTTTATAGGATATTTTTTACTAAACAATTTGTATAAATACTATTAGGAATCTGTAATTAGCAAGATTGGCAAAGTCCAATCGCAGAAACAACATTATTTCAACCACTTTGGGATTCTAGGATCTAGCCCTCCTGAATCCGGAGAGGGATCTCTCCAATAAGTGCAAAGATGGATTTGTCTGTGAAGTTTGGGGTAATGATATTAGGCTAGTTATGAAGGCCAAGGGTTTGTTTTGTTTTTGGATGGTTGAGCATGATTACTGTTTAAGGCGGAAAGTCCTAAATGCAAAGAGTTTCAAAGGTGAGAGGTTGCAAGCAATCAGAGTAAGCTTTGGGTAGGAAGATAGATAATTGCAGGTTTTGTCCATTGGGCTATGGAGTCACAATAGGGTTTAATTGGAACAGCAAGAGGCAAGAGTGGTCCATGGGGTAAGTTATCTATGTCTAAGGATCTCTTTAAGGTTTGATTTATGGAATGAAATCATACAACAAGAAGGGGAATTAAACAGATGAAGAACAAAGAGCAGCCTAAGATCTGGTAAGTACTTTTAAACTAGCCATCTTTCGAAACATAATTAAGAAAGACATAAAAGAAAACTAGGATCTAGTAAGTACTTTTAAACTAGCCAACCTTTGATACACTTTCAATAGAAAACATTTAAAACAGGGGAAACACAAATGATAACAAAGGATGGTCTAAGATCTGGTAAGTACTTCTAAACAAGCCAACTTTCAACACATTCCAAGGGAAACATTCAGACAGTCTTTGGGGATAAAACTAGGACCAGGGCACACCATATCTTCCTTAGTTCATCTCTACTTAACTAATATTGAACATAACATTTAAGAATAATATTCAGCTAAGAAAACAGGACGAGGGAACGCCAACATTCCTATGCTTAAACTGAATTAAATCATTCCCAAATAACACAGCTTGGAAGAAAACATTCAGATAAATATTTTCAGTCAGAGAAGGGTACTGGTATACAGTAAGTCCTAACTCTATGCATGTTGTTCTTAATAAGAGAAGATGAACACAGTGAAAACAAAAACAAAATAACAAGTTACATTAAGAAAAACATCACCGTCAACATAGACCAGGATCCCATAAATAAGCTTGTATTGATGCTCCAAACCAGTTACAGCTTTAATTCCAATGCTTTAGTTTAGAAATCATCTACTCATCTCAGCCTAACTTATTTATCACAAGCAGAGCTCCAAGGGCCAGCGAATACTATTTACAAGTATAAGTCTCAAGCTCAATTACATTTCAATGTTCAATAACCAAATCAACCAACAATTTCTCATCTTCTACAGCAGTATTTATAGAAGAATGAGGAGGTGAGATCTGATAAAAGATCTCTCAGGACAATTAATACAGAATGATGACTTCTCGGCCTTTTAGGGGCTCGATGGAGAATTTTACAGGTGTGTTACTGTATTAATTGATTTATATTCATGAATTAATCTCGGTGGGAGCTTTTGTTGACCTTTGAGGCTCTGTTTTATATTAAAGTAACTCTGCTGATATTTTATGCATTAAATTCTCTGGCAGAATTAACTCTCTGGCTGCGCTGAGGAAAATATCTTTGTTTTATCAATAACTTCGGCCTCTGTTTGGATGCTGGTGGCTACATGTGGCACTGTGGTAGCTGAAAGGAATCAATTTGCCTCTGTTGAGGCGGTGGAGGCCTGTATTTTTGATAAAACTGTTAGAAAATTATATATTATGGAGCAATGCAACACATAAAATATGCAGAAAAATACAAGCACACAAAACACATAAAACCAGAGAGACACAGATATACGTGGTTCACCCAGTTTTGGGCTACGTCCACCCCGAACAGCCAGTCCTTCCTTTCTATTATCCAGCAAAAAATGAAGAGACAAAACCTACAGCAGATCCGCTGTAATATCCTCTGTTCTCTCTCACAGTCTCCCTCTCCGTTTCTCGCTCCGAGAATACACACATAATACACAACCACAATAAAATACCCTCATATATACAAGGGGGTTGCCTTCTAGGGCAAAAAACCCTAATCTAAACATAAATTCTACCGTTAGATCATTTGCCTAATTAACGAACCAAATTGACTAGAAATTACTATACTTTTACAAGGCAATTTTACATCTGTTTTTAGCTTCGAGGGCACTGCCCCCGAAAACCCCTGCCAGGGGGGGGCTCCGAAAAGCGCTGCCGCCCCCCTGGACCCCCCACGACAACGATTAATTACGGGTGGCGTTGCCGCCCCTTTGAAGGTATATGGGTCCAATGCTGTGATATAAAGTAAACAAGATCATAAGGCTCCACACCCAACAATCTCCCACTTGGAGACTGATTGTAGCAACTCCATCGCTGCTTCATTTGCTGGACAATGACTCCTCTTTTGACCTGGCTATTCCTCATCTTCATCGTCATCCTATAAGACCAATTGAAACTGAGCACATTCTCAGTTTCTCCCTGGTTACAACTTTTGTTAGCATATCTACAGGATTCTGGCTAGTGTGTATCTTTTCCAGCTTCAACTCTCCATCTTCCAATACTGACCGTATGAAATGGTACTTGAGATGTATGTGTTTAGTCCTAGAATGAAATGTTGAGTTCTTTGCAAGATGAATGGTACTTTGGCTATCACTATATAACGTGCCCATATCATGCTTCTTACCCAATTCACCCATAAACCTTTGTAACCAAATCATTTCTTTACTAGCCTCTGTAGCAGCAACATACTCTGCTTTTGTTGTTGAAAGTGCAACAACACTTTGGATTTTTGAAACCCAACTGACAGTTGTTCCACCTACAGTAAATACATATCCTGTAGTGCTCCTCCTGTTATCTCTGTCACCTGCCATATCTGCATCAACATATCCCTGTAGAGCAATGTTTGAACCACCAAAGCATAATTCTTGATTTGTGGTACCTCTCAAATATCTCAGAATCCATTTTACTGCCATCCAATGTTCTTTTCCTGGATTGTTCATGTACCTGCTTACAACTCCCACTGCATGTGCAATATCAGGCCTTGTGCAGACCATTGCATACATACTAAATTTCCAATTTGAATGCATGTAATTCTATATATATTCCATTTCTGGTCCTAGCCTCTATGGAAGCTTGAAAGATTATGTGTAGGCACTAATCAACTTCTTTTTCATTCCGCATATTAAATCTTTTCAACAACTTTTCTATGTACTCATTCTGAGACAGTGTTAATTTGCGATTTTTCCTGTCTCTAGTTATCCTCATACCAAGGATTTGTTTTGCAGCTCCCAAATCCTTCATTGCAAAGGAATTTGCCAATTTTCTTTTGAGCACATTTATTTCCTGCATGTTAGACCCTGCAACAAGCATGTCATCTACATACAATAACAATATAATATAGCTACCATCATTTTGCCTTTTTAGATAAACACAATGATCAGAGTGACATCTAGTATAACCTTGTTCATACATAAACTTGTCAAATTTTAGATACCACTGCCTTGGAGCCTGTTTTAAGCCATACAAGCTCTTCTTTAACCTGCACACCAATTTTTCTTTCCCTTTTACCTCATATCCTTCTGGTTGCTGCATGTATATCTCTTCCTCCAAATCTCCATGGAAAAATGTTGTCTTTACATCTAACTATTCAAGATGTAAATCTTCCGCTGCTACAAGACTTAAGATATTTCTAATTGAATTCATCTTAACAACAGGATAAAATATTTCATCAAAATCAATACCTTTCTTCTGTGCAAACCCCTTCACCACAAGTCTAGCTTTGTACCTCTGTTTTCCTCCATCTTCTTCCTTTAGCCTGTAAACCCATTTATTCTGCAATGCAGTTTTACCTGCAGGCAACCTAACTAAGTCCCAAGTCTGGTTATGCATTAAGGATTCCATCTCTTCTTCCATGGCTAGCTCCCACTTCTTCCTGATTTCAACCTGCATTTCTTCTTCATAACATTCAGGTTCACCAAAATCAGTCAACAATAAATAACATAATGAAGGAGAGTATCGTTCAGGGGGTCTACTTATCCTGGTAGATATTCTAACACCACTTTCAGGTGTTTGAGGTGCCTGTTGCTGTTGTGGTGGTTGTTGTTGCTGTGACTGTTGATTATTATTATTTTCAGGCACCTTTACTTTTTCAGTTATCTCATCAAGAACCATGTATTCCTTGCTTTATTTTTCCTGTTTCTTTTCCTGCAACTGATTCTTATACAAGACCTTTTCATTGAATATTACATCTCTGCTCCTAATGATTTTGTGATTTTCATAATCATATAAGCGATAACCAAAATCATTAGAACCATATCCAATAAAGGTACATTTCTTTGATTTTTCCTCAAGCTTTGTTCTGTTTTCTTTATTAATATGGACAAAGGCCTCACAACCAAAAGGCTTTAATAAATATTAGTTTACCTTTTTACCTGGCCATGCTTCCTCTAGAATACCACCATCCAAGGAACTTGAAGGCCCTCTGTTTATTAGATAAACAGCAGTATCTACAACATCTGCCCAAAATTGTAAAGACAATCTTGCATGCAATCTCATGCACCTTGCATGCTCCATGATTGTTCTGTTCATCCTTTCTGACACACCATTTTCTTGTGGTGTTCTTGGAACTGTCTTCTCTCTACAAATTCCATGCTCTGAACAGTACCTATCAAACTCTTTGCTGCAATACTCACCTCCATTGTCTGATCTAAGACACTTCAACTTCTTTCTTGTCTCAATCTTAACCAAAGATTTCCATTTTTTGAAAGTATCAAATACATCAGATTTATTCTGAATACAATAAATCCATGTTTTTCTAGTTGCATCATTAATAAAAGTAACATAATAACGAGAGCCACCGAGAGATGATACCTGAGCAGGTCCCCATACATCTGTATGCACAAGCTCCAATTTTTCGCTCTTCTTTTCTTTCCCAACTCTGAGAAATCCGACTCTCTTTTGTTTTCCATAAATGCAATTTTCACAGAAATCCAAATCAACATTCTTCAAACCTGGCAACAAATTTCTTGAGTGAAGAATCTTCATTCCCTTCTCACTCATGTGTCCGAGCCTATGATGCCATAATGATGCATCTGCTCCTTTGGAAGTTAAAGCATTAACAAAGTTAGAAATACCATTGCATAAATACAATGTACCAACCTTTTCACCTTTTGCTATTACCAGCGCTCCTTTGGTGACCTTCCAAGTTTTATCTGTGAAAGTTGTCACACAACCTTCACTGCCTAACTGCCCCGTTGAAATCAGAGTTTTCTTCAGATCTAGAACATGTCTTACCTCCTTTAGTAGCCATTGGTTTCCATTATGTTTTTTTACAAGAACTTTACCCATTCCAAAAATTTTACAGGGTTTATCATCACCCAAATGAACTTGTCCAAAATCTCCTTGAACATAGTCATGAAAATATTTCTTATCAGGTGTGGCATGGAATGAAGCCCCTGAATCTACAACCCAAGAAGCAGTAACATTTTCGAAAGAAAGAATCAAAGCATCTTGTAACACATCACCTGTCACATTTTCTTCATGATTTTTTTCTTGCTATGTGTCTCCTTCTTTTCCCTTCCGAGATCTACAGTCTTTCTTTAGGTGTCCTTTCTTTCCGCAATTCCAGCACACTATCCCCGTTCTGGACTCGGATCTTCCTTTCCTTGATTTACTGTGATATCCTGAGTTCTTTCCTCTTTCCATTCTTCTTCCCCTAGACTCTACACTCAAATCATTACCTAATGTCTCACCGGAGCTTTTCCGTCGCATTTCCTCGCTAAGGATAGCACCAACAACATCATCAAACTTTAAAGTACTAGATCTAGAGACAGAGTTACTAATGGCCATTACTAAACCATTCCAAATCTCTGGCAATGAACACAAGAATAACAGAGCTCTAACTTCATCATCAAAGTTTATGTTGGGAAAAATACTGAGAGGGGGGGGGGGGTGAATCAGTATTTAGGACTTACTCAAATATTTTTACTTTTTCATTCTCTAAAACCCATACGCTACTTTTCTGAACCCAACTCGCGGATATCCTTCATAAAACTCGCGTATATATAGAGAGATCTTATTATGCAATTAATTCTTTACTTAGATCTATGCAACATTCATTCTTCTGATGTTTAGTTAACAGTAAACATGTGCAGTAATTACAAAATAAACCATCACACATAAGCATCACACATGAACACCAAGATTTAAGGTGGAAACCCAAGTCGAGAGAAAACCACCGTTGTCGTCGTCTCAGTCTTCAATATTTATTATATAAAGAAAACATGTTACAACCATGTACTAGCGCAGACTCATACTGCCAAAGACGCAGACCCACCGGGGCAGTAAGGCCACAACCTCTCGCTACTGTACCTCTCCCCGAAGGGGAGCAAGCAACCCCTGCCTCGTTTACTACCTCTCCTCGGGAAGGGAGCTACGACCCCCGCTTCTCGTTTACCAGCCTCACCTGGAAGCGAGCTACAACCCCCTGACTGAAGGCTACAACCCTCAGCACCACCATGGACCACGTTTCATCAATTTTCACACTGGATCAAATAGCTTCCTTTAGAACACAACTTGCAGGCCACTTTTCATCATATTTTCAGACTGGACCCACTCCACACATTTAAGCTCAATCATACATCAAACTGATACTTATAACTTCATCAATTCATTCAATGAACCATCAACCAATCAATCAACAACTTGATCTTTCATCAATATAATCAGCAACATAATCATCATTCAAACAACCCAGATCTGTATGAATACCTCATTGATAGATAGCAGTAAACCAACAGAACAGATCAGACATTTCAGACTTCAGCAAACCCTAGTTTTCATACGCGCTTTCTATTCACTGATCCTGCGTATATACGCGCTTTCATGCATATCAACCCGCGTATACATCTGCACATATTACAGAACTAATTTCACAACCCATAAGCGCTTTCGCTTAAGCCAACCCGCGTATATACACGCTTTCTCTATTACAAACTTGCGTATAGATCTTCAGACATTTTAGGGCAGCACAATTCTTCAGAACAGATGCATAGCTCAGATTTTACCCTTTACTTCAGAAACATGTTCGCCTCATCTCAGATCTAAACATTCCATAAACAGATCTAGAAGATACAAATACATTTCAGATCTAGAGATCCCTCTTCATCATTTTCTTCATAAATTCAGATCTATCATTCAACTGTTACCCATTCCATACAGATATACTTCATAGAGAAGTATTCATTAAAACCCAGACATCTTGCACACCCATTTCACAATGAATTTTTTTTCCTTAAATAGACTTAGCCTTTGACAATACCATGAGCCAAAACCACATTACTTTCGATGGTATTCGTGGACGGGATCAAATAGACAATCCAGCGCTCAATACAATGGGCCAATACCATGGTAAAGTCCCCTGGTTTTACAAATTTAGAGCGCAATTAGGCATACGTGACTTGGCACGTACTTTTCCGCGTGCATACACAACTTCTCCTAAACAAACCCGCGTATGCTTTGTGACACACACTTTTCATCATTGTTCTGGCTCTTACTGATATTTCTTTCTTTTGGTACTTCTGAGCTGCTTGTAGAACATCAGATTTACATTATTAATAAACTCATCAAGCATCAAGGACAACTTCATCAAGTAGGTTGCCATCATCTTCATCAAGTGGGTTTCCATCAAGGACAACACTCTGCATCATATTGCCAACAGTTTACCCCTACAGAACTTAACTGACTGGTAACTGTATTAAATTCATTTAAATGGTCTGCAACAGATCCACCTTCCGACATCTTCATATTAAATAGTCGTTTCATAAGAAATACCTTGTTTGAGGCCGAGGGTTTTTCATATGGTTTCGCCAACGTCTGCATCAAACCCTCTGTTGTTGTTTCCTTCAAAATATTGAAGGCGACTGACGTTGCAAGGTACAAACGTACTGTTCCAAGTGCCTTTCTATCAAAATGTTCCATTTCGTGTTTGTCATGGCCGTCATCTTCTTTGTTTTTCCGCTCAATGGTAGGTACAGATCTTTCTCATACAGATAATCTTCCATCTGCATCTTCCACAGCGGAAAGTTTTGGCCGTTAAATTTCTCGACCCTAAACTTACCATCGTCTGCCATTGCTCCCACTCGAACCAGGAACCCTTCTTTCCTGCGAGTTTATCATCCAAATATATGTTCGTCTCTGATACCAGTTGTTAGAAAAATATATATTATGGAGCAATGCAACACATAAAATATGCGGAAAAATATAGGCACACAAAACACATAAAACCAGAGAGACACAGATATATGTGGTTCACCCAGTTTTGGGCTACGTCCACTCCGAACAGCCAGTCCTTCCTTTCTATTATCCAACAAAAAATGAAGAGACAAAACCTACAGCAGATCCACTATAATATCCTCTGTTCTCTCTCACAGTCTCCCTCTCTGTTTCTCGCTCCGAGAATACACACATAATACACAGCCGCAATACAATACCCTCATATATACAAGGGGTTGCCTTCTAGGGCAAAAAACCCTAATCTAAACATAACTTCTACCGTCAGATCATTTGCCTAATGAACGGCCCAGATTGACTAGAAATTACTATACTTTTACAAGGCAATTTTACATCTGTTTTTAGCTTCGGGGGCGCTGCCCCCGAAAACCCCCGCCAGGGGGGGCCTCCAAAAAGCGCTGCCCCCCCCCCCTAGACCCCCCACAACAACTATTAATTACGAGTGGCATTGCCGCCCCTTTGAAGGTATAGGGGTCCAATGCTGTGATACAAAGTAAACAAGATAATCAGGCTCCACACCCAACAAACACTTATGATGTTTCTTTAACTGTGTTTTAATTTTGGGGATTAGGATTTTGATAATCATTCTTAGCCGTAATCCCCAAATTATCTTCAAACCTCTGTTCTGCTGAATTTTGTCTTTCGACACTGATACTCTTTAATTGTGATTTGAAACAGTGTCTTGTTGATGTGCAGGCCACGCAGGGCTCATATGGCATCAATGCCTCATGAAACATTGATGAAACGTGGAGTAGAGCCCCGTGAATGGTTCTCTTTTATGAATTGAAGGCACAGGAATCGTCATTCCCGGCCTTCGGCCTTTATATAATGGAAAACCCATAAAACACCTGCAAAATACAGAAAATAATATAAAATCCTGCATATTTGGGGAAAAACTGCTTCAAAGGGAGTGGGGAGGAGCGTAGCCATTGGATGGCAACATCCAACGGTCGAGATTAGTTAAGAGAAGGTTAAAAAAGGAGAGTAGAGGGAAGAATAAGTCAGAACCGTCGATCATGCAGAGATCAACGGTGTGGATTATGCGTTTAAAAACATAAATTGGAAAGGCAGAGGGCGATGAAACCATGAGGAAAGATCTGGGCCGTCCGATCTGGACACGTGGATGGTCCAGATCCAATCAGAGGATCGCAATCGGAGGGGGAAAAAGAGAGAGGGTGTAACGAAAATCGCCGATGCAATCAAGCGCTGACCTTCGATCTGCAGATCGGATCGACGGCAGAGATGCTTTAATGAACGCGTCGGGTCCACGTCTGATTTTTAACACGCCATGAGCGACGGTTTTTTGAACAGTGGCAAGGCCCGCTCTTAAAAGTGGTGCGATGGATACCGCTGGTTTTGCAACGGTGAGTGGTTTGCGGGGACCACCGGGACGAGAGACTGTGCGGGCCGTTCGATCGGCTCCAGATCGATGACAGATATTTTATTTTTATCATATATGGCAGAAAACCTTAATACTTCATGAAAACCTAAAATTTCAATATAATACCAAGTTGTATTGCTTCGGGGGCGGAATATATATTTATGAAATGTTTGGCGCCCGATTGCAGGGCCTTGGTCTATATGGAATGATAATAGGCCCGGGACGTATATATAAAGGGCCAATCGCATCAAAATTGTCGAGTCCGGTCTTTCAATCAACCCATTCTGGATTCTTCCGATGCGATTGGGCTTCGGGTCTTTTTGATCTAACCATTTTTCATTTAAAAATCGTTGTATGGGCGTGTTAGACTAAACTTTGGATAAGTGGGGTTTTTGTATTTACAAAGGAAAAAATGGATCAGAGATGGATTTTGACAATGATTTAGCGCCTGATTGCGGGCCCACGGTTTGTATGGAGAAACAATATGATCGGGGGTTATGGAACAGAGGGCCAATCGCATCGGAGTTTGTCTACAACAAAAAGACTTGTGCTCGCTGTGTTTTTCCGATGCGATAAGAGCCTAGATGTCTAGCGCTTGGTTCTAGCGTTGGGGCACGTGGAGGGGAAGTCGTTTAAAACCTTGCCCAAGGGGGCTTAAGTACTTAGTAGTAAAAACTTGTTTTTTATGAAATTTTTCAGAGTTTTCAAAGGATTTGGGGGTTTCCGTAAGGCTAAAAAGTGAGTTCTTAACCTTGTAAAAAATGATTTTCATGAAGGGAAGAAGAGGGATCATGAAAATAGAGGAGTTTTATGGAGAAAAAGGGGAGAAAAATGAAGGTTAGTTTTGAGTGGAGGAAGGGGGAAAATGATGATTTTGCAGCAGTTTTTTACTTATGGAAACAACAGAAATTCTGAGTATAAAATCGGAACAATAGTGAAGATTTGGATAGAGGCATGAGGCCTTCAAGAGTCTTCAAGAGCCAACACTTTTTAGCAATAAAATTTGTTCCTTGAAGGTTCAAAAAAGTCTTAGGAACCTTTTGTTATAACAAATTTTATAGGTGGCTAACAGTGGCTCCACTTGGGCATGGTGCCTTCTCGAAGGCATCAAGAACTTCAGACTTGCATTCTCTGGGAGGCTGACCTGTGCCACATCCATTATGTTCTCTAGGAGGCTGACCTGTGCCTCATCCATTGGGCTGCCCTTCCTTTTCTAGGATGATCTTGCTCTGAAAACATATTAGCAGCCAAAAAAACAATAGATCTTTCATCTACAAGCTTTCTACCTACCCAATCCTACAGATCTAACATTTTTTCTTCTTTAGAGTGCACTTGGATTGGAAAACTATTTTACAACATTTTATTCTTTTGAAAGCAGGAAACTAATCTAATTCTACTTCTTATTTCTCCATGGACCCAGATTAACTAGTTGATTCCATATGTTTCTCTACCTAATCTACCATCTGTTGGGATTAAATTGTCCAACAGATTTTATTCACTAAATTCTAGAACAGAAATTTAAAAAACAGTCAAGTCAAGATTAAAATGTTTGACTTGCTATGATCTATGGCATAAAAAACAAGCTGCACATAGATATTTATTTTGCAGAAAATTTAAATAAAAAAATGGAAGGCTTAAGATCTGAAAGTTTCAAGCACTTCCTTCATCCTTTTATAGCTCTGTTTTGAATTTTGTTTGAGCTGTAGCTTCTTTGTTCTCTGGTTCAGATTTTGAGCTAATTAGAACCAGATTTACATCTTTTTTGACTCAGAAAATGAAACAGATTTGAGTCATCTTTCTTTGGAAACTTAGGTTCAGGTTTTGAGCATGTTTGAACCTTTAATTTCTATCCTAATCTATCTACTGATAAGCCAAGATTAAACAGTTTGGCAAATCGAATTCACTTTCCTATCAGCAGCAAATTTAAAGCTAATTAGTCGAGATTAAGTTGTTTGACTAACTAGAAGTGTGTTCTTCAGGAGTGGCATTTGAGCTTGCACACTTTCAGAATTTGTTTCTCTTTTTTGGTATGGGGCTATACCTTTCTTGTTTTTCACAAGCTGCCCTCTTTTCTTCCTTTTCTTTGTTTTTGTATTTTTGATTTTTATAACTTTGAATGCAATGGTGGATGAGATATTTATAATGAGAAGAAAGATAAAAAATTCTTTCAGAATATGTCATGGATCAAGAGAAGTAATGCTTAAGCATCCTACCATTGACAAGACCCCCAAACAATTCTGCCCCATTCAACTCCTGCAAGAAAAATGCATTGTTACCAGCAGCTGAATGAATAGAGTAAGGGCCAAGCCATAAGTTGTAAAATTTTCCATGCTTGCCCTTTTCGTCCCTCCTTGAGTCCCACTTTAAAACTTTGTCCCCAATTTTGAAATTGTTGGCCTTTGTTCTTCTGTCAAAAAGCTTTTTGATGCTGTCCTGTTTCTGCAATGCTTTCATATATACTTCTTCTCTGATTTGCTGAAGATGAATGGTCTGATTTATTCTTCTGATCATGTCATTATCTTCAGTTTGAAACTCTTGAATCAACTTCATCACTGGTACACCAAGGCTGTTTGGAAAAATTGCATCGGTACCATGTACAAGCTGAAAAGGTGGCATGTCAATAGATTTCTTCAGTGTCAATCTGTCAGCCCAAAGTGCATGAACAAGCTTTGTGTGCCAAGACTTCTTGTTATCCTCCAACAATTTCTTGATTATGTTCACTAAACTCTTGTTTGAGGATTTTGAAAGTCCATTACCCTGAGGGTAATAGGCCGTGGAATGCCCCAATGTTATCTGATATCTATGACATAACTCAACCATCCTCTTTGATCCAAATTCTGATGCATTATCAGTGATGATCTTGGTAGGACAACCAAATCTGGAGAGAATGTTAGTCTCCATGAATTTTACAATAACTGAATCATTGGCCTGTCTACAAGGTATGGCTTCTATCCACTTAGTAAAATAGTCTGTGGCAGTGAGAATCCATTTATGCTGGGCAGAAGATGGTGGATGGGTTTCTCCTATGAAGTCAAGTCCCCACTGTTGAAAAGGAGCTTCAACAATGATTGGATGCAGAGGTAGGGGTAGCAGTTTTCTTTTGCCTTCAAAAAGTTGACATTTATGACAAGTTATGATCATCTTGTGTATATCAGGAAAAAGAGTAGGCCAATAGAAACCAGCCCTTAAAATTTTGTTGGCTGTTGTCTTCCAGTATAAATGACCTCCACACTCTCCTTCATGGAACTCGTGCTTAACCTTCTCTGCATTAAACTCAGGCAAACATTTAAGCAATAGACCACTTGCATTTTTCCAATAAAGACATTCATCTATAATGCAATAGTTTACAACTTTTAACTTTAGGAATCTTGCCTTTGTCTTTTTCAAACCAGGAGGTGTATTTAAATTAAGCAAAACATACATAATATCAGCATACCAAGGAGAATTTATAAAATGGTCTTCAACAATAGGGGTTGAGAATCTTTCTTGGTCATTCAAAGCATCAATCATATTAATATCAAGAACTTAAAAATTGGATTCAACCATTAATCTAGCTAGACCTTGGCCTTTGATGAGTTTAGTGGGTTTTATCTCTAAATCATATTCAAGAATAACAAAAATTCACTTACGTCTCTTACCATCTAGGTCCTGTGTTAGAATGTCTTTAACAACTGAGTTTGGGACAAAGGCAATGATGTGTGAGTGAAGGATGTACACTCTGAAATCTTTCAAAGCTTTAACCAAAGAAAAAGCTTGCTTCTCCATAATGTTATACTTCAAAGGGGCATCCCTCAATGCCTTACTAAAGAATGCAATAGGCTGCTCTTGTCCTTGTGGATTTTTCTGTAGAAGGACAACAGCTATGGTATGTTCTAATGCAAATGAAAAAATATAAAAATCCTTTGAAAAATCAGGACTTATAAGAACCGGTGTTTTGGTTAACGCTTGCTTCACCAGCTCAAAGGACTTCTTTGCTTCCAAGGTCAATTTCACCCCTTGCTCCTTCTTCAACATGTTTGTGATATTTCTAAGGAGCTCAGCCAAGTTGGGGATGAACCTTCTCAAAAAGTTAATATTTCCAATGAAAGATTGCAACTCCTTGATGTTCCGAGGATGAGAGATTTGCAATATGGACTCACTCCTCTTTGGATCTATCTTAATACCCTCTTCTGAAATGATGTGCCCAAGAAGTTTACCTTCTTGGAGACCAAATAGTGTCTTCTTAGGGTTTAAATATATCCCAAATTTTCTGCATTTCTCGAAAACTTTTCTTAAATGTTCTAAATGCTCTTCATCTGTTTTTGAAAACACAGTGACATCATCGAGGTAATGAAGTAGCCCAATTCTTCCGAGAATGCTATGTCCATGGCTCTTTGAAAATTTGCTCCAGCATTCATTAGACCAAAAGGCATTTTCACATACATGAAAGTTCCCCATGGTGTAATAAAGATTGTCTTTAATTGATCAGCAGCGTGAACTAAAATCTGATTATACCCTGAGTAGCCATCAAGCAAATAAATTCTTATAGAGCCCACTACCCTTTGTAAAATATGATCCATCTTAGGTAAAGGGTATTTGTCTTTTAACGAAGCTTTTTTTAAGTCTCTAAATTCTATACAAAGCCTGATCTCTCCAGTTTTCTTCCTAACTAACACCAGATTAGACACCCACTCAGAATATCTAATAGGGACAATAATACCAGCATCATACATTTTCATGATTTCCTTCTAAACCAAAGGCAACTGAATAGGGTTTATTCTGCGCAGTTTCTGTTTGAATGGTTTTGGTTTTCTTTGAGAGGGATTTTGTGCTGTATTATTTCAGTGTCATAGGATTTAAGATCTTCGTAAATCCACGCAAAAACATCAGATAATTCTCTAAACAGCTCTATGTATTTGAGTTTAATGTGAGCTGGTAAAGTCTTAGACAGTTTAATCATCATGGGTTTAAGTTCACTGCCTATATTGCACTCTTCCACTTCAGTCTCTACAGGTTCCAGTTTTGGTTTATTTGCCACATCGTTAAAATCGAACAACTCTTCTAAAGGAGACAGGCCCTTTGGAAAACTTTCATCATTAGAGTGCAGAGTTTATAACTCCTCTGTTTCTAACTCTGCATTCAATTCTATTTTGTTTTTTAGTTTGCTTGACAACAGGTTAATATTAACAGGTTTAGGAGATGGTTCTTCTTCACCAAGGAAATTTTCTTCATTGCAATTTGTCTCATAATCTGAGTCTGAACTGTGTAGTTTGAATTCATTTCTACGTTGCATGAAGTCTTCTATTTGTTTATCCCCATCGAACACTTGCCAGTATTTTTTGTTATCAGGCACGGCTGGTCTGAATTTTATCTGAGTTGTGCATTCTTTATTTTCATATGGCGTTAAACATGTCCTAGCTGCAAAGGCTAAATTGTGGGCCGCAATATTTCTTTTTCTCGGGACAAAAATCAGTTGGGACTCCTCAAATGTTTTTAAAAGGTCCATGACATTGTTGCGGTAGGCCCTAAGTCTTGGGTGATTTGCGTTATACTCCCCATTGACTTTCCTAATGAATAACTTTGAATCCCCATGTACATTGATTCTTTTGGAAACTAACTTTTTCAACAAATGTAAGCCCAAAAGCAGGGATTTGTATTCGGCTATGTTGTTTGAACACTGAAAGTTTAATTTACAGGAAACGCATTCTGTGTGGTTTCTTTTCAGCGTTGCAAATCTAGACACCTGCACCAGCGTTAGTTCTAGTGCATGACCCGTCAAAATACATACTCCATAGAGGATTTTTTTTATTTCGTTTGTTTGGTTACCGTCCTCTTCAATTACTGTGCTTTCTAATTGTTCATGCTTAGCGGCACTTAATTGAATTCGTGTTGACTCTTCAGGTTTTTCTTTAAGTGGAGGAACGTTTTCTTGAGTGTCAAGGTTTAAAAGAAAAGGAGGCATGACTTGTAGTTCAAGACCCATATTTGGTTCGCTGTTGTTTAACGGTTCAGAAAACTATTTCGACAGTCCTGTGGTGTTTACCTCCTCCTCTCTATTGGCCATAAACTCTGTTAAAGTTACTTTTTCATCCAATGTTTCTATATTAAAAAGGATAAAAGAATCAAGGCCTGTGTTTACAGAGTATAAAGAGGATTTTTGCGGTCTGTCTTGACTTGTAACTGTGTATTGCATATGAGACTCCCTGTAAAGTCATCTAGTCTGATTGAAAATAGGGATAGTCGCATAGGTCATGTCTATTTGCATAGTCCCTTGTAACTTATCCCCCCATGATCTTGATAACAACATTCCATATTTGGGGGGAACATCAGCCACCACAATATCCATGACTAAGAATTTGGCTGGAATCCGGGCTAAGTTAACACAGAGGTCTTTGATTAATCCTAAACACTTTACTCTGTTGGAATCAAAGGAGTACAGGTCCTTGTAAGGTCTGGTGATTTCTAGACCCAGGCTCTCCATTACAGCTTTTGGCATTAAATTATGAGAAGCTCCTGAGTCATGCATAGCGTTGTGAAATTTTTTTTCATGAATATTTAAAATCACATAAAAGGGAGGAACAGATCCCTCTTGATACATACCTTCAATCTTAGGACCAAAAATAAGCTCGGGCTAGTCATCATTAAGATTGACTGTATCCTCATTTTCCTCTATATTTAAAGCCTTCAAAATTTGGGTCCTATATACATGCTGGGCAGCTGACTCAATCAAAGGAATAGAGATTTTGATCTTTGAAATTTCCTGCTCCAGGCTGAAAGGAATTTGACTCTTTAAAGTGTTGGTTTCAACCTTATTAGCTGTCATTCTAACAACAATTTCAGCTTGTTGATTTGTCCTATTTATATTTGACAAAATGGTTTTAACAGGAGTTCTAGCTGAGATTTTAGTACTACTAGTGTCTGCACTCTATTTTTCATTGTTTTGAGTGTCTTTCTCCTTACCATTATCAGAATTTACAGCCACTATTTTGTCCTTTTGTTTGACCATTCTAGGCCTTGTTGTAGGGCTTTTTTTTGAAGATTTGTCGGAGGTTTTGTTGTTGGGAGTTTGTTGACTGGTTTTTCTTCTAAGGTCATATTCTCTTTGAGATTCTATGATGACATTTTCCATGTCTTGATAATAATTTTCATCATCATCTCTTATGTCATCATAAGGTGTGTATAGACCTTGTTTTTTATTATAATGAATCTCAAAGTCATCATTATCTACCCCCAGCATGTTGATGTCATCCTCCTCAGTTATTTCATCTGTTTCCTCAACCTCACTTACATAGTTTTGATGAAAGGGAGGAGTGATCTGTTGATCATCTTCCCTAGGTCTGTTTGGAGGTTGGTTCCTTCTAAAATTCTGATTATGGTTCTGGCTTCTGTTTTGAGGAGAAGTTTTCTTTTGACTGGCTTGCGCTCTCTCAAGGATTCTCATTTTCTTCATCATCTCCTCCATCATTCTCTCCATCTTTGAGTTTGAAGTAGAAGGTGTGTTTTCCTCTCTAAAAGACACTCTCTTCTCATTTTTTATTCTTTCCCTCTTCTCTATCAAATTGACTTCCACAGCAAGAGCTCCTTTTTGCATCTCTTCAAGAGTTGTAGAATCTCTCTCTCTTAGCTGATAAGCCATTTCAGGGTCAAAACCTTCAGGAAACTTGTTTAAAGCTGAGCCTTATGGAGGTTTTAGATCTGGGGAAAGGGCATTATACACGCTGTTAAATCTAGTGCAGTAAGCTTGCACACTTTCCCCAGTGTTTCTATGGAGGTTCTTGAAATCAGAAAGGACTTGGAGAGGATTCTTCTTCACTTCCCATTTGTTTAAGAAAGTCTGATGGAAGGCTTGCAGATTATTGATACTATGGGGGGTTAGGCCTTTAAACCATTTTCTTACTTCTCCCCCCAGACTCTGAGAAAATAATCTAAGCTTGACAGAATCATCATCAATTTCATTTCTGTCAAAGTAGTCATTCATCTTATCCACATGTTGTGATGCAGTTGTAGCATTACTAGCATCATATAATGGAATTTTGGAGTGATAGTCCTGTGGAATATTGACTAATGGTACAGGAAGGACTAAGGGAGAATACCATGCTGCCATGATATGTGGTGTAGGTGGATTTACAAAAGGTCGATTAACAAGAGAAAAAGTGGGTTGAAGTGGAGTGGTTTGGACAGTGAATGAAGGATGAAGGGATGTGGATGGAACAACAGTAGATTGTTGAGCTGATCTTGGATGAGAGACGCCTAGGTTATGAAGGAAATGTAAATCAGGAGGTGTTGTTTCTCTGCTACCAAGGTGTTCACTTGTTTCAGGAGATGAAAGTGAAGACTCATAATCTAACTGATATAAATCACCAAGGGACCTAGTTCTAAAGGGATTTACTAAGTCAACTTGTGATTGTTGTAGAGCTGAAAGATTTTCAGGGACTGAATTAGCTCTCAACGGTGATCTGAAAACAGTTGACAATTTAATCCTAGGAGAATTCCTAAGGATACTTTCTGGGTTATCAACTATCTCAGGTGGATCAGGGTCAGGATGGGCTCTAGTGTGAATCTTTCTAGGAGCCACTATGTTGTGTTTTTCAGACCCAAATAAACAGGAAAAGCTCAACCAGGTATGACAATCTTTAAGAGTTCAACCAATTCGGTTTCACAAATTCAAATTCTACAGTCCTCTAACTGAATTTTAAACCATGTTATAATGACAAAGGTTCTTCCCAGTGGAGTCTTAAGGTCTGTCAAGGATTGTGGAGTTGCCAAGTGGAAGTTTTTAGCTCCTTTCAGAGGTAAAAGGTTTTATGGTCCACCACCATGTTTATTAAATACCAATCTGAAATATTTTTAGGTTTTCTGAGTTATTTTTCAGTTGTGTGGTTTCTAAGAATATCCTAACTTTGTTTCAAAACTTAGCTATGGTTATGAGACAAAAACGGTCTACTCTTATGGCTAAGCCAGCTGATCTTTCAAGGTTAGATAAATTCTGAAGAGAATCCTAGGGTTTACCTAGTTTGTCATTGATTCAAACAAGTTTCATCATTATTACCATTTCTTGGTAGTGCTTGAAAAGGTTGTTTTTTACTCACAAGGTTTTATTTATTTTAAGGGAATTTTCCCTAGTGGAGTCGCCAGAAATGTTATGAATCTGTAATTAGCAATATTGGAAAAGTCCAATCGCAGAAACAACATTATTTAAACCACTTGGGGATTCTAGGATCTAGCCCTTCTAAATCCGGAGAGGGATCTCTCCAATAAGTGCAAAGATGGATTTGTCTTTGAAGTTGGGGGTAATGATATTAGGCTAGTTATGAAGGCCAAGGGTTTGATTTATTTTTGGATGGTTGAGCATGATTACTGTTTGAGGTGGAAATTCCTAAATGAAAAGAGTTTCAAAGGTGAGAAGTTGCAAGCAATCAGAGTAAGCTTTGGCAGGAAGATAGATAATTGCAGGTTTTAGTCCATTGGGCTATGGAGTCACAATAGGGTTTAATTGGAACAACAAGAGGCAAGAGTGGTCCATGGGGTAAGTCATCTATGTCTAAGTGTCTCTTTAAGGTTTGATTTATGGAATGAAATCATACAACAATAAGGGGAATTAAACAAATGAAGAAAAAAGAGCAGCCTAAGATTTGGTTAGTACTTGTAAACTGGCCAGCTTTTGACACACACTTAAGAAAGAAATAAAGCAAACTAGGATCTAGTAAGTACTTTCAAACTAGCCAGCCTTTGATACACTTTAAATAGAAACATTTAAAACATGGGAAGCACAAATGATAAAAAAGGATGGTCTAAGATCTGGTAAGTAATTCTAAACTAGCCAGCTTTCAACACATTCCAAGGGAAACATTCAGAAAGTCTTTGGGGATAAAACTAGGACCAGGGCACACCATATCTTCCTTAGTTCATCTTTACTTAACTAATACTAAACACAACATTTAAGAATAATATTCAGCTAAGACAACAGGACAAGGGAACGCTATCACGCCTATGCTTAAACTGAATTAAATCATTCCCAAATAACACAGCTTGGAAGAAAACATTCAGATAAATATTTTCATTCAGAGAAGGGTACTGGTATACAGTAAGTCCTAAATCTATGCATGTTGTTATTTATAAGAGAAGATGAACACAGTGAAAACAGAAACAAAATAACAAGTTACAATAAGAAAAACATCACCGTCAACATAGACCAGGATCCCATAAATCAGCTTGTATGGATGCTCCAAACCAGTTACAGCTTTAATTCCAATGATTTAGTTTAGAAATCATCTACTCATCTCAGCCTAACTTATCTATCACAAGCAGAGCTCCAAGGTCCAGTGAACACTATTTACAAGTAGAAGTCTCAAGCTCAATTAAATTTCAATGTTCAGTAGCCAAATCAACCAACAATTTCTCATCTTCTACAGCAGTATTTATAGAAGAATGAGGAGGTGAGATCTGATAAAATATCTCTCAGGACAATTAATACAGAATGATGACTTCTCGGCCTTTGAGGGGCTCAATGGAGAAGTTTACAGGTGTGTTACTGTATTAATTGATTTATATTAATGAATTAAGCTCGGTGGGAGCTTTTGTTGACCTTTGAGGCTCTGTTTTATATTAAAGTAACTCTGCTAATATTTTATGAATTAAATTCTCTGGCAGAATTAACTCTCTGGCTGCGCTGAGGAAAATATCTTCGTTTTATCAATAACTTCGACCTCTGTTTGGATGCTGGTGGCTACAGGTGGCACTGTGGTAGCTGAGAGGAATCAATTTTCCTCTGTTGAGGCGGTGGAGGCCTATCTGTCTAATAACACTTATGATGTTTCTTTAACTATGTTTTAATTCTGGGGATTAGGATTTTGATAATCATTCTTAGCCGTAATCCCCAAATTATCTTTAATCCTCTATTCTGTTGAATTCTGTCTTTCGACACTGATACTCTTTAATTGTGATTTGAAACAGTGTCTTGTTGATGTGCAGGCCGCGCAGGGCTCATATGGCATCAATGCCTCATTAAGTATTGATGAAACGTGGAGTAGAGCCCCGTGAATGGTTCTATTTTATGAATTGAAGGCACAAGAATCGTCATTCTCGGCCTTTGGCCTTTATATAATGGAAAACCCATCAAACACCTGCAAAATACAAAAAATATTATAAAATCCTGCATATTTGGGGAAAAACTGCTTCATAGGGCGTGGGGAGGAGCGTAGCCGTTGGATGGAAACATCTAACAGTCGAGATTAGTTAAGAGAAGGTTAAAAAAGGAGAGTAGAGGGAATAATAAGTCGGAACCGTCGATCATGCAGAGATCAATGGTGGGGATTATGCATTTAAAAACATAAAGTGGAAAGGCGGAGGACGATGAAACCATGAGGAAATATCTGGGTCGTCCGATCTGGACACGTGGACGGTTCAGATCCAATCGGAGGGGGAAAAAAGAGAGGGTGTAACAAAAATCGCCGATGCGATCAAGCGCTTACCATCAATCTGCAGATCAGATTGACGGCAGAGATGCTTTAATGAACACGTCGTATCCTGGTCAACTGTCGGGCTTCTTCGGTGAGTGATCGTCGTCCGATGAGCGGCCTCATATCAGACGGTGGACGTCAATATCACGTCGGGTCCACGTCCGATCTTTAACGCATGATGAGTGGCAGTTTTGTGAACAGTGGCAAGGCCACGCATCAACCGTTGTATGGAAATGTCGCCGAACAAAAAAAACCGCCCTGCTCTTAAAAGCGGTGCGATGGATACCGTTGGTTTTGCAACGATGAGTGGTTTGCGGGGACCACCGGGGCGAGAGACTGTGCGGGTCGTTCGATCGGCTCCAAATCGACGACAGATATTTTATTTTATCATATATGGCAGAAAACCTTAATACTTCATGAAAACCCAAAATTTCAATATAATACCAAGTTTTATTGCTTCGGGGGCGAAATATATATTTATGAAATGTTTGGCGCCCGATTGCGGGGCCTTGGTCTATATGGAATGATAATAGGCCCGGGATGTATATATAAAGGGCCAATCGCATCGGAACTGTCGGGCCCGGTCTTTCAATCAACCCATTCTGGATTCTTTCGATGCGATTGCACTTCGGGTCTTTTTTATCTAACCATTTTTCATTTAAAAATCGTTGTATGGACGCGTTAGACCAAACTTTGGATAAGTGGGGTTTTTGTATTTACAAAGGAAAAAATGGATCGGAGATGGATTTTCACAATGATTTAGCACCCGATTACAGGCCCACGGTTTGTATGGAGAAATAATATGATCGGGGGTTATGGAACAGAGGGCCAATCGCATCGGAGTTTGTCTACAACAAAAAGACTTGTGCTCGCGGTGTTTTTCCGATGCAATAAGAGCCTGGATGTCTAGCACTTGGTTATAGCGCTGGGGCACGTGGAGGGGAAGTGGTTTAAAACCTTGCCCAAGGGGGCTTAAGTCCTTAATAGTAAAAACTTGTTTTTTATGAAATTTTTCAGAGTTTTCAATGGATTTGGGGGTTTCGGTAAGGCTAAAAAGTGAGTTCTTAACCTTGTAAAAAATGATTTTCATGAAGGGAAGAAGAGGGATCATGAAAATAGAGGATTTTTATGGAGAAAAAGGGGAGCAAAATGAAGGTTAGTTTTGAGTGGAGGAAGGGGAAAAATGATGATTTTGCAACAGTTTTTTACTTATGGAAACAACAGAAATTCTGAGTATAAAATAGGAACAGTAGTGAAGATTTGGACAGAGGCATGAGGCCTTCAAGAGTCTTCAAGAGCCAACACTTTTTAGCAACAAAATTTGTTCCTTGAAGGTTCAAAAAAGTCTTAGCCACCTTTTGTTATAACAAATTTTATAGGTGGCTAACAAATACTTCACTCTTTGAAGTATTAAGTGTGGAATAAGGTTGCTGAGATTATTATAGACAATTTTGTTGGTACTTTGGAGGCTTGTGTGTTGATTTCATAGCAGCAGACTGGACAACAGCCAAAAAGACTTCATAACTCAGGATTCATGTGATAAACTAATGAGTAAAGTGATTTCTTACTGTCATTGTTTCCTCTTTTGAATTTTCATTCAATTTCATATATGTATTCAATCCAAATGATTAATTAGGAATATTATTTCAGGATAAGTGTAAAAAACTCCCTTTCTTAACTACTTGATCATTTCAATATTTATGTTGATTTCCAGACTTAGGAATCCTTAATTTCTCCTAGTCCTGTTTGACCTCTGCCTCCTTGCCTTTTTTCCAAATCAAAGGATCCTTCACTGTTCTTTTTCCTGAAAGCGATCCATCTCATCAAATAAAATATTCAAATCTCTAAGGGTTATCTACCTTGCCCTGAGTACATTAACATCCTTTTGGCCTTGCCTTCTAGTTTTTCTTGCTACATCTTGACTCCATAGCCCAATGGACTAGTAGATCCCTCCTTAATTTGTCTCCAAGTAATCTTATTTCCCACCAAACTTTCCAAACAAAAAACCAAGTTCCCTATCATACCTAGCCTAAAATATCAATTCAAAACAAATTTATATCTGAAAGAGAGAGCCCTCTCTAAAATTTAGGAAGGCTAGATCCTAAATTTCCAAAGTAGGTTTGTGGTTACCCCTAGTTTTCTTTAACTATAAATCAAAATCCCACGACCTAAGAAATTACTAGGGTGATAACAGTAAGAAAAATAAATATTCCTCACCACATGATAAACAAACAAAGTCGTCTTCCAATGAGAAGCGAAAGCCTCGATATCCATGCTTAATTTACAACAAGAATCAATTTACCCTTGATTGTCCACACTTCGTTGAAGTGAATCATTTTCTTAAACCATCCACTTCTCCCGTTGTGTTTACTGACTCATTTCCCATTCAGGAGACTCATATGGTTTCTCGAGACCCCACTTCCTCTAACACAATTTTTATGCTTTCCTCCTCACAGATGAGATCTGATGTTTTGGTGGCCACTTGGAATAAATACTATAGTAATGTCAGTACACTGAATGGTCAGGCTACTAATCAACCTACCAGTTCGACACCACCCTCATCTGAGTTTGTTCCACCTCTAGAATTGACTATCAAGCCTCTAAAGGGTGTTATCCATAAGTCTTCTTACAACCCTCGTTCAAAAGCTGCCAAAAATTACGATGATGTTGAAGACTTAGCTCAGTCTCCATCAGCTATGTCTACTCTTGAGGTGTTGCAAAACTGCCTCGCACAAAAGAAGGCCTTGTTTTCGGCTATCAAATGTATGGACCCATCGGATTCCAACCTAGTGGCTTTCTCTCATGAAAACTCTTTTCCTCGGATTCCATATCAGTTAGATTTTATGATTTAGTTCACTATCCACGATAATAACATTCATCTCTCTATTGTGGATGAGGGAGCCTCAACCTGCATCATGTCTATGTCTTGCTAGAAGGAGATTGGTTCACCTCAACTGAATCAATAAACCACCACATTAAAATCCTTTGATGGAAGGACATATAAACCTTATGGTATTTTGAATTCCCTCCAAGTGAAACTTGGGGGAAAAACCATCTCCGTTTAAATATAATTTATTGACATACCTCTTGATTATAATATTTTGCTAGGACGTACATGGATTTATGCTATGGTTGTCATTGTTCGACTTGCTTCTTCATGATCACATTTCCTCAGAAAAGGCATGATCATAACCATATATAAACTCAACTTCTTGCCTCTGATTCCAATGTTACCATAAGTGTCCCTCTTGTAGGGGAAGCCCTACATTCCTATCAGCATGTTGGAGTTTGATTATTGAAGGATTCATCGCTTATGGGGAAAATTTCCCTCCCCTCTCCTCCCCCTTCCAATTTTCCACCTTCAATTGCTTATATCAATACTATATCATCCTCTATGATTCTAGCACATCCATTTATTGTATCGAATGAAACTGACATCCAATTTTTTGTCGATCGGATGTTACTTAGCCCTGTTGAGCAAGATTATGAAGCCATCTACTCAGCTTGTAGGCCCCATACTTTTTCTTCGATCAATTGGGTAGATCGATCTCTGGATTATGTCATGCCCTCTAATCCTTTCTTCTGTATATTCTCAACTGACGAAAGCATCATGGAGATCATGATGTCAGAAGATGTGCCATGGGATGAGCATCACCATCGTTCCTCCATTTTCGATTCCATAGAAGATAATCTAGGTGGTTTGTACCTACCTAATTTAATCAAACCATATATGAATTATGTTTCCATTCATGAGATCGACTCTGAAAAGAACCTATTGAATATCAAAGAAACCATTCCTCTTGATATTTCAATTAAACCAGGAATAGTCAAAAATATTTACATTGGAGCATCTTGTTATTCATCTGAAGTTGAGACCTACGGAGCCCTTTTCATGAGTTGAGAGATGTATTTTCCTGGACGTATGAAGAAATTCTAGGTATCGACCCAAACATAATGCTGCACGAAATTAAAATATATTCTGATGCCAAACCTGTATGGCAAAGCCTCCATCCGATCCATCCTAAGAAGGCTAATGGGATAAAGATTGAAGTTTAAAAGCTTCTTTGGGCTGGTTTCATATACCCATTTCCTTTAACCGATTGGGTTTCAAATATAGTCACTGTCATGAAGAAACATGGCAAGATTCGAGTATGCATCGATTATGGGGATGTTAATCAAGCTTGTCAGAAATAAAATTACCCAACCCCATTTATTGACCAGATTGTTGATGATTGCGCTAGATACGAGATCTATTCATTTATAGATGGATTCTCAAGTTACAATCAAATCAATATTCTCCCAAAAGACCAACCTAAAACAACACTTATTTGTCCCTCAGGTACTTTCTATTATAAAAATCTCTCATTCGATCTCAATATCATTTGGTCTTGAGGATATTTGTCCCTAATTACATGTGTTGAACAAAGGATTTACTCAATTACTGAAGAAAGGGTTTCCCTTCCATTGGGTTGATTCTCCACAGAAAGTGTTTGATACCTTGAAATATTTACTAGTTTAGGCATCTCTCTTATATCCCCCTGACTAGCGCAACTATTTCCTGTATCTCACTGCCTCCATCTCTACTATAGCTATGGTGTTGGTCCAATAAGACTACATTGGGACTGAACATCCCATTTACTATTTGAGTTGGAACCTCAACGATATCGATATACCATATACTTATGTCGAAAAGTTAGCTTTAGCAGCCGTTCAAGTCATCCAGAGATGTTACCATTACATATTGCTTCGGAAAACTACGTTCATTTCAGATTGCAACCCGATGACATATATATTGTCACGCCAATTGCTAGGGGGGAAGCACTCGAAATGGATAGTTATTCACCAAGAGTTTGACCTGGAATTCATCAAGTCCAAGTCAAATAAATCCCTATTTTTTTTCCGAACTAATATGTGATCTTCCCTCCCTTGATGAAAAATCTACATCTGAAGTTTCCATCCCTAACGAGTCATTATTTTTGATATTTTAATCTGACCCATGGTATGGAGATCTCTTGATTTATCTCCAGAACCAATATTTCTAACCTATTAAATCTCACTCTCAGCAACGACGTATCTGGTACCAGTCTCGAAATTATCTGATCATTGACGACACCCTTTATCATTGTGGTATCGATATGATTTTACAAAGGAGGTCGAGAAAGTTTTGAATGATTGCCATTCAAGAGCATGTGGCAGACACTTATCTGGTTACGCTACTCTGTAAAAGATCTTGTGCACCGGTTATTTTTGGCCCACCATTTTCCGCGACTATATCCTTACAATCCACAAGCATCATGCTTTCCAGATATACGATCGCAAAGTCCATGCTCCACCTGCTCCACTTCATCACGTTTTCGCCATTGGTACCTTTACAAAATGGGGTATCATTTATGACATGTAACCCTCATTCGGCCGGGGGGCATGGTTATATCATTTTCGTTGATGACTACTTTACTACGTGGGCCGAAGAGATGCCTACATTCAATAATACCGAAGAAACGACTACATACTTATTTTTCAACCATGTGATTGCTAGGTTTGGTTTTCCGCAAGCGATAGTCACAGATCACGGGAATCATTTTCAGAATCATATGATAACTGAATTAACTACCAGCTTTGGAATTTCACATGAAAATTCCACTCCTTATTATCCTTAGGCTAACAGATAAGTTGAAGCTATCAACAAAGTTCTTAAGACTATGCTTCAACGCATGATAGGGGTCCATAAATCAGACTGGAATTTAGTTCTCTATGTTTCCTTGAGGGCATACCGAACCTCTGTAAGAAATGCTACTAGATTCACATATTTTCATTTGGTGTATGGTCTAGAAGAGATCCTTCCCATTGAGTGCGAAATTTAATCGCTAAAACTAGCTATCAAACTTCTCCCTACTACCTCCGCAGAAGAGGAGCGTCTTTTACACTTGACTCAATTGGATGAGACCTGAAGTTATGCCACTTTCGCTAATGAAGCTCATAAAAGATGCATCAAAGCGTAATGTGACAAAAGTGTCAAGCCTATAGTCTTCTCGAAAGGAAATCTGGTACTCTTATACGACCAGGAGGCCAATAAGTTAGGCCAAGGAAATTTCCAGCCTATGTAGTTGGGGACATACATTTTCAAGTGTGTCCTCACAAAAGGGGCTTACGAGTTAATATATCCTGATGGAATTCCGCTGTCGCATCTTAGAAATGGGTTATATCTCAAAAAATACTATACTTGATCCCATGCACAGTAAATTGTGTACATACTGTCTATAGGTTTGTTGAATGTGTTTGCAATGTGTTTTAAAATGTTTCCCATGGTTTCTGTTGATCCTTCTTTACTTTGGTTTGCATATGTCAACCTCTCTCGAACTGTATATTGGTTATGCCAATGGTGCTAGTCGTAGTACTCAGAACCTATCCTCCACAACATGGGCCATATTTTCTCCAAATGGCGAGCTAGTGAGTATGCAAAGGATTTGCATTAGCTGCTCTACTAACAACATCATTGAGTGTATCACAGTGGTTGAGCTGCTATATGATGCTATTTCACATGGTATTCGTTGAATAGTCATCAAGCTTGACTCACAACTCGTAGTACTGCAACTCATGAATATATATTCAGTGAGAAATCTCGTCTTCCTTCATATGGTTTTGAGAGTGTGACTTCTATAAAGACATTTCGATTTCATACAATATGCACACATTTCTAGAAATATAAACACTTTAGTAAATGCCCTAGCTAATTTTGTTTTAGATAGACATTTGCAACGAATGTAAGTAACCTTCAATTCACATCACACTATATTGAAAGCATAATAGGAAGTAGGAAACACTTTATATATGTGTGTGTGTGTGTGTGATAAGTTTGGTTTTACAAAATGTGTGCTTCGAGACACATATAGTTACATCGCCCATATATAAAAACTACATGCAAACATCTAAGTAGACAATCGGTGGCGCTTATGATAGAATGACATTGCACGAGCTATCTTTCTTAGTAATCGACCAATACAAGTAGGTACCCCGATGGTATTTCGTTGAAGTCGCAATGGAAGTTGGTCGACTACGGTCTCATTAACTCCATGGGTCAATCCCTCCATGTGGCGCTCCACCTATGATAGGACCTCCGCTACCTCAAGGTCCTGTAGCGTACCCTGTCCCACCGCAACGACCTATACTGGTCCCACTACCTCCTCTTGTGGCTGTCTCTTTGTGCGACAGAGATATGTATCACCCACTAGTCGAATAGGCCCAATGTTTGCATGAAAACATCAAATAATTTAGTCTCGAGAACATGAAAAAACAAAAAAAATTGTAAAACTTATTAAACACTTAAAGGTCAAAGTATCTTACTTGTAGCATCCCATTTCTTGCCCTCAGGCGGCACGAGCTCAGAATCATCACAAAAATCCATCCCTCCGTAAGGATATTCATCGATCATGATGAACTGTCTACGCAACCATCCGAAGAAGCCTGGTGAAAAGTTGATCGCTGATGGACCTGCATGTCTGAACATGTGGTCTATCCACCTCCTCATCCATGGGACCCTCAGATCGAAGGGCTCGAGTACAATCTGTTGAGGCTACAGTGATGGTACCCGCTCTAAGGCAAAAGAGACAAAAATGGCTTCATAGCTAAAGTTTTACAACTTCCCCTCCTTGTCTTTAGTAATTTGTTCCTTCAAGTTGACCAAGACACCCTCGCTCCACTTGAATATTTTTGACGTTATACATTCTACCCCATACTGCATGTATGATCTGCTTGCCACATGTAATCTCAAGTTTCTTATCAATATTTCTATCATGAACAAGATCGTTCTCAAAGGTATTTGGGTCACATCCTTTATGTTAATCTTTCTGTCCCTAGTAGGAATGACTCGAGCCCTACAATAGGTAGTAATGTAATCTTTCACCGTCTCACCGCCACTTCTTCCACCTAGAAGAGAGATGGGGGCACCTCGCTTTGACAATCCTGTCAGAAAGTAAATATCACCTACCTGTATCTCAATTAGATTCTTCCTGAACCTGAATTTCTTTTCCTGAACATCCCGTGAACACATAAGGTACTTTAAAAATTCCATTTTTTTCCTCATATTGAGAAGCCAGAAGAATTTCAATAACCCACGGTTTGAAGCACCCATATGGTAGCAGGGTCATTTGATGCTATTAAATCTTGTGGTTCATGCTCTCTTTCTCTCCATATAAATGAAATTTTGTGAAAATGGGTACTTGAAACATCAACAAAGGACCCATTAGGTTCTTTCCCATGCAAAAAAACTTGACAAAATTTGAGGCAAAACTAAGAACAAACTTGTAAAAAATGTGCCCAACACACCAAAAAAGGCTTAGACAGAGTGTTGCACCTCTTTTTAGAGTGTTCCTCTACCTGGGTGCAATGTCCTTTTAGATACATAGGGGGTGTGTTGGTCCCAGGGCGTTTTTTATGAACCCCAACGGCCTCAATAACTTCAAAATTTTGCATGATGTTAAGTCCCTATATTAATAGTGTAGTCCCTTATTATGTTAATGTAACCCCCCTTATTGTTATTGTTGTACCCCTGTAACCCCCATATTTTTATTATTTTTCCCTTGCATTATTATTGTTAGGTCGGCTAGGATTACATTGTGGCCCCACTAGGATTATATTGTGGCCCCATGGACTCCTATATATAGAAGGAGGTTTTGGTCATTTGTACCATCCAATAATTGTTCATTCATGAAATGTATTGGAGGTTTCCCCTTTGAAGTGGCTTATTTATAAGGCGTTGATATCTCTTTTCTTCTATTTCTGGAGTTGGTTTCACAACATTTGGTATCAGAGCTTTGGATTCTAGGGTTTCGCTACTCCAAACAAGTCATCGTGGCATTTTCGCTATAAAATTTTTTCTACGAAGTTTCAGAAGCTGAAATTTTTAGGGTGTGAAGCCAAGATCCTGAGGAACATCACCACAAAATTTCAGGGCTTCTTTCGCAATATTTTCAGAGATATGATCTGTGGAAGGTAGGGCTTTTTGCAGGCTCCTGAATTTCACTTAAACAGGTCATCGCGGTATTTTCACTATAATTTTTTTTCTATGAAGGTTCAGAAGCTGAAATTTTCAGAGAGCGAAGCAAAAATCCTGAGGAACATCGTCACAAAATTTCAGAGCTTGTTTTGCAATATTTTCAGAGATATTATCTGTGGAAGTTAGGTCTTTTTCAGGCTTCCGAATTTCTTCTCAAAGAGGTTATCATGGGGGAAACCTTCATAACTCTCTCTCTCTAAGCATCGGATTGGAATGCTGTAAAAAGTGGCCATAAGTACATGGAATGTACTTTATTTTCTATCAATTTCAGAGTTAAAAGAGGAAACAGTGACACGTGGAAAGTCATACAATTTTGCTCTACTGAACCAGTCCATAATTAGGTCATCTTAGGAGATTGGACACAACTTTGCCTTCAAGAATCCAAATTAGGTCAGACCCATGGCATTAGAAAGAGAATTCATAGGGCTACTGTAATGCCAAATTTCAAATATTGAAGATTTAAAATCACAGAGATAATTCAATTTCAATATTGAGCTCCTCAAAAGCAAGAAAAATGTGTGTATTTGGTTTTTAAAATTGCATAACGTTGGTTTGAAAAAGAAGTTTGAAGTGATTACAAGGGCATATTTTAGAATTTTTATCTGTTAAGTCCCTATATTAATAGTGTAGTCCCTTATTATGTTAATGTAACCCCCCTTATTGTTATTGTTGTACCCCTGTAACCCCCATATTTTTATTATTTTTCCCTTGCATTATTATTGTTAGGTCGGCTAGGATTACATTGTGGCCCCACTAGGATTATATTGTGGCCCCATGGACTCCTATATATAGAAGGAGGTTTTGGTCATTTGTACCATCCAATAATTGTTCATTCATGAAATGTATTGGAGGTTTCCCCTTTGAAGTGGCTTATTTATAAGGCGTTGATATCTCTTTTCTTCTATTTCTGGAGTTGGTTTCACAACATTTGGTATCAGAGCTTTGGATTCTAGGGTTTCGCTACTCCAAACAAGTCATCGTGGCATTTTCGCTATAAAATTTTTTCTACGAAGTTTCAGAAGCTGAAATTTTTAGGGTGTGAAGCCAAGATCCTGAGGAACATCACCACAAAATTTCAGGGCTTCTTTCGCAATATTTTCAGAGATATGATCTGTGGAAGGTAGGGCTTTTTGCAGGCTCCTGAATTTCACTTAAACAGGTCATCGCGGTATTTTCACTATAATTTTTTTTCTATGAAGGTTCAGAAGCTGAAATTTTCAGAGAGCGAAGCAAAAATCCTGAGGAACATCGTCACAAAATTTCAGAGCTTGTTTTGCAATATTTTCAGAGATATTATCTGTGGAAGTTAGGTCTTTTTCAGGCTTCCGAATTTCTTCTCAAAGAGGTTATCATGGGGGAAACCTTCATGGACCAGATTTTATTTTCTATCAATTTCAGAGTTAAAAGAGGAAACAGTGACACGTGGAAAGTCATACAATTTTGCTCTACTGAACCAGTCCATAATTAGGTCATCTTAGGAGATTGGACACAACTTTGCCTTCAAGAATCCAAATTAGGTCAGACCCATGGCATTAGAAAGAGAATTCATAGGGCTACTGTAATGCCAAATTTCAAATATTGAAGATTTAAAATCACAGAGATAATTCAATTTCAATATTGAGCTCCTCAAAAGCAAGAAAAATGTGTGTATTTGGTTTTTAAAATTGCATAACGTTGGTTTGAAAAAGAAGTTTGAAGTGATTACAAGGGCATATTTTAGAATTTTTATCAGTATTGGGTTCTATAATGCCTCCAAAAATTAATTCCATACCCATTAAGCCCTCGAAAATCTATACTATGACGCATGAAGAGGAAGAATTGCAGTATGAAATATCAAAATTACGGTACCAAGTGCAACAATTTTCGATCTTACGAAGAGCAACCGAAGATGACATACATGGTTTAAAAGAAAAAATGGAGGATAAGTTGGATGGTTTGAAGGATCAAATAATAGATAATATGGATGATAAATTAGTGGAATATCACATCGAGAATCAACAACAAGTTCTCCAACTCTCAAAGGATAACCTAACTTTGGTGCAGAATCTCAAGAAACAACAGGAAGATCAACATCACATCGAAAGAATTTCTGAAGTAGTCACAAAAACAAGAACTTGACACGTACGATCAATTTCAAAATATCTCAACAAGTGGAAGAACTTTCTTGTAGAATATTCCACATGGGGGGATGAGAATTTTATACAGAAGCATCAAGAAATAATCAAGCGTTGAGGACAACACTTGTTTGAAGGAGAGGGGCATGTTAAGTCCCTATATTAATAGTGTAGTCCCTTATTATGTTAGTGTAACCCCCCTTATTGTTATTGTTGTACCCCTGTAACCCCCATATTGTTATTATTGTGCCCTTACATTATTATTGTTAGGTCGGCTAGGATTACATTGTGGCTCTACTAGGATTATATTTTGGCCCGATGGACTCCTATACATAGAAGGAGGTTTTGGTCATTTGTACCATCCAAGAATTGTTCATTCATGTAATGTATTATAGGTTTCCCCCTCGAAGTGGCTTATTTATAAGGCGTTGATATCTCTTTTCTTCTATTTCTTGAGCTGGTTTCACAACACATGAAAACACAAAAATGAACCATGGAAAGATAGAGAAAGGTCTTAGCTCCTACATGGATCCAACGACACTTGAAATGGTTCCCTGGATTGGTCACAATTAGCTGCAGAAGATCAAGGGAAAAAGGGGCTCCAAATATTCACCGTTGAAGGTAAAATGTGAAATGATAAATGTTGATCATAAATTAACATTAGTCATTTATGTTAACTAATCTTTGGATAGGCATATATTGAATATTATGGCTGATGGCGGAACATTCAAAAGGACGATTAAAGGGAAGGATGATGAGGCTAGGATCGCGTTTAAAAGGAGCCATGTGCATGAAAAGGGTAAAAATATAAATCAAAAGAGTAAACGTAGTGCAAAAAGCACGAAGACATGGTGCAAAAGATGGAACGACAAAATTATAAATAAGCTGGCTGCATCCATGATGTACACGTGAGGGAATTATCCATGTGGGAATTTCCGCGGGGGTCAAGAAGCACAAGAGGGAAGAGACCCATACCCCCGCGGAATTATAGTGATGTGCCGCGGGGTGGGCCCCAGATGAAGAGTGATGTGGCAGAGAAAAGCACGGAATTACAGTGACGTGGCAGAATGGGATGCGGGCCCTAGAGACTGGTATGCTGTGTATTTAACCCGTCTTGCGAATAATCTGTTTCAAGGATCATATGGTTTATGCGGCAGAGAGGTAAGGTAAGTTTCTAGGCTAAATGGTACTGAGGCTCGTACCAGTATTAAACCCGACACGCGGCGTTCACCTGCTTCCAGCTGACACCCCAATCCCTATGCGACGCGTGCTCCACTGTTAGTGTCCTTACGACACTTCCCCCCGTTTATTCCACCTATTCGCATTTTTACCTCAGAATGCTCAGTCATAGATAACAACTTCTCCTATTTTACTGCAGTAAAATTTGTAGGTTTTCCAGCTACGGTATAAACTAAGTGGGAGCCAGTGCCAAGGTCTACCCAGTCACTATCAACACCCCTGCATCGTTTTCCTAAACAGATTTCCCTGCTACACAGGTATTCTATCCCTCATATTCCCTCTGCTTTTCTTTCGTTTTTAAAAGTTTTGTATGTCAGTCATGGGAAGGGGCACGCCCAAGAAAACTGAACCAGAAACTCCTCAGGTTTGAGAAACCAGAAACCCTCCCAGGTTCGAGCCTTTCATCGACCTGTAAGCCGAAATCCACGATCCCCAATACCCTTTTCCCATCAGCAGCATAAAAACTGAGCTTTTTAGGTGAAATATCGAGAATAGAGACCGATATCGGGTGGTTGTATCTGGTTTATACCATCAGATTACCCCCCCAGTCTACTTTGTGGTTGATTTTATTTGCTGGCTCACAGATGGTTATGACGAGCGTCGAGGCACGTTTACCTCTGCTTAGGGGAATAAGATTTTTTCTCTTTCCCCCGACATTATCAGGCAAGCCCTTCGCTTTCCCACCAGCACCACCTATACCAGTTTCAGCGAAGTGGCTTTAACCTCCCAGTTCACCAAACTTCCATGGGAGCACCAAAACGACTTCATTTCCTCTATAACCAACAACCAGGCTACGTCTCTTCCTGATGCAGAACCTTTTCCGCTGAGTCTTTTCAAAGAGGAAGTGCAGCCCATCCTTGCCCTCATCGCTGGTCTTTTAGGGGTAGGCATTGTGGGGGAAATTTCCAGGGTATGTGTCTATTTCTTGTGGTTAATGTCTCAAAAGGGGGTAGTTCTGGATATCCCTGGTTTCCTTGCTGATAACATTCGGACCCAGTTCCAAGAGCTTTTAGAAACTGGTTACTTCCGCTTTTGTTCAATGGTCTTCTACCTTTTCTTGTATCAGCACACTAATAAGTTTGAGGGTTTGGGTTTAGATAGGGTATACGATGTGAATTCTCAACCCCAACCAGTTTTTGTCTGGAACTTTTCTGTATGCCAATTTCCAAAGGGGGAGGGTTATTCCACGTTCCTAAATAAGTTCATGTCCATTTCCTATACTATCATCCATGATTCACCCTCACCTAGGGTTTTTCCTGAAATGAAGAGCTAGCTACAAGCCAATAAATCCCAGAGCACTGGGGATTGGTATCTATTTGAAAATTACACTAAAATTCAGGAATATGGAGCCGAGGTTTCCCCCTACCAAATGCCTGTGTTTCCTGTTCGATGAGTTTATGTGCTGGAGTATATTCGGCAGACCCTCAAGGCTGACCAACTCCACTTTGTCGATGCAAAGAAGGGTTTCATCTTGAGACTCCCTATCACAATCGGCCCATTTGTTGTGAATTTAAGACACACCCTTCCCATTGTTGAGAAGCTGTTGCAAGGCATGGATCTAAGACAGGGAAAGGCTTGGCCCTATGATCCTCGGGAAATTATCTCAAACAGAAGAAAGAGGAACAAGTCCACTCCTTATGCACATGAATCAAGGCCGTTTATAGAGTGGAGGGCTAACCTTGAAACTTGGCCTTTGATTTTGCAGATGGAGACAGATTCATCTACTACAGGGGAAGGAGAAGACGTCAATAGAGGCCAAGGCGAAGAAGAAGTGGGTCCCTCAGGATTAGGTTCTCCCCTTTGCAAAAAGTAGAAAACAACCTCCAGCGAGGCAGAAGTCATAGGGGAAGAACAACTGCTGGAACCGTTTGCACCATATGGCCAACTGGACAAGAGTAAAGCCGGGATAAAAGTGCTGAGAGACAGTGTCACCTCCTCCGACTTCTCGGAAGTCTCACAGGCCATCGGAGATCATACCTCACAAGTTGCAATTGAAAGGAGACAGAGAAACAAAACGATCAGGGATAAGTACAAAGCCGAGCTGGAAGGGTATGTAGAAAAATATCACACCAGGGTTTTTGCTTCCATGAATGTGGACACAAAACACCTGGTATTGTCTTTGGCAGAGGCCATCTTGGATCTCGATGCAGGTACCACTAGTTACAGGGTGCTTGAGTATGCAATTGACATGGCCAAGGTGCCAGCACTCGACAAATGTAACTTGTTTCAGGTCGTGGGTGATATGTTGAAGGACGAGGTAATGCAGGTCACCATTGCGCTGAGAAAATTGGAGAAAAAGCACGAACAGGTGAGGGTGACCCTAAAGAATGAACAGGCAAACTCCCGCGCCCAAGAAAATCAAATACGCGGTCTCTGGGAGTCAATCAAAGGAAAAGAGACTGGAGACTAAAACCCGCATCGTTATTTGATAGAGCAATTGCAGAAGGAGGTCGCATCATTGAAAAGTAAGGTCAGCATACGAGCCTCCCACCATGTTCAGATGGCCGAATTGGCGCAAGCAAAAAAAGAAAAAGCGAAATTGGCTGACACACTGGCAAAGGAGAAGGAGGACAAAGAAAAAATGGCAGAAACAATCACCAGTCTTCAGAGTAGGTTGACTAGCCGTGCACTGGACATGCACACAGCGCCTACTACAACCCTACTCCAGAGAATGAAGTTCGGCCGTCGTATAGTTTCAACCAACGAAAAGCTCCAAATGACATATTAGAAAAGAAGGCATCCACCGCGAGGCAGAGGATCGCTGATTTGAAAAACTCCCTGGCTGAAAATGCCAGAAAAATAGAGACACTGCAAAAAGATATGGAGCAGGAAAAGAAGACTAGAGCCGACCAGCAGAAAATAAACACTGACCTCAACAGTTGCCTTAAGGGTAATATCACCCTCAGTGAGGCGAGAGGTATAATCTAGTCAGAGATAATCTCAGCAGTGACAGAACAGTGGGGTTTCCTAAAAATGATGGGGGAAACCAAATTTGCGGTACTCTATCTCAACAGGAAATTGTAGGAGGCAGACCTCAACTTGTCCGGTAGAACCCAGCACGCCAGAAGCTACATTTATTTCTTGAAAGAGTTGGAATCTAATGAGGTGGAAAAGCATGGCATACCAAGTCGGTTCATGGAGGCCTTTGAATGTCAGAAAATCATCGACAAGGAGGCAGCCCGAGTTATAGCTTCGAGAGCTCTGCAACAGGCGGTAGCAAGCGTGGATCGGTTCGATGCAGTGTGGGACGAGATTACAACAGCTGGACTTCCATATTCCTGGTACCCAACCAATCCTTCCATGCTACGGTCGTTAACAGAATATAAGACATGCCTCTAGAAAGAAAGAGACCGAATGGACATCCTGTCAGATAAAACTGCTGGGTTAAAGGCTGAGACGATTGTTTCATCCCTCCACTGAGAGTTCGTCCTCCTTCATTTTATAAAGCACAAGCTCCCCACCGAGGAAAGTTTCAATGTCCTCACAGAGGCCTATATCAAGGTGGAAGGATTTGCAGTGATGCCCAAAACTTCAACGGACAACCAACAAAGATGCACTCAGTTCGCCAGCCAGATCGCCAGCTCCTCAGCAAATGTTCCGCCACGTGTGTCAGCAACCGCCTTGACGCCTTCTCCTCCATTAAACACTGTTAACTCATGATTCGGCCTAAGCTGCCTTTTTACTTTTACTTTAGTTAGTTATTTTTAAGTTTAGGGTGGAATTTATATTTCACCTCAGTCTTTTACTTTCTGCCCAGACGTTTGTTTAAAATTTTGTTTCAAAACGGCCTAGTTCCTAACCGCAAATGATGAGAGGTCTGCATTCCTCATCATAAGTTTTGTTCATTTTGATAAGGACCTTTAACAAATTTTTGGCATGTGAAGAAGATATTTTTCAGAAAATATCTTCTCGCTCATGTATGGATAGGTCTATATAAGAAACATCAGAAGAGTAACAGAGGTTCCAAATTTTCTGAAGAATTGTCTGTAAAAGAATTTCTTGTATGCATTTTGTGGAAACTTTAATACAAATGTGAGGAGCCCGTTGGGTCTCAATGAGAAGGATTTTTATCTTTAATGAGGATACTGGTCTTGGTGCTTTACCGTGTTTAATTCTCTCCTATGTGTTGTAGCTTACCCGTTCATTTCATTTATATCCATTTATCTTGTATCACATTATGGAATGCGAGTAGCCCACTGGTTCTGATATAAATTTATCTTTGTTGATACTTATGTCATAAGAATTTCGGCACTTTAAATATGGCTCAGGTGTGATATGTTGTCTCGTTTTCAATTCGCCTGTATTTCTTCTATATTAGCTGCCATGAGATGTTATTTACAAATGTTGTTATCATGTGTGGATTCTTAATTGCATAAGCCCGCCACATGCTGGTATATGTTTTTGGATATTGTCTCAAAAATAGTTAGTATTCTCTTTATTCTACATATGCAATAGATACCTTATGATTATCAATCTCTGTGAAGTGTTTATAATCTAGCCCTTTTTGTAGTAAAGCTACCTTTGAATTGTCTGATACTATTCGTGTTAGAGTTTCACATCTTGCCTCTGTGGTATTGTTTTCTTAGTATTGAGCTTCTGAAAGTTTTGGTCCCATTCAAAATAATTTTCCTGTTTGCAAGAAATAGCATGAGAGCTTTGTTTTTCTAGTTATCCTTGTTATATCATATTTCTCCTTGCTATATAAGATGTCCTAGGCACTGGTCTTTCACAACTCAAGGCTGTCTCTAGGATCGACAACATATTTTTGGCACCGTTGCCGGGGATAGAAGTTGAGAGAAGTTGAAATCCATGGGCCTCGACAAAACCTTATTCACTCTTCAATTAGGTGAGCATGGAGAGTTGAGAGTTGTATATCCCTCACCTTGGCGACTCCACATTCGTTTTTCAGATAAATCTATTTGCAGTCCTAGCTCCTCGGAAGCCACACCTTAGGTCAGATACGTCTCAGTCAAAGACACCCTCTGTGTCTGACCCAGAGAGAATATTACATAGAAGAAATTGGAGGGAGAGAAAATTCATTCATCCTGAGATCCCAAAATTCTCTTTAGAATATTTTCCTTCCTTCTCTTCTCAAGTAGCCCAAGTGCAAGATTCTGACTCCGCTGTGGGAGAAACCAGCTACTACTCAGACAACTTACCTCTGGGAAACATCCAGGTTAAGGACGAGGCTGAGTCAATAGATACCACTCATTACACATTTCACCCCACTCTAGAGGCCAAAGAGGTCAAAGAAGTCACTGAAGTATCCGCTGTTAATACTACGCCTTTTTCATCTTCACCCCAAGCTGTTGTCCAATACATTCCCATTGTCATTCATACCTCACTTCCACCTCCTCCTCCGCTTACACATCAAACCCTTTTGCTACTTCCACCTCCCCCTCCAATGGCTAACATTCTGGGTTTCTTTCTAAATAAATATGCTCCCCTGGCATTACCTCAAGTGGTCAATGATATGCCGCAGGACTATCTAAAGATCCTACCCCATTTCAATGGGGAAAATGAGATTGAAGCTCAAAAACACCTTGAGGTCTTCTGCTCTTTTGCAGAAAATTTTAATGTGGAGCACCTCGATGTAGTCCTGAGACTGTTTTTGCAATATCTAGATGGTGAAGCAAGAAAATGGTTCAAGACGCTGGGAGACCGTTCTATAAACACGTGGGAAGGAATGGGAGACACTTTTCTAAGAAAATGGGGAGAGAAGAAAGATCATGGGCATTGTCTGACTGAGTTTAATACACTCAAGAAAAGATATAATGAAGGGGTGGCCGATTTTATTAAGAGATTTAACAAGTTGTACCTGAGCCTTCCCACAAAGATGAAACCGCACCAGACCGCTGCCAACGTTGTTTTCATGGCAGCTTTTGACTCAGAATTCGGCTTCTCTCTGAGAGAAAGAAAGCCAGCCACCCTAGATGATGCCCAGAAAAATGAACTGGAACTTGAGGCAAATTTCGCTTCCACTGGTAAATCCAAAGGAAAATCTGAACAAGATACTAGAAGAAGGGGAAAGGAAGAGGTATCCACCTCAAGCAAAGATAGAGATTCAGCTAATGACAGGATTGAGGAGATGAACAAGATGATCAAGAATCTTTCAAGTAAGTTGGTTAAACTCGAAATGAAGGCAAAGAATTCATCCTCCAAGAATTTCCAAAATGCTCCAAATAGAGGTTATAACCCTCAATAAAGGAAGCCACCCTTGCAAATACTACAAAGAGGACAGAAGGAGCAGCAAGACCAGGTACCACACCCACTATATTTGGAAGGACAAGTAGAGGGTCCTACTGAAGACACTTCGTATGAGCAGGAGGAGGCATACCTTGCTTTCTCAAACAGTTATGAAGTTGAATGCCCCTTAAATGAAAGTGACGAAGTGGAGGTGTAGGCACACATAGAAGGGAAAGCTAATGAAGACACTGAAGATCCTGAGATTGATGACTACTACAAGCAGTTCGTCGATTTCATGCAAGATCAGTTCAATAGAAGATATGACCTCAGATCTTCTAGGAAGAGAACTCGCACTCAAGATCTGGAGAAGGAAACACCTCAAGAAGGAGCACCTGCTCACAAGGAGACAACATCTCAAAAGACCCTGGACAAAGGTAAGAGGCCCCTTAACCAATCTTTGCAGTCTGCTGATCAAATTCCTTCATCTTCACAAGTGACTACACCCCCTAGTGTCAAGCCAATATTAAAAGAAGTCAAACCTCCCCCACAGAACAAAGACTCCAAAGATAAAGAACCAAAAGAGGTGTTGGTAGATAAGTCCTCCTCTACCTTCAGCTTACAAAAGGAGCTTGAGAAGGTGAAAATCCCAGTTCCCTTGACTGAGTTGTTAAAACAACCTACATATTAGTCCCAGGTCACGTCCTTTATGTTCCCTCCAGAAGTAATACACATTCCAGATAGTCTGAACCTCTAGGAAGAAAGGCCTATGGTTGTTTTTGGCCCACATGTCGAAGAATTAGATGCTGCTACTCCCCCATTTTATGTGTCTTTAGTAATACATGACCTGCTGGTACACAACTGTATGTTAGATTCGGGAGCCTCTCATAATATTTTACCCCTCTCGGTCATGGAACAATTAGGACTACAGATCACCTGCCCATACAAAGACCTTTACTCATTTGACTCCAAGAGAGTTAAGTGCCTGGGCATGATAAAGGACATAGTGGTCAATCTAGCTCAGATCCCGGCAAAAAGTGTAGTGATGGATATAGTGGTGGCTGATATTCCAACTCGCTTTGGGATGCTACTGTCAAGATCTTGGGGGACCAAAATTGGTGGATCGATCAAGTTGGACCTGACCTATGCCACTATCCCTGTATTTTGTGGCCAAGAGAGGAGGCTGTACCGGGAAACCAGATTTGTCAAGATAGTTACCAAGGCAGATGACTCGGTTAATTCTCCAGTTTATAGCAGGGAGGGAGATTTCTCATGTTTAATGCTGGAGGAAGATCAATAGTACACTCATGAACCATAATTCTACCAGATCAAGACAGAACAGTCCATAGAGAGCCCGGAATCAGAAATCTGGACACTTCATTTTGATGGGGCAAACTCCAGGGAAGGTAATGGGGCTGGGGTATTATTTATTTCACCTACAGGCCGATGGGTTCCCCTATCTTTCAAGCTGGAGTATGAAGCCACAAAAAATGTGGTCGAGTATGAAGCACTCCTATTGGGGCTGCATACAGCTAGGAGTATGAACATACAATGTCTAAAAGTTCTGGGAGATTCAGAACTGGTAGTCAGACAGGTGAGGAATCAGTGCCAAGCCAAACATCCTAGGCTAAGGGCTTATAGGAATGAAGTTTGGGATCTGGTGGAGAATTTATTCTTGGCATGTAATATACAGTTCATGCCCTGGGAGTAGAATAGAATGGCAGACTCCCTTGCAGTGGCTGCTAGTACTTTTCATCCACCTCAGAATCCTCTCTTGAGATATGAAATTGAGGTACGTTATCGGCCATCAATCCCAGACAATATCAAACACTGGAAAGTATTTGAAGATGAAGAGAAAGTGAAGAGATTCTTGGAAACAATTGGGGAATTCTCCAACATGGAGATTGATAGTTGTGAAGTGGAGGAGACTGAAGACACTCCAGGAGATAAGTGGGAAGAAAAGGTAGCTGGCCACAAGTTTCTGCAGTTGAAAGGGAATGTCATTCCTCGAGGATTAGTGCCCTTAGAAAGGCTTTTTAACAAGAATTATGTTCCATTACAGCCGAACAAATTTGTAGAGGAGAATCAGGTAGAAGATCTGAATCTGGGCTCTGAAATTGACCCTAAAATCGTGAAGTTGTCCAAGAAGGTCCCGGAAGAATATAAACAGCTGTACCAGGAGTTATTTCAGTCCTACAAAGATGTGTTTGCATGGTCTTACCAAGACCTAAAAACCTTTGATATTAGCATTATGCAACATAAAATTCCACTGAAGGGAGATGAAAAACCACATAAGAAGAATCTTAGACAGATAAATCCCCTATTGCTACCCTCTATTGAGAAAGAAATTAAGAAACTGCTTAAGGCTAAAATCATTGTACCGTTGAGATATTCTGAGTGGGTAGCAAATCTAGTCCCTGTATAGAAGAAGAATGGATAAATAAGGCTATGTGTTGACTTCAAGAACTTGAACAGAGCATCCGTAAAGGATAATTATCCACTGCCAAAGATGGATCACATCCTGCAGAGAGTGGTAGGGGCTTCCCGAATGTCGATGATGGATGGATTCTCTAGGTACAATCAAGTGGTTGTATTGCCGGAAGATAAAAAGAAGACTGCCTTTACCACTCCATGGGGGACGTTTATGTATGCCAGGATGCCTTTTGGGTTGATTAACGTAGGGGCCACCTTTTAGAGGGCCATGGAGATTGCTTTTATCAGAGAGCAAGATAAGTTTGTGGTGGTATATTTGGATGACATTACTGTGTTTTCAAAAGATGATGCAGAGCACATTGAACACTTGCGCAAAACTTTTGAGAAGTGCAGAAAGTATGGCCTCTCCCTCAATCCACAGAAGTCTTTGTTTGCACTGGAAGAGGGCAAGATCTTGAGATATATTATCACCAGAGATGGAGTAAAGATAGATCCTAAGAGAGTAGAAGTCATAAATGGCATTTCCCTGCCCAGAAATAAAAAGGAAGTTCAGGTGTTCCTAGGCCGTATAAAATTTTGGAGAAGGTTCATTCCTAATTATGTTGAGATAGTTAGGCATATTACTGACATGCTAAAAAATAACAATGAGGTTAAATGGTCACAAGAATCACGAGAGGATTTTTCCTGGATTAAAAATGCGTTTGCTGAAGCTCTTGTGTTAGCTGGACCAGACTATACCAAACCTTTTATGATCTTTTCCTTTGCATCACCTCACACAGAGGCAGGAGTCCTATTGCAGAAAAATGAAGATGGGTACGAGCAGCCTATTTCCTTTTTCAGTAAGGTGCTTCGTGATGCTAAGCTGAAATATAACATATTGGAAAAGTAGGCATATGCTCTGGTGAAATCCCTCAAAGCCTTTCGTATGTATGTCCTCCAGTCCCACATCACTGCATTTGTGCCCACAGCAGTTGTCAAAGATATTCTTTTCCAAGGAGATAGTGAAGGAAAAAGAGGGAAATGGATAGCCAAAATACAGGAGTATGAGCTCAACATCCGCCCTACTAAACTAATCAAGGGACAGGGGTTAGCCAAAATCTTGTCTGAGTCAAATTTCCAGGCTCTGGGTATAAATATGTCCATGGTGGAAAATGAGGCATCTGAAGAGAAAGAAGAACCACAGGGAATAGAGATAGCTTCCCAGAAGACACATATGAAGTACCTCACCAGCCAGTGGTACAAGGAGATAGTGGAATATCTTCTAACACTAAGTTTCCCACCCAGCTGTGAAAAAGCTTAATACAGAACACTGAGGTTGAAGTCACATAAGTACATGGTTGCAAATGGCCGGCTATACTGGAGGGACCGTTTAGGCATCTTACTCCTACGCCTTATAGAGAAAGAGGTAGAGGGTATAATGGCTTAGTTTCATGAAGTTATCTGTGGGGGCCATTACAGTTGGAGGGCTACTGCTCACAAAATCCTGAAGGCTAGTTTCTTTTGGCCCAAAATATTTGGAGATGTGTTTACCCGGGTTAGAGCTTGTGAGAAGTGCCAAAGGTTTGCTGAAAAACAGAAGCTAGCACCTCTTCCCATGATCCCTGTCCATGTAGATGAACCATTCCAGCAGTGGGGAATTGATTTCATCGGAGAAATACACACCCCATCCAGCGGTCAACATAAGTGGATATTAACTGCCACGGATTATTTCACAAAGTGGGTAGAAGCTATACGTGCCATGAACGCAACAAACACTGTGGTGATGAAATGCATAGAAGAAAACATCATATCCAGATATGGTTGCCCTGCCAAGATTGTGACCGATAATGCACAGGCCTTTAAATCCGCAAAGTTTGCCATCTTCTGTCAACAGTACAACATTGCTCTAGGTCACTCCATAGCCTATTACCCACAGGAAAACGACCTAGCAGATTCATCAAATAAAAAGCTGGTGAGGGCACCGAAGAAGGCTATTAATGAAAATCAGAAGAATTGGGATTTCCAGTTAAAATTCGCTCTATGGGCTAACAGGATTACTAGCAAGAGAGCAACCAGGAAGTCCCCATACAAATTAGTATATGGGAGGGCAGAAATTTTCCCTGTACAACTAGCATTACCAGTGGCTCGATTCATGCAAGAAAGTCAGGAAGAACCGGACGATGTAACCAGGAGAATCAACCAGCTGGTGGAGTTAGAAGAAACGCGGAACCAAGTGAGTCAGAGGCTAGTTGAATACCAGGAGAAAATGAAGGAAATTTTTGATCAACATGCCAAAGATAGAAAATTATAGATTGGGGATTTAGTGCTCATATGGGACATTCGAAGGGCTGATAAAGGTAAACACGGTAAATTCAACCCCCTCTGGTTCGACCCCTTTAAAATTGTAGAACAAGGTGGCAACAATACTTTTAGGTTGGAAAATTTACAGGGAGATCTGCTCGACGCCCATGTAAACGACCAGTTTCTCAAGCCTTATTTCCAGTTCTGAGTCAGGCCGAGAGAGCCTGATGTATCATATTGTATATTAGTGTCTGTTTTCATCTTTGCTTAAATAATGTGTGTGTTGTGATGAATCATGAAGAGGAATGGTGTTCACAGAAGATAAACAGGTGGTCTGCAAAGTTCTCGACACACTCAAGGACGAACGTGCCATCCCCAGGTGGAGCCAATGTTGATCATAAGTTAACGTTAGTCATTCTTCTGAATTAACCTTTTGACAGAAATGTATTGAATGATTGGCTGATGTCGAAACATTCAAAATGTCGATTAAAGGGAAAGGATGATGAAGCTAGTATCGCACTTAAAAGGAAACATGTGTACGAGAAGGGTCAAAATATAAAGCAAAAGAGTAAAGGTAGTGAAAAAAGCGCGAAGACATGGTGCAATAGATGCAACGACAAAATTATTAAAAATCTGGCCGCGTCCATAATGTACACGTGAGGGAATTCTCCATGTGGGAATTTCCGTGGGGGTCAAGAAGCACAAGAGAGAAGAGACCCATACCCTCGTGGAATTATAGTGACGTGTCGCGGGGTGGGCCCGAGATAAAGAGCGACGTGGCAGAGCAAAGCGCGAAATTACAGTGACGTGGTAGAATGGGATGTGGGCCCTAGAGACTGGTATGCTGTGTATTTAACCCGTCTTGCGAATAATGTGTTTCAAGGATCGTATGGTTTATGTGGCAGAGAGGTAAGGTAAGTTTCTAGGATAACTGGTACTGAGGCCCGTACTAGTATTAAACCTGGCACATGGTGTTCACCTGCTCCCAGCTGACACCCCAATCCCTATGCACCGTTTGCTCCACTTTTAGTGTCCTTACGACACTTCCCCCCCATTTATTCCACCTATCCGCCTTTTTACCTCAGAATGCTCAGTCATAGATAACAGTTTCCCGTATTTTACTGTAATAAAATTCGCAGGGTTTCCAGCTATGGTATAAACTAAGTGGGAGCTAGTACCAAGGTCTACCCAGTCACTATCAACACCCCTGCGTCGTTTTCCTGAACAGATTTCCCTACTACACAGGTATTTCGTCCCTCATATTCCCTCTGCTTTTCTTTTGTTTAAAAATAAAAATAAAAAATTGTATGTCAGTCATGGGGAGGGGCACGCCTAAGAAAACCGAACCAGAGACTCCTCAGGTTCGAGAAACCAGAAACCCTCTCGAGTTTGAGCCTTTCATCCACTTGCAAGCCGAAATCCGCGATACCCAATACCCTTTTCCCATCAGCAGCATAAAACCTGAGCTTTTTAGGCGACATATCGAGAATAGAGACCAATATCGGGTGGTTGTATCTGGTTTATACCATCAGATTACCCCCCCAGTCTACTCTGTGGTTGATTTTATTTGTTGGCTCAGAGATGCTTACGACGAGTGTCGAGGCACATTTACCTCTGGTCAGGGGAATAAGATTTTTTCTCTTTCCCCCGACATTATCAGGCAAGCCCTCCGCTTTCCTACCAGCGCCACCTATACCAGTTTCAGTGAGGTGGCTTTAACCTCCCAGTTCACCAAACTGCCATGGGAGCAGAAAAACGACTTCATTTCCTCTATAACCAGCAACCGGGCTACATCTCTACCTACTACAGAACCTTTCCTGTTGAGTCTGTTCAAAGAGGAAATGCATCCCATCCTTGCCCTCATCGCTACTCTTTTAGGGGTAGGCGTCGTGGGGAAATTTCCAGGGTATGTGTTTATTTCTTGTGGTTAATGTCTCAAAAGGGGGTAGTTTTGGATATCCCTGGCTTCCTTGCCGCCAACATTCGGACCCAGTTCCAAGAGCTTTCAGAAACCAGTCACTTCCGCTTTTGTTCAATGGTCTTCTACCTTTTCTTGTATCAGCACACTGATAATTTTGAGGGTTTAGGTTTAGATAGGGTATACGAGGTGAATTCTCAACCCCGACCAATTTTTGACTAGAACTTTTTTGTACGCCAATTGCCAAAGGGGGAGGGTTATTCCAGGTTCCTAAATGAGTTCATGTCCATTGCCTATACTATCATCCATGATTCACCCTCACCTAGGCTTTTTCCCGAAATGAAGAGCTGGCTACAAGCCGGTAAATCCCAAAGCACTGGGGATTGGTATCTATTTGACAATTACACTGAAATTCGGGTCTATGGAGCCGAGGTTTCCCCTTGCCAGCTGCATGTGTTTCCTGTTTGACGAGTTTATGCTCTGGAGTATATTCAGCAGACCCTCAAGGTTGACCAACTACACTTTGTCCCTGCAAATAAGGGTTTCATCCTGAGACTCCCTATCACAATTGGCCCATTTGTTGTGAATTCAAGACACGACCTACCCATTGTTGAGAAGTTGTTACAAGGAATGGACCTAAGACAGGGCAAGGCTTGGCCCTATGATCCTCGGGAAATTATCTCAAACAGAAGAAAGAGGAACAGGTCTACTCCTTATGCACATGAATCAAGGTCGTTTATAGAGTGGAGGGCTAACCTTGAAACATGGCCTTTGATTTCGCAAATGGAGATAGATTCATCTGCCACAGGGGAAGGAGAAGACGTCAATAAAGGCCAAGGCGAAGAAGAAGTGGGTCCCTCAGGAGCAGGTTCTCCCCTTCACAAAAAGCAGAAAACAGCCTTCAGTGAGGTAGAAGTCATAGGGGAAGAACAACTGTTGGAACCGTTTACACCATATGGACAACTGGACAAGCGTAAAGCCGGGATAAAAGTGCTGAGAGATAGTGTCACCTCCTCCGACTTCTCGGAAGTCTCACGGGCCATCGGAGATCATACCTCACTAGTTGCAATTGAAAGGAGCTAGAGATACAAAACAATCAGGGATAAGTACAAAGCCGAGCTGGAAGGGTATGTAGAAAAATATCACACCAGGGTTTCCACTTCCATGAATGTGGACACAGAACACCTGGTATTGTCTATGGCAGAGGCCATCTTAGATCCTGATGCAGGTACCACTAGTTACAGGGTGCTTAAATATGAAATTTACATGGCCAAGGTGCCCGCACCCGAAAAATGTAACCTGTTTCAGTTCGTGGGTGATATGTTGAAGGACGAGGTAATGCGGGTCACCATTGCACTGAGGAAATTGGAGAAAAAGCATGAACAGGTGAGGGTGACCCTAAAGAATGAAC